>OZ057403.1:18833107-18853434 GCA_964056735.1 Allodiplogaster pararmata
GTTTGCGTTCATGTCCCCTCTAACCAGAGGTTCCATGGGTCATACGTCTGACTTATTTAAATTTACAAAACATTATTTTTACACTAAAAAGTTTTTTTTAAAAAAAACACTTATGCTTAGGCAAAAGTTCACGCTAACGAGGCTGTACGGCTTAGGCTAACGAGACCGTATCAAAAAAATCCCACTCTCATCTAACCCATGGAACCTATGATAGAGGGTGGGCATAAACGCAACTAGTTCCAATTGTTCAAAAAACTTTTCTGTCCACGTATGTAGCGGACTCACTTGTTTTGCGGCCATTACAAAAGCACACCGTGCACACTGTGCGCACTGTACACTGTACAAATGCACGCTGCACACTGTATAATTACAAATGCACGCTGAGGCGCGGGAAAGATAGAAAGAGTGTTTGAGTTAAGAATTTTCCCGCGCCTCAGCGTGCATTTGTAATTATACAGTGTGCAGCGTGCATTTGTAGAGTGTACAGTGTGCTTTTGTAATAGCCGTTTTTGCTCATGATTCGTAGAAAACTAAAGCACATTATGTCAACTACGTTTTTTTAAAAAATACTTCAAGTTTTACAGATTATTTCAAATGACAGCAGTCCATGCTTCGAATGATCATACATACTTTGCCAAACCGGAGCATCTCTTCCCTACACTAGAAGATGATGGTCTCATACCCACTGCCCAGTTCCTGAGCGCCTGCCAAGGAATCGCCGATTTCGTCGGTCAGTCATTGCAAGTTAGTATCAGTGTTGTGCGATGTGTGCAAAAAGATAAGGATTCGCCGAAAATGAAACACAAGTTCTCAATTCTCAATTCTTTATTCCGCTTGAAACAAAACATAATGTTAAGTGACGAAACAGATGACACTGTCACAAAAAAAGTGAATTCAGTGAAGGTTATGGAAAGTGAGATCTAAATATGACAAGAACAATGAGGAACATTTCATTTTAGGAAAATAGAACAGCACACAAAAAAAGCAAAGAAAGCAAAGCTTGTATCTTCAGTTATGAACTATTCATCAGCAATTAAGAACTATTCATCCGCAATAATAACTTGAAATTCCAAAAATTCAACTCACTCTTTATCATTCGAGAGGTAACCGAGAACACAAATATAATGGAAAAAAGAGGAGAAACAAAAACAAAACATTTGAAGAAACAAAGCACTTGAATTAAAAATGTATTCTAGAGTTGGTGACAATGGTCTCACCCAAGTGAGTTATTTTCTGTTCTCTTTCCGTTCTCTTCTTCTCTGCTCTTTCTAGTCTTCTTAACCTTCCCATTTCTTTTTCAACTCGCGTGGCGCTCACAAGCATTTCTTTGACTGGATTTTTAAAAACTTGAAATTCAAAATCCTTTTAACAACAAGTTGTTACAACAATAATCAATGTCGTTGAAATGCACCTCCCTCCTTCCGCAGGCTTCCTCGGGACCGCTTTCGGGCCTGTCAAGTCTGACATCAGCGGCAACGTCGAGAAGGTCCGGAAGCGCTTTGAGAAGGACCCAGAGGGACTCAAACACCTCCAGAACTTGATAGACGTCGACCTCGCAGCGAACGGAGGCAAATTGGGCATAGCAACTGAAGGGCTTTTATGGCTAAAGCGGTTGGTGAATAATTAGCTTTTATATGTATTTTAAGGTACAATTAAGGAACGGCAAAGGGTTAAGATGATCGAAAAAACATTGAAGGGAAGCCTGAAAGGGGAACGCAAAAACCCTAAGATTACCATTTTAACCTCACCTAGTGCTATTGTGCCTGAGGTCTTGAGTTCGAACCTTTACCTAAGACAAATACACGCAAACCAGGCTGTTCATCAAAAAAGCGGTAGATCATTAAGATCTATCATAAGAGATCGACAGAATTTGAAAATAGATCGAGAGCGATGGATGGAAAATTGAGACCGCATAGGAACAAAGAACTCGTATCACTAGTTTTTTATGTATAGTGTATAGGCTTCACCCGCAGTGGGGATTAGAGAAAACCCTGACCCATGAAAAGTGGGGTTTAGAAATGTTTGTAGTACTCTAACACGAATCTGAATGCTGCTATACACACTAGCAGTGACCCTGCGCGCAGCCACTGGTTCCACCAGGATAGGTCTGTCTCGCATATCAGCCAGGCGTTAAATGAGACCGGTCAAAAGCATGTTTGTACGCGCCGAACGAGTTGGGGAAGCGATAGTCAAGGCTGACGAGAAGAGAAAGGGAAACACACTGGCAACAGTGGCCATTCGTGACTCTACAGCCTTAAGAGCCTGTCACGGATGGAGCCGGATTATCCAGTCCAGAATCGAGCGCGACCTCAGGTGGCGGATAGAGGGACGCCTCCCTACGAAGAATTCGTGCTGGGAGGTAGCGGGAGAAATCCCGCCGCGGACCAAAACTGGGTAGTATAGCTCGTCAAAGGAGGGCGATGCCGGACCGGCCTGGGCATGCCACCGGACAAAACATCAGCCGATACTCCGCTATACTTTTCAATGGCGAGTCGAGGCGCCAGTAAAATAACCTCTTGCCCTTCTCCGGTTAACGAATGGGTCTCGCCAAGAGGATCGCCGACTGCGGTGCGAGTGTAGACGGAGAAAATCTCTCCGGACTCAAAAGGATTCTCACCACCAACCTATCCCAAAAGGACTTCCCTCGACAGGACCTATGGGCAAGACAACAACAACAAGAGAAAGGGACGTTTAGGTAGAGCCATCCGTGTGGACTTCAGAAACTGCCTCAGCCGCCAGCAAACCTGCTACGCAGGAGTTCCTCAGGGGGGAGTACTCAGCCCTTCCTTGTTCAACATATACTTGAATGGACTGCCGAAGCCCCCCGAGACGATTAAACTGGTCGGGTATGCGGATGATCTGACAGTACTGGCCTCTCACCCTGACTGGAGAGTTGGAGCCGATAGACTGAACTCCTACCTCCCAGCCCTCACCAGCCATCTTGGGGAACTAAAGATGGACATCTCGGCAGCTAAATCCAGTGTAACGCTCTTCACCACCAACACAAAGGAATGTCGTGAAGTACCAGAAGTTGTGGTCAACGGTGAGCCACTCCCTCTAAGTAGAGCCCCCAAAATCCTTGGTGTCACCTTGGACCAGATGGGAACCTACCGTCAACACGCCGAAGGACTAAAGACAAGGGCAACAAAAAGATTGAATGTCCTCCGAGCAATCGCGGGAAGAAGGTGGGGACAGAAGACCGAGACAATGCTGAACACCTACAAAGCTACCACTAGAGCAGTCTTGT
This sequence comes from Allodiplogaster pararmata, assembly GCA_964056735.1. Classification (NCBI taxonomy): domain Eukaryota; kingdom Metazoa; phylum Nematoda; class Chromadorea; order Rhabditida; family Diplogasteridae; genus Allodiplogaster; species Allodiplogaster pararmata. The sequence continues at coordinate 18,836,355 of OZ057403.1, forward strand.
CTTACGCAGCACCCATCTACTCGCCCCAACTTGCCGAATCACATTGGACTTCCTTGCAAGCAGCACAAAACAAAGCCATTCGGATCGCAACAGGAAACCTTGCAATTGCGGACACTCAGCACCTGGCATACGAGAGCAAACTTCTTCCAGTCAAAGAACACAACCTCATGCTCAGCAAACAATTCACCGCCAAGGCCAGGCTTCAACCCAACCATCCATCTCACCGCATCTGCACTGAAGCAAAACCTCCCAGGGCAATAAGAAAGCACGCCAAAGACATAGACATAGTACTAGGTGATACGGACTATAAAGTGGCCCTCAGAAAAATACACACGGAGACAGTCAGAGACTTTCTCAGAAATAGTCGACCCAACCCAGTTCTGGGAACTAAACCTCCTAGAATACACAAGTCCACGTCCCAACTATCCAGAGAGAATCAGATAACTCTGTCTCAATTGCGAAGCGGCCACTCTAGTTTCCTTAACAGTTATCTCCACCGAATAGGGGCCAATGAATCTCCCCTCTGCCCACTGTGTAGGATAGAGCCGCATACTTCGAGACATATTTTTTCGTGTCGCTGTAACCCCACTTCACTTAGCCCTATCGACCTTTGGAATAGGCCGCACTCGGTTGTTGATTTCTTGTTCAATTAAATCTCTCCAAAAAAAAAAAAAAAGTGAAAAAGAAAAAAAAAATAAAAAAAAAAATAAAAGAGAGTAAAAAAAAAATAAAATAAAAAAAAAATAAAATAATAATAAGAGAGAGAGGAAAGAGAGTGTGGGCTTATAACGCTGGAGGGTCGAGAGCTTTGACGACTTCCTCCAGTGTCTCGCGAAGGAAGATCTACCCGTTGGGCAAGACAACAACAACAACGTTTAGGTGAAGTGAAATAGAACGGAAGGAGAAGTGAAAAAGAACGGAAGAAGAAGTGAAAAAGAACGGAAGGAGAAGAGAATGTAGATCATTCTCGGCGCGAACATGTATGCGTCAACTTAGCTGGTCCGGTTCCTTATTACCCCCTGATATTAGCGGAGCGCGTACCCTGCGGCGGTGCGGGAACAAGTGCAAGCAGGGGTTTTTTAGTGTGAAAGAAAAAGGGACAGACGCCCGCCAAAGGCGGAAAATTTTTTTCACATAAGGGTCCCTCCCCCCTTATGATTTTTCAAACAGAAACCCGCCAAAAAAATTGACATAAGGGTCCCCCCTTACGATTTTTCAAATAAAAAAACAGAGGCCCGCCAAAGGCGAAAAATTTTTTTCACAAGGGTCCCCCCTTAGGGGTGAAAATTTTTTTTCCTTTTTTTCTCACATAAGGGTCCCCCTTACCTTTTTTTCACATAAGGCTCCACCCCTAAAGATTTGGAACACAGAGGCCCGCCGACAGAAGATCTGTCATGACTAAATAACCCCTGAGTGCAAGGAAGCTTATTGTTGAAGAGGAAATCACTAATTATTTATCACTAAAGCAGATCACGTTTTTAGTGTTTGAAAGATATCAGCTTGTTGAGATTGGTTGACTTCACAACTTTTAGTTACCGGTGCAATGCAATAATTGGCTGAGATGTTGAGAGGCCTGGAGTTCATGCTGCTGTTGCTCACCTTCATGGTGCAGGAGTATCGCCAAACTGCGGATCACTCCAAGACTGAGTCCCTGGTGGGGGCCATCAACAAAGCCTACGAGTTGTCTCTCAAGAAACATCACAACATGATCTCCAAGGGGCTCTTCAAGGTGACTCTTGTTATTGTACCGTAGATCACGAGCACTGTTAATAATATGGAAACCGACCAATTATATGCACGGTACCACATAATGATGAGAAGCTCCTCCTCTCACATAGGTCCTGTCGAGGGGAGTCCTTTGAGAGTCCCTCTTCCTCCTCTGCCCTACACCTCTAACTCACTTCTAACTCTCTTGCTCGAAGAGCGGTCGTTGAAAAAATTTACTTTTCAAGTTACTTCTTGTTGATCTATGGATTATACAAAGAATTCAATAATGCTGTTTTACTACCTGCAGAAAAAGCGTTTAGATCAAATATAATAATCATGAGGAAAATGCAGGTTTTGTAGCGATGCGGTGATTAAAAAAACCAACATTTAAAACCTGTTTGAATATATTTTTGCGCGGAGCGCGATGATTTTATTCACAGTGAGGTTTAAAGTTCTCATGCATATAGCACTATGGCTTGGATAATAATTGAGCCTTCGACAGTTTTGTGATAACGCGCTTGGTTTTCGGAATAAGGGGAAAGGCTAATTTCGACTTTCCTCGACGAAAATGGAAATACGCATTAGGTTGAAGTACGCATTAGGTTGAAATACGCATTAGGTTGAAGTACGCTATTGAGTGTAGAAGTAGAAGACAACTTTTGTTTTCTCGGACAAAAAAGGACCAGAATCACTACAAAAGAGGCTTTTTCTTCAAACGAGGTTGAAACCTTGAAAAGGAATTTTTTCAGAGGAGAATGTGATTGACTGTATAATGCAGCTTTCCACTCTCAAAATTTTCTTACCACGTAAAAAAGGGGTATATAAGAAGATAATTATGAAAAAACGGCACGCTTACTAGAAAGACCGAGTGCGTTCAGTGTTAAATAGAGAATGCCAAAAAAACAGAGAATTCTCAAAATTTATATTTTTTATCGAGTCCATGGATTCCACTCGCAGTGCGGGTAAATGGAAGATTCCGTTAAACACTCTATTTCCGCAAAATACAAGAAATTTGATGACAGGTTGTAATCCACGCAGCGCCCTACCGGAAAAATATCCTGAAGGCGGTGGCGGAGGGCCGGGAAGGCATGGAAGATGTCTGCATCGGACACATCGAAGAGCATCTGGACAACTTCCGCACGAATGTCTTCACACTAGTGGACTACTACGTGAAGAAGGGTCTGGATACACCGAGTAAATAGGGGTCTCCGTAGGGTATATAATGTAGGGGTTTTTCACGATGAAGGAAAGGGCGAAGAATACGATGGGCATCAGGGTGTTTTTCTGACCCGCACTGCGGGTAAACAAAAATCTATGCGCTTTCCAAAAACATTGAAATCTATGGGCTTGGAAAATTTTTTTCTCGGATTTTTCGTAGAGAAAGTGCAAATCATTGGAAAAACTGAATGTTGAACTCTGAAATCTTAAAAATTTATGCGCTCGGAATAAGTTGTGCGGGTGCTGAGAAACACCCTGATGGGCATAGAAGGCGAATGATGCGTTTTCATAATAACTACAGACAGGTCAACAATATCGTGAGAAAAGACATTCGAAGAGTTGCGTGCTTAACCTCTTCGTCTTTCTAGTAGTTCAAACCCGTCACAGAAATTGAATTTGAAGTAGATCATTGATAAAAATCATGGATGGTTAATCCATTTTTCTAATATCGAAGAATGTAACCCGGTCGATAAACTAAGTGCATATTTCATAGTCAACTTCATATTTGTAATAGTGGTTATGTTAGATGTCAATACAAAAAACATCGAGTGTATGCTAGAATAGTCTATCAGCTATGACAAACTCGAATTTAAGAATACATGTTATTTTGCTTGTAAAGCTAAGTCATAATTCTAATAATATGGGTGTGAATCTTGAAGATTATCGAATGTGGTCAGACGCTTTTACTAATTTTTAGATGAAAATAGGAATAAGAATGAAATTTTATAATCCAAACTTCTCAAATATTACATATATTGCAAAAAACGGTCAGTCAAATCTCAAAGTTTCAAAATAGTAATCGATAATATTGATTAGTCTCACAAAAATCTTCCAAAAGTAACAATTAACCCTTAGAAATAATAGCACTGATTTGAAAGCTGGATTGCTTGTATTAATACTCTAGTCAGAAGATATTTGTTGGGAAGTATGAATACGTATAGTTATCTTGTTATTGGGACTTGATTTTAGTGTGCACAACTATGTATTAGGTTGTGAGCCGCTTTTTTTCAACGAACTCAAAGAAGTTGATAATAACTAACTGTATTTTTGCCTAGAGTTACTCTGTTTGGCAGCTTTTCAAATGATTGTTTGATCTATCAACTGGGTTGAAAAGAATTTTGTATCGATTAGTGCCTAAACTTTAGCAGAAACTACTATTATTCCTTTTTTGTGCTTTTGAATATCATTGTAGTAGAATCTCAAATTCATATCAAGTTGTTTGTCGCTCCAAATTTATTCGATAAAATGAGTTCTTGTTGAAGTCATTGAATTCAAAATAACGTTCCTTTCGTATAATAAATGATTTTTATATGTTGGAAAATTTTCTTGCATAAATAAAAAGTACATAATTTTGAAATGATAATTCGCAAATGATAATTAAGGGACACGGTCAAGAGGCGTGTCCAAAAAATAACCTCTAGCCCACATAGCCTAAAATCCCGGGTTATGTGGCCCAAAGGGTCGTAAACGGACGTCAGGCTGAACTATCGACTTGGATGTTCGTGCGACAAGCCGGTCTATGAAGAAACCGTCGCATCCCCCCAAGATGCACCATCAGAGTAACCCCAATGCTAGGGCGTCCCCTTCAAGCGACGCGCGTCGAATCCCGATCGACGTGAGAAATATGCGAGGGTCTTCGAGGAATAATAGGCCGCGTCCTCGATTTAATCAAATAGCAGTGCCTACACGCCTCCGACTAGCTACCTTGAACGTCGGAAGTCTCTCGGGGAAGTCCATGGAAGTCTGTGACATGCTGGCAAAAAGAAGAGTACATCTGGCATGCCTCCAGGAAACTAGGTGGAAAGGTGGGAAAGCAAAGCAGCTCGACGGGAGGTATAAGCTGTGGTACTCGGGCAATACTTCATCAGCAGCCCGCAATGGCGTCGGAATTATCGCTGCCTCCTACCTTGCCACATCCGTCACGGAAGTTTGTCGAATCTCAGATCGTTTGATGTCCATCTCCTTGAAATGCAATGGCAAACTCTTCAAAATAGTCAGTGCTTACGCACCGCAGGCAGGATGCAGCGACTCCGAGAAAGACGGGTTTTGGGAAGACTTCGATGACGTCATCAGAAAATGCTCTCCGGAAGAAACTCTCATGATCGGAGGAGACTTGAACGGGCACGTAGGAAGAAGATGCGAAGCCCATAAGAGAGCTCATGGAGGCAACGGCTATGGTTTGCCGAATGCAGAAGGAGAGCGAATCTTGAGTTTTGCCGAAGAGCACGATCTTTCCATCTGCAATACCTTCTTCTGCAAACGAGAGTCTCACCTCACCACGTATTGCAGTGGTGGAAGGAAAACCCAAATCGACTTCTGGATGACGCAAAGAACCAATCTGAGACTCATCACTGATTGCAAGGTGATTCCGAGCGATAACGTCTCCTCGCAGCACCATCCAGTTATAATCGATCTCCGATTTTCCCAGAAGCAATGCAACGTAAAGCCTCTGAACGAAGTTTCTCGGATAAAATGGTGGAAGGTACGTGACAACAAGGTTCGCTTCATGCATCAGCTTCTTCTCGCCCTATCCCCGGACACTCTCCAAAAAACGTTCCCTGACTCCATTGAGGAGCACTGGAGGTTCGTTCGAGACAAGATGAAGGCGGTAGGAGAAGTCACTCTGGGCTTAACAAAACCAGGTCGCAAACGCATTGTAGACAAGGAGACATGGTGGTGGAACGAAGACGTTCAAACTGCTGTCAAGGAGAAGAAAGTGGCTCTCAAGCAATGGAAACGATCCGGAACCGAAGCTGACCGAGCTCTGTACCTATGTATGAAGAGAGAAGCTAAGAGAGCCGTAGCGAAGGCACGCTCCTCAGCCATCCAAGAAATCTACAGTAAGCTCGACACGCCTCAAGGAGAGAAGGAAATTTTCCGGATTTGCAAAGCACGAGCCACAGCAGCAAAAGACCTTTCTCACGTGCGGACAATCAAGAACCGGGACGGCATACTCCTCCGATCCAATGTCGAAATTTGTCAGCGATGGAGAGAACACTTCGAGGAAATCTCGAACATCGAGTTCGACCACCCTCCCGTCCCGCTGTCCCTACCAGTAGAAGGACCAGTTCCCACCATCTCAGAGATTGAAGTAAGAGAAGCCCTTCAGAAAATGAAGCACGGAAAGGCATGTGGGCCAGATGATCTTGCCGCCTCTGCATGGAGACTCGCAGGTGATTGTGGACTTTTCCATCTTACGACCCTCTTTCAAAAAGCCACTGCTCGCCTGGAGTATCCCGAAGACTGGAGTAGATCATCTACAATACCCATCTACAAAGGGAAAGGAGATGTCACAATATGCTCCAACTACCGGCCGATAAGAATCATTCCTCATACCACAATGATCTTGGAAAAGATCATCGAAGCACGACTCCGCAAAATTGTAAGCACAACCGTCAATCAGTGTGGCTTCGTCAAAGGAAGTGGAACAACAGATGCTATTTTCGCCATTCGTCTTTATCTAGAGAAACACAGGGAAAAGGCGAAGTCAGTCCATTGCGCTTTCCTTGACTTGGAGAAAGCTTTCGACAGTGTGCCTCATGAGCTGATATGGTTCTCTCTTCGAGACCACCTAGTCCCAGAAGAGTACATAAGATGGATTCAAATGATGTATACTGACTCTAGAAGTACCGTGAGAAGTCCAGCGGGTACTTCGGAGTCATTCAAGGTTGCTGTAGGAGTTCATCAAGGTTCCGCCCTTTCCCCCCTGCTCTTTATACTGATAATGGACACGATCACCAGAGATCTACAAACAAGCCCTCCGAAAACTCTACTGTATGCTGACGACGTTGTGTTATGTTCCAACACAACAGAGGACTTGGAGAAACAGCTAGGAGAGTGGAACGAACGCTTCAGTGACTATGGTCTACGACTAAACCTCCAAAAGACTGAGTACTTGGAAATGGGAAAAAGTACTTCGAATACCTCGAATACCATCAAAGTCAAGAACACCGAACTCCGGAAAGTGGATGGCTTCAAGTACCTCGGATTCTACATCACCGCAGACCTAGACCCCAAGGCTACAGTTGCTGCGAGAGTCAATGCTGCCTGGCTCAAATGGAGAGAATCAACCGGTGTACTATGCGACAAGCGAATGCCTGACAGACTGAAAAGTAAAATTTACCGATCAGTTGTCAGACCAGTAGCGTTGTACGGCCTCGAATGTTCTCCATGCACAGCAAAGACTATACAGATGCTGCATGTTATGGAGATGAAAATGCTGAGATGGAGCCTCGGACTCACTCGTCTAGACATGGTGCGAAATGAAACCATCCGAGATCGTCTGGGCATCGCCCCTATATCTGAAAAGCTTCGGGAGTCAAGGCTGAGATGGTACGGGCACGTGATGAGATCAAATCCCCATTCCGTTTCTCAATCGTCCTGGAACCTCGAAGTAGAGGGCAAAAGACCCAGAGGCAGACCCAAAACTAGGTGGCGAGACTGCATCGAAGTAGACATGAACACGACCGGGCTGAAGACTGAAGACGCAGCTGATCGGGTGAAATGGCGTGGTGCAGTCTACAAAGCGGACCCTGCCCGGCGGCGGGATAAACGCTAGGAAGAAGAAGAAGAAGAAGAATTCGCCGCATGATAATATGTTATGGAACATGTGTATGAGTAAATGGGAAGGTGCTATTTCTGAATAAACAGGCGAGTCGGAAAAGCAGGCAAAATTATAGCTCTGGCGCTATAACAACGTTGAACCCGACGCTCTCAAAAGCGATCTATTTGGGCGCGATTAAATCTATTCAACTTTTAAGTCTGCACTTCAATCGTAGTTGATGTAGGTCATGATTTTTGCTTAGCCAGTCTTCCTCTACGTTTTTCTCACTCTTTCTCTCAATAGTTATCTTTGAAGCCTGAATCTTGAAATGGCAGGCTGATGTGATTCGTGCGCCTCCTACTAAATATTGTGTTTCAGGCGTGATTTCGCCTGCTGTCTAGAAAGGGCTCGCCAGTTAGAATTGAGGCGGGCAAGGGCTTGACTGAATTACAGAATGCCGTTCCGCTTCATTCGCTCATTTCTTAACAATCCAAGGGTAGTTCAAGAGGTCAGCTCTCTCACTATTTATATGTTTATCCATACTTATATTATCTCCAATACAGTAGAAAAGAACGGAATTTGTAGCAAGAGGGTCTTAGTTTATTGAGAAGTGAACTAGAGGATAAAACCTGGGATGGGAGATAGATAGGGCAATTCAATTAGTCAGACCTGTGAAGAATTGCTCGCTTTCAAATATTGTATTTTTTTGCTCAAAAAGTGGATCAATTTCAACAGTTGAGGTGAACTGTGTATGTCAGTCTTTTGCAAACCGGAGTGTTGAGATGATATTCAACGCGTATTTAGTTGGATACCGCGTAAGTCTGAAAAAATGATTTTCGACAATGCTGGAGATTTATGTTTCTATCTCTCTTTCTCGCCAAGCCTCTAACTCTCACTTTCTGTTTCTTTTTTTCTCTAAAGTTGTCTCTTCCTCTCTTACTTTCTTTCTTTTGTACCAATGAGAGCACCGCTGACTTTCAGATGGCGGATTCCTATCCAGTCCGCAGTTTCGCCCGCTTTCTTATTCGCACATACAAGAACGTAGAGCACACGGCGAAACAACGTCAAATCACGAGAATGCCAAGGCGGTTGAGCAGGATAGTCAAGGAAGAGTATAGGAAGGCGATCAAAAAATAGAGAAATAGATACAGAGAGATAAATGGAGAGAGAGAGAGAGAAAGAGAAAAGGTAGAGTAGGCTGAATGTTTTAATAGGCTCAACTCGTGTGCGTAAAGGAGGCCGGAGACTCAACTAGGGTTAGAGGTGTATGTATAAACTCTCCGAGGTATTGAACTGGCTCAGCCGGTATAGTATGGGTCTGAACAAGTCTTAGTTCTGCGTTTTCATTGATGCTTTCTAATATTATAGATCTTTACGTGCTGATGTGAAGGTTCAAATCAAATTTTTAGTTTACTTTACTGGAGTGAAAATGGTTTTTTCATCATTTTCATTCACAATCCTATGAGTTTTACCAAAAATTTTTTTGATGAAATCTGGAGAGTATTTCGATTGTAAGAAGCATTTTTTCGAAGAAAATGAAGTCTAACTCGATCAAGTTGAGAATAACTACATATCATAAAAGATGCAATGCAAGATCAAAAAGTTTCGAAATACCACCATCAGTTTTTATAGAAGAGAGAATAGCAATTACGGTAATTCAACTTACTGTAGGTTTGTTATTAGCCGGTTACTCAGACGACAAGGAAGCTTTTCTTCCTAATCTAACAAGTTATGCCCACCTTATCAAGTACATCCACTTTGAATTTCTTTCAAAACAGGCTCCTTAGAGAATTTACGCTCTTCATACTAGAGACCGCAATGGCTAAAATCAAAATCAGAATAGGTAGTAAAATGTAATTTTCATGTGTTCTTAATCACTTAATTAGTTTAAAAAAACATGAAAAAATCAAAAACAATTACTTTAAAGCAGAAAAAAGAGATCAGATAAGCTTCGAAAATTCTGCCTATAACAAATCTTGGTACGCTAGAGCGCGGAAGGTCAAGTGGGTCATGCTTGTACTAAAACGCGGCCTTAACTTCGCACTGGTAATCTTCAACATTTTTTTATTGAAAAAGTTTTTGATTTTCTCATTAAAAATTTTTTTTATGAATTGAAAATCGCCAATTTTTGAATTGACTTTTCGGTGTATTTTGAATGTAATCGAAATGTAGTCCTTTTCAAAATTTTATCGCTTTTCTCGAAAGGCTTCGAAAGGATTGGGTGCAACTTCGAAAGGCCTTTTTTTTCGCTATGATAAAAATTAAAAATTTCTCTAGCATTATGTCAATTTGAGTTTTCTCATCAACAAAATGAAATAATATCTTTGCTTTTAGCAATCGAAAGTTCGCCTTTACATAAAGCAGTGAGAGCACTATACTTACTCTAGCGCGTGACTCAACTTCGAAAGGCCTTTTTTTTTTCGCTATGATAAAAATTAAAAATTTCTCTACCATTATGTCAATTTGAGTTTTCTCATCAACAAAATGGAATAATATCTTTGCTTTTAGCAATCGAAAGTTCGCCTTTACATAAAGCAGTGACTACTACTATACTCTAGCGCGTGGCTCAACTTCGAAAGGCCATATATTTTTTTCGCTATGATAATTGAAATTTTCTCTACCATTGTGTCAATTTGAGTTTTCTCATTAATAAAATGAAAGAATATCTTTGCTTTTAGCAATCGAAAGTTCCTTTTTATATCAAAAATAAGGAAAATATTATTTGGTAACCTGAGCTGTGAGATTCCATTATAACTTCTGAATCTCGGTTAATAACATCCAAGAAGAGGCTCGAACTGAAATGAGAATTTTTCGCAAGTTTTGAAACGAAATGAGGCTTAATACAATGACTGAATCTCTCAGGAAAACATATAAAAAGAAAAAAAATCCGTTGAAAGTTCCAAGTTATTCGATTTACAAACAGTTTGACATTACGGAATATTAGTGTGGCAGAAAAAATGGCGTACCAAAATATTGTCATTGCGGTCTCTACTTCAGACGTATGACTTTCACGGCAGAAAAGTACTCTTGCGAGAGATTGTCCCATGCTCTCTTCAGAGACGATTTCAAGGCATCAAAACTGTGATGTACTTTAGCACAGACTTTTGCTCTCATGTAGGATTCCCACAAGGCGTGGTCGAGGAGGTTTCGGACGAGAGAGCAGGCCGTTATACACGCGGCTGTGTGGAAGTGCGCTGCTTATTGGCTGCAACCGTACTTCTCAAATCCTACAAAATATCACCAAAATTTGAGAGGATGTTTATAAGACTGTTTTTAAAAATGAGCCATCGATTCAAAGGTTTCTTTCGGTCCAACTGTTGCACCCATTAGGTCGAACATTGAATGGAGTAACTCAGCTTGTATAACCTCCCCCCCCCTCCTATGTAAATAATTTTCTATTTTGAAGCAAACTAAGTCCCATTTGAAAAAGGAAACATCATTAAACAAAGAGCACGTTAGTCAAGCTGTCTGCTATTTTTCTCATATTATAAATTGAACCAATTCAGTTTTTTCGTGTTTCGGGAAACGCGTTTCTTTTCATAAGTCGAAGAGAAACTATTAATTCTTAAATCTTCTATCTTCTTTGCGTTGATCCGCGTAAGTTAAAATCGGCGTAGATCTCCTTTAGTAGAACAGGTCTTGAGCGTTTTTTTTAGGATGCAGAAGCATAAGGCTGAGAACTTGTCTGAGCATGTCCAGGAAACTTGTTTTGAGTGCCTTGTGGGCGTTTGCTTTGTTCGTGCTTTGATAGGTCTCGCCGCGATTGTGAGATATTTTCCCAGAACGGCTATACTATCGGATTCGGCCTTCTCGCATCTTCTCTTGTATGTAAATCACATCATATTGTGCAGGAACTTCTTTAAAACCCCAACTGAAACAATGAAAACTTACAAAGTTGAGAACAACAGCATGTATGTATGTATGTATGTATAATGCTCCAGTATAACTGTGGCAACAACTAGCTTTAAGCACTATAACAATAAACGAGGAAGTCATTCTTGTGTTAATCATATTTTCTCAATTTTAGCGAAAAAAGCAGTTTTACGAATTTATTTGAGAAATAAAAAAACAATGATTAAAACCGTATGTAGAAGAAAAGTCCCTGAAGAATTATATTGATTAACATTATCAAGGCCTTAGAGAGAGCTCAAATAAGGGATTATCACGAGAAGTCGTATACAAGCACATTATTTAGATAAGAATTCTCGAACAACAGATTCCGAATATGACATCAATCATAAAAGTATGAAGGCTAGGGTGTTACGGGGTCTATAAATAACCTTTACTCTTAAATTCAACTAGAGGGTCTTATTGTATCTTGTAGGTCAAAGAAGGTTTTATAGTCTCTTGTATTTAAGGTTTTATAGTCTCCTTCTTGACCTTTTCTTCTGAGCGTTTGCCATGTAATTAATACCTCTCTCTCCTCCGACTCACCTTACCCTATTTTCGTCTTTCAGAGCGGCTGTTATCTCCACTCTTAATTTTTATCTGGAGCAATACCATTGAATTGCGCCTCTGAACCCCTATGTTTCTTTTCCCTTCTCAACAACTATGTCATCTCCCCCTATGTTTCTTTTCCCTTCTCAACAACTATGTCATCTCCCCCTATGTTTCTTTTCCCTTCTCAACAACTATGTCATCTCCCCCTATGTTTCTTTTCCCTTCTCAACAACTATGTCATCTCCCCCTATGTTTCTTTTCCCTTCTCAACAACTATGTCATCTCCCCCTATGTTTCTTTTCCCTTCTCAACAACTATGTCATCTCCCCCTATGTTTCTTTTCCCTTCTCAACAACTATGTCATCTCCCCCTATGTTTCTTTTCCCTTCTCAACAACTATGTCATCTCCCCCTATGTTTCTTTTCCCTTCTCAACAACTATGTCATCTCCCCCTATGTTTCTTTTCCCTTCTCAACAACTATGTCATCTCCCCCTATGTTTCTTTTCCCTTCTCAACAACTATGTCATCTCCCCCTATGTTTCTTTTCCCTTCTCAACAACTATGTCATCTCCCCCTATGTTTCTTTTCCCTTCTCAACAACTATGTCATCTCTCCGACCTTTTCAAGATTATTTTCACGCGAAACACATTGCGTGATAAAAAGAAGAAGCAAACTTCAAACATACTCAACAACAAATGGTTATCGAAAGTGACCAAATATCTATTCACTCTAAATAGGTCCTTCAAAGGGACCAAATATCTATTCACTCTAAATAGGTCCTTCAAAACGCATTGCTTGCCAGGTTCGCAATGAAAGAACATGCATATTGCAACAAACTCAATGAGTTCACCGATGAGAACAATTTCTATAACATGAAAAATATCCTATTGAGCTATCAAACATTTAAATTCTTTTTTTTGTTGGAAAACCTGAGACCTAGTAACTTTCAATTAACTCGCAGCTCATTTGCTGCAAACTTTCTAGCTCTCTTCTTCCTTCGCACTCTTTTTTCCCTCTTCTTCTTCCGACACTGCATTTTCGTAGAGGGCGAAGAGTTTCGCTGCGTCTTTCATGTCCGGGATTTCTCTCGCGTCATCGATTAACCTGATGTTTAGAAAAAAGCGATGCAATATTAAATAAAATGAAAAACCATTTGATAGCATTCAATAAGAAAAAGAATACGAGGCTCATTCATTATATTCCTAATCTTTCGTCAAATCTCTTTCAATAGCTTGCAAAAAATTAAGATATGTTCGTATGAGACTAAAAAAAAAGTTAAAAGAGCCTTTTATGTGACACTACCGCACGGATTGGTAATGTCTCGGTAGTGTAGTGATAACACGCTTGCTCCCGGTAAGCCAGAAATGGCAGGGTTCGATCCCGCCTCGGCTTTTGTCCGTTAAATAATTCAGTCATGAAAAAGCTCAAAATGAGAACCTTCGTGCCACATCCAAACCGCTGCCATAGAGATTCACCAGTAGAACTCCAACAATCTGTCAAAAGACCGGCTATTTTACCATGTTACTATTAATCTACTTTACTCGTCATTCTTTGTAATCTTAGGTTTCATCACGGTTGCTTTCAAGCGGCTATTCTCTTGCTTTCAACCAACTGTTCTTTCATATTTTCATGTTCCCCACTTGTATTTTCACAATTTTGTAATTATAAGTGTTCCAATTTATTTCAGTTCCCAGATTGCAATTGTCTGCATGGCTTCCGGTTCTCAAAAAAAGTACTAAAATAGCACATTTTTCTCGAGCTTATCTTAGCTTCCATCGACGATTTCAGATTTTAGTTAATTTCACGGCAAATTCAGAACTTAGAAGAGAAAAATAAACACCTTTTCATTCTTTGTGTAGAACACTACGCCTTTATCAAAAGTTCCAGGTTCGTTCTCCTGAAAACCGTTCAATCTGAAATTACTAACAGCAGAACTTTAGTTTCAAAATTTTAGACACTTATTTGCACTCAGGTTAGCTCAAATACAGCTAAAAAGAAAAATTTCGTTAAGGGTCACTTTTAGTAAAAAGCTTTTTTGAAGCTATTGATTGCCTCGACCTTTAACCAAAAGTGAAAAATTTTTACATTCGCCTAATCATATACAATCATCTTGGAGGCCTTTAAATACCTTACTCAGAAAACCTTCCCTGATTTATTTCTATCAACGTTTCACAGAGTAACGTACCATCATGCAAAAAGTAGGTCATTGGGCGGGAGTCGAACCCGCATCTTTGCTTTCTCGGCGATGCTCTTACCAACTGAGCTACCAATACACACGGAGCTTCGCGCTTTTCAAAAACCATTTGACAACGCTGCAGTCTTTTGGTGAAACCTTTCTGGCATAAACTGCTACAGTAGGCAGCTCACTGCGGGTGTCCCCAACTCCATTCAAGATGAGATTTGGCGCGACTTTTGTGTAGAAAGCTGGTTGATACCTGGTAAACGCTTGTTTCTATGGTTCTTGTCGTTGCTTGTCCGGTGAATGTCCCTCTATCTTGTGAGATATAATTTTATATTGGGGCTCTCGACAATATTTCCTTTCTGTTTTCTTGATCACTTTACTGGTCTAGGTTTTTTGTTGCTCTTTTGTTGTATGGGCCTTAAAATGTGCATTATCATGTGTGCGTGTGTAGCTCAGTGAGGAGAGCATTCGCCCGGAACGCGAAAGGTCACGGGTTCGGTTCCCGTCACACCACACGATTTTTGCACAAGTTTCTGCGAACAATCCGCTCCTCTGCTCGGTATAAAAATCCGTTGCTTGAGATCAACGAGGAGTAGGGAATACTCTTATTTACATTCTCAGTTGTTTTGGAGAAAAATACGACAGTAGATGGTGGTCTCAATCATTATGACGTCAACCATGCCAGCCTCAAAAATGTCGGATCTCAAGGAAACTTATAGTTTACTGGAAAAGTGGTTGACGTCATAATGATTGCTTCGATGACGTCATAATGATTGCTTCGATGACGTCATAATGATTGCTTCGATCCATTTGCGATCAAGAATTTGTCGCAAACTGTTCCATATAAGCGATAGAAGCTTTATTGTGAGCATCAGCTTTTGACAAGTGTACCTTTTAAGATTTAAAACAGCTCGAATTGATAGAGTAAGTCAGATCTACTGGAAGGTGTCTGTTCTGCTTCGTTTACAGAGGGATTAGAACTTCTTCTTATCTAGCAGCTAACACATATGTTTGAGTCTTAGAGATCTACGTGTTCAGTTAAAAATACAATTTATGAAAGCAAGCTCTGACGCTTCGATGTCCCATCGTTAGTGAGCTCGAAGAGACAAAATACTCATTCCTGTTATAGTTTTGATAAAAGCTTCTACTACATTTTTTTTTGTAGATACACAATCTAAAACGAGCTCGCCCTATCGGTGAGAAATAGGAAGGTTCGATCTCACCTTGGCGAATAGGTTATGGGGAGGGGGGTTTCACCTTGGCGAATAGGTTATGAGGAGGGGGGGTTTCACCTTGGCGAATAGGTTATGGGGAGGGGGGGTTTCACCTTGGCGAATAGGTTATGGGGAGGGGGGGTTTCACCTTGGCGAATAGGTTATGGGGAGGGGGGGGGTTTCACCTTGGCGAATAGGTTATGAGGAGGGGGGGTTTCACCTTGGCGAATAGGTTATGGGGAGGGGGGGGGGTTTCACCTTGGCGAATAGGTTATGGGGAGGGGGGGTTTCACCTTGGCGAATAGGTTATGGGGAGGGTGGGGTTTCACCTTGGCGAATAGGTTATGGGGAGGGGGGGGTTTCACCTTGGCGAATAGGTTATGGGGAGGGGGGGTTTCACCTTGGCGAATAGGTTATGGGGAGGGGGGGTTTCACCTTGGCGAACAGTTTTTGTCCGTGTCATAGTTAAACCAGTTCTCATATGTATGAATTGTTTTTCCAGTAACCTTTCCGGGGTGAAACCACTTTGAAAACTAATATACTTGAACCAAAAGCGACAATGCTGAGTTCTAATTGGAAAATCCAACTACGGTATGGCTGACCAGAAAGACTTCGATCCTATTTAAATTGAATTAGAATGAATCATATTAGAGTCCTAACTGGAAAGGTATTTATGGTATGGCTGACCAAAAAGACTTCGATCCTCCGGTCATATTTTCTCCAACCAGTCTACCGGTGATCTGAGCGTTCTCCCAGTGCTTGACTCTCCTTCGGCCGAGCTTCGCATCGTAGTAAGAGCAAGCGTCGCCTCAACTTTCACATATTCTCGTAATTAGTAATAGAAACAAGATGTTTAATCGTTGATTTTGCTAACATCATTGAATACCAGTTCAGTAACTCGAATATACATGAATTACAATGGTTGGACTAAGTTGGTAACCATCTCTGCTTCACACACAAGCAAAGACCCAGGTAACATCTCTTTGTTCTACCAACCAAATTGGGCGTGTATCTTTTCTCAGGGATGCGCATACCCTGCCGCGAAGCCGCACGAGAACAATCAATAAATGATCAGCAAAAGAAGTGACCTGCTGCGAAAATTCCCTCAGCAACTCTCATCTCAGCATCCGCCATGACCCCTCCATTCACTGCATCCAACTGCAAAAAGACATCATCGGTTTTCGGTTGATCGTGATACCTCTTCTTCTTCTTCCTCGCGCTTGTTCCCGCCTCGCGGCAGGGTACGCGCTCCCCTGAGATGAGATGAGATGCAGAACAGACCTATCCTGGTAGAACCAGTGGCTGCCTGCTATATCACTGCTAGTGTGATTAGCAGCAGTGGGGAGAGTCAGATTCGTGCATGAGCACTACCAACATTTCTTAACCCCCTTAGTTTGGGTGGATCGTGATACCTCCTATCCTTAAAACCCTTTGTTTGATCAATACTTTCTTATTCCATTATAATATCCCTATATCCTCTACATATTCTCGTACTTTCTTCTCTACAATAACAATAATAGATTATATTATGCATATCTTCTATATAACCTAAACCACCCCCCCCCACAAAAAAGAGATCACTGCTTTTGAAATAAGACACCAACAGATTTTTTCTGAAGAATTCGAGCAAACAAACAATCATTTTCAAGTTTTCCCTAACCTAATCACGTTTTGTGTGGTACTTTTATTAGAGTTTCACTTTTGTATTAGAGTGAATTTAAAAAATTATCTATACGTCTAGGAATAGAAAGCTTGTGTGCTAATCTTGAGCGGAA
>OZ057403.1:18853634-18868634 GCA_964056735.1 Allodiplogaster pararmata
ATTCGACTTCAACATCTCCGTCTCTGCATGATAACACAATCCCTTACAGACCTACCAACACACTCAATACTACTCTCAATTCAACATCTAACCCCGCTCATCATAACACCATGCCTCAGCCTTCCTCTTGTCAACAGTCCAACGTTAGAGGAAGCCGCAGAAGGAACGTACCACCGAAGCGATACTCACCATAGGACGGGCAGGATGTGGGTTTAAAGTGTTTGAAATGTTTAGTATTTAATTTTAGGTCCGTAAAATAAGTTGTACATTCACATCATGTATTACGTAATTCAAGAGCTTGTATCATGTTTTTTCTGAGACTTGGTTATCATTAACTGTTCCTAACTCTGTTCTGACAGATAACTTACGATTCAATGTATATAGATCTGACCGTGATAGTGACCGCGGGGGCGGCACTGCTATAATTTTGCATAACTCTATCACATTTGTAATAATAGACCAATATTCGCTTGATTCTGTTGAATGTATAATCATTGATATCTATCCCAATGCCTACCTGCGTCTTCCTTTTTCCGCCGTCCGGCTTATCTCATCTTACCGTTCTCCTCATACTACTCATAACTCTGTTGATAGCTTCATTAACTTCCTATCTCCTCATTGCTCACTCCCATATCCAACAATATTATGTGGGGATCTTAATCTCCCTCATATCAACTGGCCCTCACTAACAGCACCTTCAAACTGCAGTATCTCTCAATCTTTCTTGCAACTTGCATGTGATAATCGTATGAGTCAATATGTTGTAACGTTGAATAGAAATAACAACATTCTAGATTATGTGTTTTGTAACCAGGTTATAATCGTAACCAGGTTAGAAAACCAGGTAACCAGGTTATAATCAAAGACTGCTTAACCTCCTCTCCTTTCTCTACTAGCGACCATGCATGTTTATCTTTC
Source organism: Allodiplogaster pararmata (assembly GCA_964056735.1). NCBI lineage: Eukaryota > Metazoa > Nematoda > Chromadorea > Rhabditida > Diplogasteridae > Allodiplogaster > Allodiplogaster pararmata. Next base: position 18,854,553 of record OZ057403.1, read on the forward strand.
TCTGTTACTAACACTCTTCTCAAGACATGCAAACCACAATTTTCTCGCCCCGTTTGGAATAAAGCTGACTGGGGAGCCATCAACTCTCACATTTATAATGTTGACTGGACAACCATATTTTCTTCTCTGACTGTGGATGAATGTGTAGATAGATTAACTGATGAACTCACTAACCTCATCTCACTTCATGTACCCCTCAAAAGACCTAAGAAACCCCATTTGCTTCATCCGTGGAAAGTTCGTGTTCTCTATAGTTATTTACAAAGAGTAAAAAATCGCTCCTCTACATCAAGTTTAACAACTCGTTATTGTTAAAAGTTACATAGAGAAATACTCAAGTTTGAATGCAAAAGAGAAGAATCTCTCGCGATGGCCAAGAACTATAGTAAGTTGTTTTTCCGTACTATCTCGAATCGAATCAAAACCAAAACATCCCCATCCGCCTTGAGTGTTCAGAGCAAGACTATAACTGACCCTACTCATTAGGCCACAACATAATACGCAAGATGCGGCCTTAAATCAACAACTCGCCTGAATGTATTCCTAACATTTTCGTTGAACACTGTCAAGATTCCCTAACCATTCCACTATCAAAAATTTTTACTAATTGCATTAACACTGGATACTATCCCTCGAAATGGAAAGAAGGGATCATCATACCCATTCATAAGAAAGGTAGTAGCTCTAATGTTGACAATTTTAGGCCCATAACTCTCGTTTTCTCAATGTCCAAATTATTTGAGAAATTTATGCATGACATCATTTAGAATTACTTGGAAGACAAAAAGCTGTTGACTTGTTGCCAATCAGGGTTCAGACGAAAACGTTCTACAGTGACCTATCTAGTACAAGCTCACAGTCTATACCTTTCACTCACAGCACGAAAGAAGTCATTTGAAATATGTCTGATAGACTTCTCAAAAGCCTTTGATTATATTAACCATAGATTTTTAATGCACAAACTAGCAACGTTAGGTATTAACTCCCCCTTTCTTAGATTAATCGGATAGTTTCTTACTTACAGAACATCTCGAGTATGAGTCGGCTCTTCTTTATCTGAAAGTAGGTCTTACCCTTGCGGTGTTCTCCAAGGAAGTTTGTAATGTAGAGTACCCTCGGGTGCTCCTCGCTTTGGGTAGAAAGCGGGGTCTTTGTGCAGTGGATCTCACAACACTGGAGAATAACAGTTTATTCTACCTTCGATACAAGTAAAGACGAACAATGGGACAGCAAGCCCTTCAAATGGCGAGGACGGACAGTTCCGTCAAGCGAGCAGACTCTTCGCTCTTAGGATAAAGGACTCTCTACGTGATCCTTTCCTTGCCTTATATACTCATTCCTAAGCGCGCGAGAGGTAGATAAAGAACCAAAACAATACATGTCAAATAATACGAGAGCCTCTATTAATAGAGAGAGAGTGCTCAAGAATACAACAAACATCAATATTATCACAATCCAATACATGTCAAGTTTACGAGAGTCTCTATTAATAGAGAGAGTGCTCTGGTATAACAAGAATACAACAACATCAAAATAACACAATTACATTCAATGGGTACTATCTCTTACAAGTTCCCTAGGGCCCTTGTTCTTCTCGATGTTTATTAACGATATTGTAGAGGTAATACCCATAGGCGTACATTGTTTTCTTTTTGCTGACGATGTCAAGTTATTCTCAGAATGTCGTCTTCTACTGCAAAGTGCTATTAAAGCAATTGCTGACCATGATCTCAATTGGTCGCTCACTATCTCCGTTACTAAATGCTTTGTCACTAATTGTGGACCTCTTAAGAACAATTCTACTTACTTTATTAATGACTTCATAGTGACCGTAATATCAATCTAGACCGTTTAAAACAGTTTGTAAATAAAGCAAGGTACAACCACACAACAAGCACACACAATGGGATTCAAGCAAAAAAATATCTGAACGACATTTTGTAAAGTAAAGCCTAATTATTAAAAAAATTTAAGTTCCACAGATGTGATAAAAAAATTTAATAATCGAAGTTAAGCATAGAACTTTAGGAAGTTTCTCAGAACCTCGAACAGCAACCAGAACATATTAAGAGAGAAAAAAACCGAGAAGTTCAAAACTATTTAAAATATTCGTTTTATCCGAATAACCCATACTCGTCTTATACTCGTTTCTCACCCACTCTTCTGACCAAGTCTCGGACTGTTTTTGTGCTGTTTTCTTCAAATTTAACAACAGCTTGCTGTGATACTCCCCATGTTAGCAGATGAGTCTTGACAACTCATCCTTTGGTGGACAAAGTAATTTGAATTTGATTGCTAGACAGAAAGAGAGAGGTAGAGAAATCGGACAACAGATTACTAAAAAAAAGAAAGAGAACAGAAAACAAATAAGAGATAGTAAGGCTTTATATGCTGAGAATTTTTCGAGAATTCTCAGAAGGAGGCTGTGACACTGCGGTTCGATTGGAGTCCTCTGACTGTTAGCCACTCCTGTGACACTGTGTTTCGATTGGATTCATCTGACTGTTAGCAACTCCTGTGACACTGCGGTTCGATTGGAGTCCTCTGACTGTTAGCCACTCCACCGTCTTCTTCTCTTTTTATGAAAGAAATTAAGGAGAACGTTGACAGTGAAAATGAATTTTCTCAGTTACATTTTCCAGATGTAAAGACAAGAACTTGATCCCGTATTCTTTCTTCCTTTGCTTGCACTTCTATTTTGAGTCTATGTATGCATAATAATTAGAGAATACATGAAGGTAATTTGAAACACATTCCTCGAAGTCGCAAAACGAGAAAAGAGAAGTTTTAACTCAGAGAAAAGAGAAGTAGGAGTCGAGTGCGAAAGAAAAGGCAAAAATGCCAAGATGAAAAGAAAGAGCGGGAGAGATATAGTTAGAGAGAGGAAAACACAGAGAGATAGAGAGAGATCGAGAGAGTGAGAAAAAATAGGAAGAGTTTCTCAGTTAAACTAGCATATACATCGAAGGTGGAGGATATTTTTAAAAAAGTTTAACTTAAACAAAAAAAAAGATTTTAGTATTTTAGTATCGATCGGTGATTTGTTTTCAATGAGCTGGCACCGAGGGACTTTACTTGCGAATTGAGATATCTCAAGAAATTGTTTCGCACGCTTAGATATAAGAGTGATGATGTGTCAAGTACGGGAATTTTCAAGCACAAACTAAATGCACCCTACAGTTCAGTGAATGTGTTTTACCCACGCTTATTTGCTTGAAGACGCAGATAGTAAAGAATGAGGAAAAGAGAAGACAGAGGTATGATAATAATCAAAGAATAAAAACTCGAGTTGTGAAATAATAAGAGAAGTGGACACAATGGAAAGGCACAACTTAAGATTAAATCAGAAGATAATGTCGTAAAAAGAAAAGTTCTCGAAAAAAGTCAATTCAGAGCCCAGATAGCGGAGGAAGATAACGAATTACATATTATGCGCAGCTTAAATTGAGAGAGTGTCAGAGGCTATCAAATGTTGTTGTCGAGCAAGAAGGCGACACTGATCATGCTAATTTCTGTATATCTGTCTCTACCCTCTCTCTCTCTCTATCCCACTCCCTGTCTCCCTTCCCCTCTCTCCTTTTTTCTCTATCTCACTCTTTCGTATTTTTTCCAGCTCTCTCACTCTTTCTTTTTAAAATATTCCTCTCTTTTTCCACAGTAGTCTTGACTACGGTAACTGAGGTTTTGGTAGAATTAATTTGGAATTAGTTAATCGCCTCAATCACATGAAAACTCACCAGAGCGCATACAAATTATCGAATTTTTGTTTGTTGTTAAAAATTTACACTACTGATTTCAAACAACCAAAAAAGTAGTTTTTTTCGCAAGCTCGCAAACCCTGAGGCCAGAAGAGTTCAATACATGTTAGACATACATTTTGTGTTTATGTATGTATGTATGTATATGTTAAAATTTTTCTGTGTTTTGTGTTGTTATGACGAAATAAAACTTCTAACGTAGTTGGTGCTTCTTGATTCAATTTAAACGCTTTATCAAGATCAACAAGCCACATCGGGAAATCATCGATTATGGTATCTGAGCGTTGAGCGGAGGTTGAGCGAGGCAAGCAGTAGCAATCGAAGTGCTATTCTTCCTCTTCTGTCGCTCATCATCGCGCTACGATCCCGGAGCGCCGAATCTTCTCGGGAAAGGACTCTCACAGACGAGGGAAGAGACGGTGCGGGGAGCAACCGCTTACGGAGGGGACGAATGAAAGAATGAGTTCTAATTATTATAATTGCTGCTCTTTATTTCAATTTTTAATGTCACATTGAACATCCCGGTTCGAGACTTATGTAAGTCAATTAAAGTATTTCAATTCTTAAATTGAATTCAAATGTGTTGCTGTGAGGCTTGTTGCTGTGAGGCATTCAAAGGCTTGTTGCTGTGAGGCATCTATTCCTATACCGGTTTTCTATAAAATTAAAAAAATCCTAAAAAGCAAGTATAAGAGCATATGTCACCAAGACTATTAAGGGTCTTTTTTAAAAAATCTTGTTAAAAGACCTTTCTCTGGGTGGGGGGATTACAGAATAATAAGAAGCTTTCCCTCTTCATCCCTTCACAGCTTGTTTATCATTATTCCAGGCTCCATCGCTCGAATAACAATGAGAGAGTTCGCAAAAATTTTATCTCATCTTTTTACATCATCGCCGAAAAAGCAGAGGAATCTTTTCCGCCTCACTCCAGACTTTGCACGAATTCTCGCGAGCTAGAATATTTATTTGTTGGTTATCAGAATCCAGAAGGACTAAAAATTATTATAACTTACATGTGGACGAAACTTGGTTTTTTATTTTTATAAAATACTAAAATGAAACCCCTAAAATGAAGCTAGTTCGGATTTTTAGGTATAAGTCGCATTTTCTTTGCCCCCTTTTTTTAAAAAAGATTTTTTTCTTTAATTTTGCTTTGTACGACTAAGAAAACGGTCAAAATGATTGGCTTTATTTGTTATTCCTATAAAACACAGATCAAGACTTAGTACGTATAAAATATTTGTATTCCATGTTCAGTAGTTTGATAAACATATGCTTCGTGGGCTCGAATGTTAGATTTGTATATGAATCTACAACTTCGGCCAAAAGCCAAAAAAACTTGACAAGCTGTCAACTTGATAACTTTTCACATTGCAGTCTTTGACTTGTGAGCATTCTCCGAAATCCTACCTTCTAAACAACTTCCTATTCCGAAAACAATGCCATTCAGCATTGCAGAGCGGGGTGGAATGGACAAAGCGCAGCCGGCATACTTTATATCTTCTTTCTTTCGCTTTATTTCTCTCTTTACCTCACTATAAATCTCTTTCTCTTACTATTTTTTCTCTATCTTGCTCTCTTCCAATCGCTTTGCTTCCCCCTCCTCTCTCCTCTCTCTCATTCCCTCTTTCTCTATCTTCATCTTTTTATCGCTTCCTGTCTCGTTCTCTTCAAATTTTCGTTCTCCTTTCGTGCCGGTTTTCAGAAACTTTTTCTTGTAGTTCTTATCTTTTAGCCTGTTAATTTTTCGTTATCTCTAGTCTAACTATTTCAAGCTTCCTCTTTTACTCTAGTCTAACTATTTCAAGCTTCCTCTTTTTCTCTCTTAACTTCTCTCGCCTTTTTCTCCAACTGACTCTCTTTTTCTCTCTCTCTGTCTGTCTCTCTCTGGGTTCACATCTCTTCCTCTTCACCCTCTTCACCCCTTCTCCATCTTTCTCGCTATTTCGATCTCCCTCTATCTGTCTCAGTCTTTAATCTCAAAAACTATTTATCTTTTCAGAATCTGACTTTGTTGTTTTATTGCGTAACAGAAACCCGACGACTTGACAATACAATGTTTTTTCCAACAAAATTTATCTACTTTGTCCTTGCGGGTAGAATCTTTTTACTAAAAGACCATCTCTACCAAAAACCATCTCTACCAAAAACCCACTTGAAACTCTCTTATTCATTATCTGTGAAGCTTCTCTGCTCTTCTCTCCTGTTATTTCTCCTGTGACTTCTGATTGTGAAGTTCTCTCTGGTTTATTTCGCCTAAGGCTCTCTCTCTATCTCTGTCTTCCTCTCTCTACTGCCTTATCTCTCTCTTTCTTCATAAAATATTATTCTATCTCTTCTGCTCTCTATTTATTTTCTTTCTATTTCTCTCTGTTTCTCTTTCTGTATTTCTCTCTCCTATCTCTCACTGCGGTTTCATTCTCACTCTGTCGCTGATTCATTTGTACCGCCCATCCATTCTCTATTGCGTTTTCTTCTGTTTGCGTTTCCTTGCATAATTGTTTAGGTTCAACCCCGACTACTCTCATTCTCTTCGAGGATTCAGGCGGCCTTTCTCTTCTTTTCAACCAGGTGCTTTTTAATTAGCTTCACTTCGTTAAAATTGACTGAAAGCTTTATTAGACTCTCAAGCACGGGACCAATATATGTACATAGACAGAAAAGAATTGTTGAGACTCCACAACATGTCTTTTGCCGAAAACTTCTTACTAGGATACTATGTGGATGAATCTCGAAAGCAGTTCGCACTAACAGGGCCTATAAAATTTTGATATGAAAAGGTTTCGACTGATTTGGCTTCAATTTTAGGATTTCTAGAATTATTCGATATAGTGATTCGGCAAGGAAAGATTGGAATATTAGTTAATCTAATTTTCTGATCCTTATAATCTAAATAGTTATCGAAGGTCAAAAGAGAGAGAGAGAGAGAGAGAGAGAGAGAGAGAGAGAGAGGAGAGAGAGAGAGAGAGAAGAAAGAGAGAGAGAGAGAGAGAGAGAGATTCAGTATTTTCTTAGTAGACCACTGATCTACTTTTCAGTATTTTCTTAGTAGACCACTGATCTACTTTTCAGTATTTTCTTAGTAGACAACTGATCTACTTTTCAGTATTTTCTTAGTAGACCACTGATCTACTTTTCAGTATTTTCTTAGTAGACCCCTGAGCGTTTCTACTTCATAATTAGTGAGTGTTCATAGTTTCATAGTCGTAAGTACAAGCGAAATAATAGCAAAGCAACCGAATATCGAGTGAAAATGTTTATTAAGCCCCTTAGGAGTTCATTACGAGACTTTCTCAAAAAGCTTTTTTTTTTGTTGAAAAAAAATTTTTTCTCGTGAAAAAAGTTCGTTTCTTTGACGTTCAAGTTGTAAATAAAATTAAACATCAAGTGAGTGGGAGAGCAATTTATGCTTGAACGTGTACTAGCTCATATTCTTTGTAAACATTCGTCACGAATGAACAGATTTTCTAACCTTTACACTTGAGAAAGTTGTACATCTAGTTTAGTCTTTGCTTATTTTACTTTCAGCTTCATCAGACTCTGTTTTGAAATGACTGTGTCAATAAGACCGTTGCTTTGAGTTTCGAACATTGGTCTTCGACGAATCATCTTTCATTTATCAGAAATGTGTCCTGACTCGGTGGAGCCATTTTTACTACACACAATAGGTAAAACAGAAAGGATTGGGTTCGAATTCGCACCGGGAACTACCCTTCGCCCGTGCGGTTGTTTAATCATCTCAACCAGGCATCACTGATTCTGAATTGTGTGACTCAGCGTTTGATGATGAATCTTTACTGGGTGAAAATATTCGAAAACCTCCAAACAGTTTTGATGGCTTTCTATTCTGCTATCGACGACTAACTTCACCTGAGTTCTTATCATCTTTCCCATGCTTACGACCTCGTAAAAAGTTGCTCTGGCCGTCGCTTTATTGCTTTGGAGGCTTTCTATTTTGAGTTCAGGTTTTTGGAATCAATCAATATTCCTCTCAGTAAAATATTCGTATTTTCTGTTAACATTATCAAGTTTCATGTGGAAGAATCCATCATTGAAAAAAAACCTTCCGGGCATACGATTGTATCTCAATGTTGCAGCGATCACATACACCATAACTCAGACATGGAGTCGAATAATAAAGTTAACGATGGGCCAAATTTGATTTAACACAGACGAACTTGGTGGAAAAAAGATTGAGAGTTAAACGGCGACAGCTCTTCTCTCTCTCTCTCTCTCTCTCTCTCTCTCTCTCTCTCTCTCTCTCTCTCTCTCTCTCTCTCTCTCTCTCTCTCTCTCTCTCTCTCTCTCTCTCTCTCTCTCTCTCTCTCTCGCTAATTCACAGTTGGTCTATCTATATTTTGTCTTCTTCTCTCTCAGCTCTCTTTATCTTTCAAAAGCATCCACATTAGCATCGGATAAGAGACACATGTAACTAAAAGTAATCAACCAGAACATGTATTACTGATATTTCTATAATGAATAAGTTTTTCCAAGAGTTTTTTTTGTTTATTTCGCTGGTATACGTCTACAAAATTTTTCATTAACTTATATATTACTGCCCTACAACTTCCCTATACAATATTCCTGTTCACTCTCTGCACTCTTATCTCTCTATCTCTCTGTATCTCTCTCTCTCTCTCTCTCTCTCTCTCTCTCTCTCTCTCTCTCTCTCTCTCTCTCTCTCTCTCGCTTTCTCTCTTATTTCTTGCTCTTCCTCCGCTCTCTTTACCTTTGTTCTCTCGGTTTATGTATTTTCATGTTACTTTTTTCATTTAGTTTGTCGCATCAATTCATGTTTTTTCTTTTGACGAAATTTTTCGACCTACCGGTAGTTAGTTATTCTATTCTGACAAATCGGAAGAGACTAGAGACCGAGCCCGTGTCTGCTTCAATTTTATGAATTGAAACTCTTTTTCGTTATTCTTGCAAGATCAAGAAAAAATTTTCGTGTTGCTTTTGTAAGTTGAAGGACAGGTGTTAACCTAAAAGACTCACAAAATAAGTGCAAAAAAGCGGAAAGTTGATTGGGATAGTAAAACTACATAAAAGCAGAGAGTCTTAATAATTATGAAGCGGTTATAATATTTTCAGCTTTAACTTGACAAAGCTTGAGCCATTCCGCATGCTGATTATTTATGAGCGATTAACGAATAGGTGGATTTGAAAAAGCTTGAAAAAAGGGGCAGGGGGTTGTTTGAAGAAGTTCGAATAGCTTGGCTAAAAACGACACTTAACTTCTCCCGAGACCATCCAACTTTCTGAGTATCAACCTATTTTTTCATGACAGCTTTTCAGTTTTTGGGTGCGATTTCGTAATCGAAAGCGCAAATGAATAAGTGTTAAAGCAGCAGAAAACTATGTTATTAGACACACACAAAATATCTTCAAGCATACTGAGGTATCCATCCGTGCATTTTCATGATTGTTACGTGTATGATACGCATACACACTCACTCGTACTCATGTATATTTGAGTATCTTTCCGGATTGCGAAAATAAAGTTCCTGCTCATTTTGAGTTCCGCCTCCCTCCTGTTTGCTTATCTGGGCATTGAGAGAACAATTCAGTCCGATACGCCCACTCTTAGTCATTCGAGAAGATTGGACGCGTAGTGGATGCGTTCACGTAATAAAGAGCACTGTTAATTAGCCTCATTTGAATTCCGCCGTTTTCGCATAAGGTTGTTTTAGGTGACCTTCTGCGATAACGGCGGATCTCCTTCTCTTCTTTCGGGCATTGGTATGGTTTCTTGCTTTCTGTGCACCACCATATTTGATTAGTTATCGAAAATTCGAGAAAATCTCAAACTACAAAGACGATGGCACGTGCTTGGTACAGCATTAGAGCCCATTGGATTAACTTGCAGTTCAATTGCTCTGTCAAACGCTAGCGGCTGTGGGACACGCTGGCAGGCTGTGAAGAACATCGAAGCAGCTTAACTAGGATCAGCTGTCGAACGGTCATTCGAGTAGTGAGAAGAGACATTGCCCGGAAGGTTCTCTCGAGATGTCAAGTCAGTCACTCAAGCACAAGCCGTTATTAAAACGAAAAAGGATCTCATAGCTGTGTTGTGGAGTACGAAAGCTCGCAATTATTTCTCTTTCTATCTCAGTTCTCAGTAAGTTCCGGGAAAAAATCGGTAAAAGTTGTATTCTCGTATTTGAAAAATCTAGAGAAAAGTACAAAATAACGAGTTGGTGAACAAACGTTTCTTTTGAAATAGTTTATGTTTCTGAAAAAAATACTCGTGGTAATTTGATACTAAATGTTCGAATACATGACCTTCTCCTGTGTTGGGTATGTCCTGGTTGCCTGGTATTTTTAATATCGCTACTTTGTGATCAGCAGTAGACTTTCAGGTAGCTATCATAACTCGGGTTTGAGTGTTGAATGATTAAATTCCTTGCTTTAACTGGTTTTCACTAAATGCATTACTTCTGCAATTGTTCTAACTATTCTTCCAATTTTGAAAATCAAACTTTTTACTCTAAAAATTCTCTGATGAAAGAATGAATGAAATCATTAACTGAAAAAAATTTCTTGCTTTACCCGTGGTTTTTTTCATATTTACTGAGAAAAGAAGAAAATAAACCGCATTTGAGTGATTTCAGATAAAGCAAGAATTTTGAAACATAAAATTTTTTTTTGAAATTTCCCAAAGACGTCTTGAAAAAGCGAATATTTGGACTCTCTCCATTTACAAAGAGGTCTCTGGAGAGTAGTACTAAGTGAAATTCATTGCACAAAATCTGCCGCGCCTTTAATTTCACTATGTTTATGTCGCCGATGACATAAACTCAGTTATGCGAGAAAAAGGTTACATGAGTTCTAAAATGATCTATAAAACAGTCTCCGGCACGGTAGTCCTTTTTTCAAGTATCAAACGCCGCAATAGTTGTAAAAAAGTTTTGTTTTGGAATCAGTTTTAATTTTATATTCAAGAATTGTTAGCATTTTTAATTTTCGATTTCTCTTCGCTATAATTAGGTGAACATTCTGTACTTAGAAAATTATTTTTATTTGATTTACCGTACGTATTCACTGTATTACACGTACTAGTTTAATTGCGTATTCACTGTATTACACGTACTAGTTTAATTGCGTATCAGATGCGTACTAGTTTAGAGTTTTTTTTAATAGTACGGACTTTGAAGAATTACAAATTGTTGAAAATAGAACATAAAAGGAACAACTGGATAGTATGGAGCATTGAAATTTAAAAAAAATTGAAAGATGTGGAGCACCAAATTCGTACCTTCTTCATCGGTTCCATGATTTTTCGCATGACGGCATTACGCATAGCGACAACTCGCACCCGGATTTCGCATTATTTCTTCTCCAAAACCCTGATTATGTGGCTGGTCCTTAAACGGTCTTGTACTAAGTCGTACGACCCTGTAGCGTAATCTTTACCTGAGCCTTAGCACAAATTCCAATAAAAAAGTACATGGAAATATTTCGATTGTGAAGTTTAGGGTGTGAATTGTCAAATTGCAAAATGTCGTGGTGCAAAATGTCGTAATAGCTTCTTTAGCAATCACTTTTAAACAAGATTAAGCAATAAGAAAACACCGTAATCTATTGCCTTTACCTGGTAATTCGTGGTGAGACTAAGGAAGGTATGAAATGGGTGCTCCACTTTCACTTTTTTTAAATTTTAACGCTCGGTTATATGAAATCTCTTCTCGATATATAATGCTATTTTGCCGCTCTCTCTCACTTTTTTCACGCATTGGGTTGAGCTTAATTCACTGCTTCTACCTTGCTGACGCTAGTAGTATCAACTCGATCTTTTCTCATTGTAAAAACACTTGAGATTTTTGAAACTAGAGAAAGTTGTGTAAATTAGAGTATTCCCTACTCCTCGTTGATCGCAAGCAACGGATTTTTATACCGAGCAGAGGAGCGGATTGTTCGCAGAAACTTGTGCAAAAATCGTGTGGTGTGACGGGAACCGAACCCGTGACCTTTCGCGTTCCGGGCGAATGCTCTCCCCACTGAGCTACACACGCACAAATGATAATGCACATTTTAAGGCCCATACAACAGTTGAAAGTTCAGTTGTGTGTGTGTGAACTTTCAACAACAATCAAATTTTCAATGCGAAATCAAAGTCGCGGCTGTTTCCCGTCTTTGAGACCGCTATAGGCTGTGTGCGTTCGCAGATGAGAGGTTAATCCATCACAAGTGAATACGAATCATCATGAGGTCAATCCTTTCCCAACAAAGCTTGTTTTTTTGAACATGGTTGTGAATTTTATTCTTTTATTTTTCTTGCCACTCAAATAGTGTAGAGAGTTCCTGAGTTTTTTTTTCTTGGTTCAGAACTATCTTATTACTGATCTGTATCATTTAGATTCACTTCTCTGATAACATTTTCACAATTCCGAATTCAATTCTGTTATGCTGCTCTCGTTCATTTTTGTTTTTCCTCATTGTTAGCAACTTGGAATATACATAAATACACATTTTTCTTTGCTTTTTTTGTTTTTAAATTTTTTTAAATGCTTTGTCATACTTAATCATTTAATTTTTGTCAGTCTGGAACTCTGAGTCATATCCCTTTTTTATATAATTGCCTCTGCTTTCTCCCTGGCGATTACTAACTGCAGAAGTTCGTGAAATTCATCATTTACAGAGAAGTTTCTTTCTCGCTTCTTCTAATTTCCTTGTAAAAATGCAATTTTCTAACTGCTGATGAGAAATTCTCCAGACAAAAAGGAAACACTGCAGTCTGCTTCAAAGTTCTCGCTTTCATGACCTTTCAACTCACTTCTTAACTTAAAAAGTCAGAAACATAGTATGAGTTTAGCAACAATTTAATGAGAAAAAAACTTTAATGGGAAAAAACCACAAAAAGACTTTTCTGGAAAACAATCACAACTGCTATTGTTAGGAGTTTCTAACAATCAAAAATTCAGATTTTTGAACAACTTCGTGATGAACTACTTAGCATAGTGGCGAAACATCTAAACAACTTAGGGAATGAAATTTTATCTCCAAATTTGAAATTTCGATTATATATATATATATTTTATCTGCATCCGAGAATGCGCATTGGTAATCAAACATCATAGGAAATAAATTTGTTTGAAAAAAAAAAGACAATTGAGAGCTATGGCATATGAAGGCTAGATACTTCATTAAATGCGGAACACTATTCTATTTACAGACAATTTTTTACGGAAAGCTTTGAGAGACTTTTCCCGAAGAAGATCAATAGGTAACTTGCTAAATATTCGAGAAACTCGCAAAGAGAAGCTGTAGTACCTAGCAGTGTTACGAGTTTTTTCAACTTGAATACCACTAGGATTATTTCTTGTACAACGTCCTTCTTTAAATATGCGGTTTCTATCAATTATGGACTGGTTCTGCATAATCTTCCAACCCATGACAACGTCGTTTTGATATCTCCTATCGGCCAAGTTTGTTAGGCCTAGACATCTTAGCCTAGTTTCATAAGACGGAAGAGCCTGAGGGTACATTTTGTTCGGAAAACAACGATAATATACAATGCGTGTAAAAATTCTCTGAACATTTTCTACCGTTGTCGAATCTTTCGAGTAGTGAGGATTCCAAAGCGTCGAAGCAAAGTCTAGGTGAGGCATTACATAAATTTTAAAACATTTGACCAATATAGATGAATCATGGACAGAGATGGCTCTAAGAAATGAGAACATAGCCTTTCGAGCTTTGGCCACCCTATCAAGTACAGTGTCATTACGACGTAGGGATGCGGCCAATTGGATGCCCAAATCACGCACTTGTGGTACTCTGTCGATCGATATCTGATTGATGACATATGTAGTAGACGGATTACTGGAACCAATATGTAAATGGAAGGACTTAGACGGTGAAAGAGTCAACTGATTGGAAAGGCACCAGTTATGAACACAGTCAAGAGCTTCTTGTAGTTCTTCTTTTTTCTCGTTCATATCTCCCTTGTTATAAGAGACATATAATTTAATATCATCGGCATAAGCCTGGTACTTCACATTCGGAAAACAATCGAGAACATCATTAATGTCGGCGATATATAAAGTAAACAGAAAAGGACCTAGTACAGAGCCTTGAGGAACTCCGGAGGTCACTGGCAGTGACTTCGAAAACGATTTACCTATTCGAACCGAAAAACTACGCTCCGTCAGAAATGATTGTAACCAGGAAAGCAATGGATCGTTGATGCCGTAATATTTGCATTTGTGGAGGAGTTTCGGAATACTTATGGAATCGAATGCCCTAGAAAAGTCTAAATAAATAACATCCGTACACTGGCCGATTGATAAAGCATTAGTCCAATCATCGTCACAAACTAAGAGATTAG
>OZ057403.1:18873634-18941416 GCA_964056735.1 Allodiplogaster pararmata
AATCAAAGTATTATGAAAAAAGAAAGATGAACATATGTACAACGCTGTATTGCATGTTATATTTATTTGATGAAAAAATCACGCATCGTTAATGAAATGAAGCAAATAAATTAACCAAGACTCAGCATAAAAATATGAAAAAAGTAAGTCATTATCTGCTCTGGTCCACTTTTACAACACACATCTCGATTAAATTCATTTGATACTCAATTAAAAATTTTTTTGGCTTGTTTGAACAATTCCGCATTCGATTACCGGGTTTTGGCTGTATACATAGGATTTCAATGTGGAGTGAAGACTAGAATGGCAATCATCGTCCGGACAATACGGACTCAAGATCTCAGAACCTCACAGGAGAATGTGAACTTTCTGAGGGGCAGAATCGATTAGCGATAATGTCACCTCTGAAATGTTTTCAAAAAATAATAAAATAATACTTAGTCGTTTAAAAAGCCACGCACAATACGGACTCAAGATCTCAGAACCTCACAGGAGAATGTGAACTTTCTGAGGGAATCGATTAGCGAGAAGTAATCTTAAGAGAATGTTACCTCTGAAATGTTTTCAAAAAAATAATACAATACTACTTAGTCGTTTAAAAAGCCACGCTTATAAATTTGTTTATTCATGTTTAACATACGCATTTTTAAACATCTACAAAGTGAACTAGTCTAATACTTCGCTTCACATCTTATTTCATTGCCTTGTCCAATTTTTGGTGTTCAGAATTTCTTATGTCCCGTGCTACTTCTCAAACTAATTTTTCAAGAACGCAGAGATCAGGTTCCGGATTCAGAGACAAAAATTTATACTAAAATTTATGGTACACGTTATAATAAGTTGTAGTTTCGCCAAAAACGATTTCAGAGAGTAGACTTTAGGGTAAACCTTATACTAAAGTTTAGTAGGAAAGCTGAGACGCTCTCATCCGTCTTTTCTCTGAACACAGAACTGAGTTGAACTTAGGTCTACAATAGACTAGGGTGAAATTTACCCCTGAGTTCATCTTGGATCTCTGAATATGGCCTTAGATGTGAGTACTCGAAGGAGCGAACGGAAAGCGCTTGCCCATGTTAAGAGAGAAAGAGAGAAAGAGAACTGGGTCCAATTCCGTATTTGTGACGATTTTTCTCCATTCGGCAGTTAAATATACCCTCTACAAAGTTCTGGATGAAGCTAATTCATTTCATTCATGTAATTTTCAAATCAAGCTTGATCACAGATTTTCCAATTTTCCACTTCATCTCTCTTGTTCACTTTTTTTCCAAGTCTTCTCTTTTTGCACGCACTTTCTGAGAAACGAAAGCTTCCAAATTTTTTTGAGTACTTAAATAATCAGATAAGATCAAGTAGCTTCAAGCAATCGATATTCCAGTTCATACTTCATTTTTAAGAATACTGCTCATTTTTGAAGTAAAAAAACAGATATGAGTGTACTTCTTTTACAAAGGTTTTCGAAAAGTGTTTTACTTCTCATTTTTTGTCAGGGACAATTTTTTTGTGCAACCAACATGAAGCTTTTTCTGCCGGGAATCGAGAATAATGCTACTCTGAGCTCAGTTGAGTTGCTACTCGATTTATTTACTGCGAAAAAATGTCCAAAAATCTTCTGATTCACTTGTCTCAAATGGGCTCAGAATTGGGCTTAGAATTTACCGCATAAGCTTTTTTTTAGTTATACAAAGTTATCTCATGAAAAGACAATTTTATTTCAATCTGAACCGATTGAAATAAAAGGGAAATTTATTGTTTTAATTTCTGATGACTTCTGGTCAGGTAGCTCGTCAAGCTAATTTCAGAGAGACGAAGGATCAACCGATCGCTTACCGGTTCAAGTGTTTTTTATTTCATCTTTCCGCCAAGTGAAAAAATCGTTTTTATTTGGAAATCTATGTACATGGGGATACAAGTTAGAAAACGATACCACTTTTTAGAAACACAGTTAAAATTCACTATTCACTCTTATGTGAATACGTGTACATCGATATGAAAGAGCTCAATAAGTACAAGCGAAAACGATAGGGAGCGCAGGGGCCGAAACAGCTCACTTGAGATAGGGAGCGCAGGGGCCGAAACAGCTCACTTGAGATAGGGAGCGCAGGGGCCGAAACAGCTCACTTGAGATAGGGAGCGCAGGGGCCGAAACAGCTCACTTGAGATAGGGAGCGCAGGGGCCGAAACAGCTAACTTGAGATAGGGACCGCAGGGGCCGAAACAGCTTACTTGAGTCACAACCTACATGTCTATTAATAGGAAGCTCATTCAAAACCGACAAATAAAGTGAAGAAAATTTGTTTTTTGTATCGAGCATTCTTTTGAATTTTCACAAACTTTTTCGCAGATGAAATAGAGCTTCATTCGACATGTATGAACACGTTCTTACATGTTTATACGTTCAATTGCACAAGCTTCCGAAAATATATAATTACTTACTAGCTCATATTCGAAACCATAAAACAACGACTTATAGCATTAATACATTAACCGGGACGTACTACTATTTCTTAATGTTTCCGGAATTCCAATTAATACTCAACAACCGAAAACGGAAGGAAATATGGAGAATGAAAGAGCAGGGATAGTCATGGAAATAGGCAAGCGAAGAGAAGATGATAGAGAGAGAGCGAGAAAACGAGAGAAATATAGAGATATAGAAAAGAGAGAAATGGATACATGTGTTTGAAGCGAGGATGAGAAGAAAAAAAGAGGAAAGGGAGTCGTTCCTGGCAGTCATACAGAATAACACCAGAAAGAGGAAAAGATGTGAAAGAAAGATATAGGTGGAGTCGTGTCCCGCATCATCATCATCTTCTTCTTCATCCTCAACATCAACGAGAGCAAGATTATTCCAGAGAAGCCCCTCATAAAGAAGAGAAGGAGAGAGCGGAGAAAGAGGAGGAAAGAAAGAAAGAAAGATTATCGATAAGCAGAAGACTCCATTCAGCCCTGAAAGATAGGCGTCTCATCGCAATTCTTCGCACATCCGTATCTCCCATTCCAACTGACCCTTTTTCTCGCGGGCCTTGAAGATATTTACCAGCAAGATACACTTGTCCTCAATTTTCGAACCGGGTCTTTTTTTTCAAGGCCTCAACAAGACCAGCAAACTTTGAAACTACAACGAGGGCCCCAGTCATTGTTAAAACTCTCAGTGCAGTAACAGCACAGGTCTTCGACAGGACCGTCAGCTAGAACTCAGCAGGGCTGTGAGAGAGAAAGTCTGCTCCACGTGAGAACTGACGGAAGAATCTTCTCTTCAAAATTTTACTGGGGAAGTATCTAGGCTACGAATTTCTCTTTCGCCTTTTCTCGCTCTTTCTCTATATCCGTGGATCTCGCCTCTGCTATATACAAAACATCGACAACACACACCTATTCCAGCTGATGGAAGGGAGCGTAGAAAGCTACACAAGAACGCTGTTCTTCATTATGCTCTACTGAAAAACACGAGCGGTGTCTATCATTGTGAGCCCCATTTCTTTCCTCGACTTCCTTCTCCTTCTCCCACGATCTCCGAAAAGACAGCCCCTCCATCCTCTCCTTCCCCATACACCCTTTTCGTCACTTTCCTTCAACTGTCACTCAAAGAGAGTAGAGGGTCGCATGTAAAAGACTGAGTGAGAGAAAAGCAATGACGACCACGCCTTCCCTGCCTCCTCCTGTGCTTGGAGGGTCGGCACTCTCGACCCTCTACTCTCGCGGAACCGCTTCTCTCTGGCTGCTCGAAACCCCCGTCCACACACCCTCCCACCCCCACGAACCTGACTGTGACGGCTGTGCCGACTCCAACAGGATCCTTTCTAGCTTGGCAAGCATCAGGGGCCTCCTCAAGTCAGAAGAGAGCGCGGCCGGTCGAGAGTCTCGGTGCTCCAGGCGAAAAGGTTCCAGCTCTCTTAGCCCCTCGCCAAGACTCAGTTCAGCCAGCCGACAGCAATACGACGGATGCACAGGCGCTGAAACGAGTGAACCGGTAAAGTTACGCGTGCTTGACGCGGAAAACTTGCCGCGCCGGAGACTCTGCTGCAAGACCTCATGCTGTGCTTCGTCCATAGGGCCGCCTATTGCCGCCACCGCTGCCACAACCGACGAAACCTTGGCTGCTGAAGTTGACCAGAGCCGCGCCTTCGGCTTGTGCTGCTGGCTGCACGGCGGTCGTCGACGGCGACGTCGCCAACCCGCTTCTCCTGCCTACGAGACGGCGGGGGGCGAAGAAGCAGCAGGCGGCAAGCAATCCTTCAACAAGCGCCAGTTATCCGCGGCGACAGCGCGGGAGGCCAAGCTAGTAAAGATGTCTTCAGCTGAAGAAGCGATTCCTCTTCTTGCAGCTCAATCGATACCCATCACCAATAGATGTAAGTCGAAATTTGACTTTTTTCGTTGACTTTAACCTTTTTATGTTTTATAAATATGAAGAAAACTGGTCAAACCGAGTCTTACGCACATTACCCTTGTCTGTCCTGAACCCATTTCCCGACCTGCAGATCCACCATATTTCTGTAAAGGCCTAAATTTATCACCAGGGAGACCGTGGAACGGTGGCGGAAATCGTTTTTTGATACGCGAATGAGTGTGAGATAGTCTTGTCGGAACGAGCAAACATTAGCCTAACCCGCGATCACTAAGGATAAACTCTTAATGAACTTTATATCTGCTTCTTACCCGCTCTAGCTCACTTCCATATGACTCTCGTGACTCATGACTATCATGGCTAACCTGGCAACCTCTTTCTTTTTCTCTTAATTTTTCAGTTTCTCTTATTTTTTACAGTTTGAAAGCATTTTTTCGCTTGCTCGTTGCGAAAATTTGAAGCAAGAAGCATTTGTAAGAAAGATTTTCAAATTACCACTTTCTCATAATCTCTCATTTTTTTATTTCTTATTATGAAAAGATTATTTTTCTTTCACTTTCTGGGAGAATTCAGAGAAGCCAAAAAGAGGAAGGAAAGGGAAGCTGTTCATAAGAAAAGAATAACAAAACTTTTGAATGAATTAAGAGACTCCCGAATGGAAGAATATAATTTTTCAAATCCTCATTTCTCTAAAAGGGTCTTAAATTATCGGAGCCCATTGGGAGAGTTTCCCATTTGAGTCATCTGCGTTCGCAGTAGTCATCTCTCACTCATGAGTAAGAACTAATCATGTGCTATGTCATCTTATTAGAAGAAGCTACATGATTGGAAGGCAACTATATGGGTTTGTTTTGTAAAATAAACTGCTGTAATTGGACGCTGCGTGCTAAATACTACTCGAGCTACTAATAAGGAAGGTTTTACCCAGAACTCGTTTTATAACTTATATAAAAAAATTTAAGCTCAGATAACTGAAAATCATAAATCTTTTTTTAAGTATTTACCAATAAGGTATTATAAAAACCGAATAAAGGTATTTGAAATATAATCAGCTCAAAAATCACTAAAAGTCATTTCAACCAGAAGTCATAATTCAGTAAGTAGACGTCAATAGAAGAGAAAAGAAGAAGCTTTGCGACGAGAAAAGGCTGTCAATCTGCATGGGACTCACTTTGCAGCACAAAAACTTCTCGCTGACTACGTTAGAAAATGGTTTCACTTAAGTACATATCTCTTTTTCATTGGGAGATGAAAACATAATTTATCCCGAACTTGAATAAATGAATAATTGAATGAATAATTGAATATTGAATGAATAATTGAATGAATGAATAATTGAATAAAGTAGATTTTTAATGATCGTAACGTTTTCCAGGTAAATCACAGGATATTCGGGGTTTTTCCGGCAATAGAAGCTTCAGTTCTGTTTTCATCTTTGAAATAGTTTGAAATCAAGGAAAACTCAACGAGAAAAAGCTGATATTTTATTCGCTTACTGGCTATAAGAAGTACTGTTTGTAAAATTGTAAAAGCATCATTGATTAGTTTCCTCATTTTCAAAATTTAGTGAATTAGGTTTTCAATTGAGATGATATAAACAAATTCCTTCTATTTTTATCGAAATGTCGTATTCAAATGTTTTATTAATCACACGAATTAATTAAACACTTGAAGTTCTGTCGTCATTAGTAGGATTCGCTTTTTAAGCGCAGAAAGATACTTCTTCGGAACTGAGATTTTTGAAAGATTTTTTCAAAGGAGATGGTAGACAGTGTAATTCGAAACTTTCCATGCACTTTGGCAGAACGGCTTTCGATGAGTTGCTCGCCTTGAGGGATGAGGAAGAAAAAAAGGGGCTTCTTCTGCAGCTAATTCCCTTATTTCGATCTCCGAAAGGTCATTCCGAACATGTTCAGTTACTCTTAATCTAGTGAAGTTGTTCTTAGCTCGCTAACGCTCTACGAGTTCTCTCTCTTCTTTCTCTCTCTGTTTTTTTTCTTTCTTTCACTCAGTGTTATTCTTTCTGTTTCTATCAATTCATATATTAAACTCATTCTCTCTCCATATCTGCGGCTCTCTCTGCTTCCGTTTCTGTTCTCTCTCCATATCTGCGGCTCTCTCTGCTTCCGTTTCTGTTCTCTCTCCATATCTGCGGCTCTCTCTGCTTCCGTTTCTGTTCTCTCTCCATATCTGCGGCTCTCTCTGCTTCCGTTTCTGTTCTCTCTCCATATCTGCGGCTCTCTCTGCTTCCGTTTATGTTCTCTCTCCATATCTGCGGCTCTCTCTGCTTCCGTTTCTGTTCCTCTATCATCTTCTCTTATTTGTCTCGCTGTTTTCATATTTTTGTTGTCTTTTTCATCTCTATCGTTCCGTTTCTCTTATCTATTTGTCTTTATGCTTTCATCTCGTTTCTCTCATCTATTTGTCTTTATGCTTCCAGATCCATT
This sequence comes from Allodiplogaster pararmata, assembly GCA_964056735.1. NCBI lineage: Eukaryota > Metazoa > Nematoda > Chromadorea > Rhabditida > Diplogasteridae > Allodiplogaster > Allodiplogaster pararmata. The sequence continues at coordinate 18,880,430 of OZ057403.1, forward strand.
TGTTTTTTTCATTCAAATTTCGGTGTAGTCTATTTCAAATGATGTTAAACTTCATTTTTTCATCTCAGTTTCTAACTGACCACATAAAATAGCAGGAATGATACTTTCAACCTTTTTTCATATTTGTTCTTGATATTGCAGAAGTCAGCAGCCTCACTATTTGTTCTTTTCCATTAGAACATTTTAATCATCTTCAGTCTTCCTCGTAACAGATTTTTTTGTTGAGACTCACTCTTTCGTTATAATTCAAGTCTTGTTCCACATACTCTGAAGCTTTTTTGGTCCTTCTCGCGCATTTGATGAGAAAAAGTGTAATGCGGCATCCCAGATCACTAGCCTGATTACTATAAATTTATTCACTCTATAGAAAGGTCCTTCTGTTAGTCTACTGTATTGGAGAATTAGTCTTCTCTTTCTGAAGTTCAGAGGCTTCATTTGACTTTATTCCTTTCCAACACAAAAAATTCTGCCCTTTTTTGATCTCTATTTGCTACCAGTTATCCAATTTAGAGAAGTCTGAGCTGATTGTTTTGAAACGATAGATCATTGAGAAAACACTTCAGTCCTGCTTTGAATACGGACCTGGGTTCTTTTTCGAACGGAGGCCTCTGCCTTCTTCTCTGCAGAGATCTAAAGCCGAAGGTGGTGAGAAATATGAATTTTTTCCGTAAATTAATTTTCTCATGGGTCTGGAAACACCAAAGAATGTGCATCGAGCAATTATCCATACTTTCTTTTTTCTCTCTCTCTCACCGTTTCATTCCCTCACTTATTCAGTTCTCTCCCTTTTCTCTTCTCTCTCTATTTTATAAATCATGAATCCTTCTTATCCAGCTTATCTCTCTATATTTCTCTCTCTCGCTCTCTCTCTCTCTCTCTCTCTCTCTCTCTCTCTATCTCTCTCGCTCTCTCTCTCTCTGTCGCTCACGAGTGTTTTCATCGAGAGAGTTTCTCGCTTTTTCAATGACGTCCTATTATTCATTTTCAGAATAGACTGGGAGGCAATAAAATGGCGGCAAACTGATGCTCGGAAACACACTTCCTTAATATATTTTCATCACTTCACATTACACACTCTCTCTTTTTCTCTCTCTTTCTCTGATTTCATCCTCTTTCTCTGTTTCCGATTTTCTCTCACTCTCTCCTCTCTTCCGTCCAGCTTTCCTTTCTTTTCTCTGTTTTTTTTTCTATTCTTAGCTTTTTGCGGAGGATATCTTTCTTCTCTCTTTTCATTTTATCTTTTCTTCTTTTTTTCTTCCTTCATGCCCTTTTTCCCTTTTCTTTCTAACTCCTCTCCTTCTCCAGATGTATTGTAAACCCCTCATAGAAAGCTAACCGAAGATTTCTCCAAGACAGATTTGAGTTGCAACTAAGGAACTTAATGTAGCCTATTCCTTCCGATGAGAATAGGAATCTGCAATTCTGCAGACTGCAGTTCTTGGTTGCTCATTGTATGTATTTCACATTCAAATTGGGAACTACTAGGAACATTGAAAGTACAATTAAAGTACTTTTACAGAAGTAAAAATAATCTTCCTCGCGCTTGTTCCCGCCTCGCGGCAGGGTACGCGCTCCCCTGAGAAGCAGGAGAGACCTATCCTGGTAGAACCAGTGGCTGCCTGTTAGATCACTGCTCGTGTGAATAGCAGCAGTGGGGAGAGTCAGATTCGTGCATGAGCACAGCCATAATTTCCTAACCCCTTCGTTTTGGGTGGATCTGTCCAGGGTGGGAGTCGAACTCGGGACTCTTCGCATGATAGTCGAACACACTACCATTATGCTAGCCTGGACTACTATTACTATTTTAAAAGTATATGAATCAAAATTCAACTGATATTCAACCTTAAAAACGAAAAACAAAAGTTATTGCTACTAAATAACTTTTACGGGCTGAAAGATCTGCCACGCATTTAATCTATACGAGATCAGATCATCGCAGAGATGATCTCGTTGATTTAAAAAAAGATCACATTATCGGTATGATCATCTGTTTGCCAACAACAAAAAATCTTTAGATTTGTCTTGCACGGAAGTGTCTATGATTTAAACCTAAAAATGCGTAAGATTTTCAGCGCATGGTGTTTTTTTGTAGTCTACAAACGCACGAGTTTGTTTATTTTTTTTATATTTTTTATTTTAAGTTATTTGAACCTTGATTGTTTTGAATATTGAAAAAGTGAAGAGTTGTGAAGAGAAAAAAAGAAGAAAAGAAAAGTGAAGAGAAAAAGAAAAAAAAGTGAAGAAAAAATAAGAAAAAAGAAAAATAAAAAGAAGAAAAAGAAGAAAAATAAAAAGAAAAAGAAAAAGAAAAAGAAAAAGAAAAGAATTGAAAAAAAAAGAAGTTTGAAAGAAAAGAATATGAAAAAACAACAAATAACCACGCAAATCTTCTACTGCTTAGGCATCAAAGAATGATAAATTGTACGAGAAAGTTGAGAAAAAAACAAAAATCGCTAATAAACTCATCAAGTGTCAATTTATCTAATGTTTATGCGCAGAATAACATCACTCTAATAAAATATATTTGAACTTTTCATTTTTGAACTTTTTATTACGCGAAAAGAATCACGTATTGGATATTTATATTTCAAATAACTTTTAATAAAAAATCGTAATTAAAAAATAATAAAAAACAAACTCGTGCGTTTTTTTAGGATATTGAATTTTTATTATTAAAAAAAGATTACGAAAAGGCAATAAATACGGTAAGTTCTTTCGAGCACTATTTTAATTTGGAAAAGTAGACAGGATATGAAATCCTTTCTTCTCCTACTTTGACATACTATTTCACTTTCATTCTCCATGTCATCGCATAGTTCCCGGATCAACCCATTCTGCCACGCGAGAGGTTTGAGAGCGATAATCGCAACTCAATTTTTTTCAGTTATATTAACACTGATACGATGATCCCATTCATTGAAGGATAGAGGGATGTAGAAAATAAATCATGCGATCTCTAATCTCACCCTTGACTAGATTAAAGGCGCTGCAGCAAAATCGAAGAACGAGCTCAGTGACTTCGTCAAACAAACATGAAGTCCCGATTTAGTAAGGAAATAGGTTGCTCCCTACTTGAAAGTTCGACCCAACCCTCTGGGCCATGCTCGAAACTTCTTTGATAATGTTTTCCGGTTGGAGAAAACGGTCTTACGAACGCTCTTTCATCTATATTTATAGAACTACAATCCCTAACACATGTTCGACGATCAGGTTGACTCATAGACAGATAACACAACTATAAAAGCCATCTAACAGTTTCGAAATAGACCATCCAATCTTTTTTTAGATCAGAGAACTCCAATCCCTCACATTATGGCATCATACACAGTTCACTTCTCCGATAAAAATATGCACACTCTTCCGTGATAAAAGACTGATTAAAAAAACTTGATTCCAAGTAAAATATTAAAAAAATTAAACTTCAAAAGTTTAGTAACCATGAAAATTCAAGCGTATAACCAAATGAATTCCCAGTTTTAGTACGTGAGGTGGCATGAAAGTCGAAATGGCTGGCTAGAGGTGCCGAGTTAATTAATTCTCAGTTCTCGGTGGCATGAAAGTCAAGATAGGTGGCTATAGGTGCCAAGTTAACACAATTAAGTGAATACCGAGTATTAAATTTGTTATAATTAAAACCTTTAATTTTTTTTTGCAACCTAAAACATTTAATAAACTATACTAAAGTCTCTTTATGTTGTCTTTTTCTTAAATTGATTGGTGTGAAACTTGAAACAAGCACTGAAACAAATCTGAGTGGTAAGGATAGTCTTTAGAATCCTTTTGAAGGTTCATTTCCGAAGCTTAGTTTTTGTGGCTTGAATGCATAAAATTTCTCTAATTTTTCACATCATGTTTCCCCTTTTTGTTTGATGCTTTCCTATACAACTTTCCTATACTAATTCTAGTTTAGATTGAAGAAGCTTTTCTTAATGAAAATATCACGGGGTGTTTTTGGTAACTTTTAAAAAAAGTTTTACGTTGGGTATTTTTTGGAAATAATAACTAGGGTTTTTTTTTTCCTCAAAACAATCATACCCAGAAAAAATCTAGCAAAATATTTGATTATTTTACCCTAAATGTGAAGGTTTTTGCCATAAGAAAAGAATTTATTGTTATGACTCATTTTGATTGTTCTTTCCTTTTGTTCAAATACACTTTTCTTTTTCTTTTTTTTTCTTCTGATTTTTCAATCATATTTTTTCGTAACTGATTTTTCAATCATATTTTTTCGTAACTTTTTTATTTTTGTCTGTACTTCTAAAGGATTCTTCTTGCCTAGGAAGGGAAGCGTACTTAACACAATTAAGTTCTTTTAAGTCAGTAGTGCCATTTAAAAAGATGGAATACAAGTTATCTATTTCGGAGAGTATCAAGTGAAAAACGATTCCCTGTATATTCTTGGAATTTGTGGCCAGGTTAAAGGATAGGGTGAAGCAAAAATAATTATGATGATTGAGAATTCAAGATAAAAAACGAGATACGAAATGAAGTGAAGTTTGAGAAGGAGAGTGAGTTAATGATCCAGAGGCAGAAGAGAGTAAGGAAGATATAAATGGAGGGAGGGAGAAAAGAGAGAGAGAGGAAGATATAAATGGAGGGAGGGAGAAAAGAGAGAGAGAGGGAGAGAGGAATATATAAATAGAGGGAGGGAGAAAAGAGAGAGAGAGAAGGAAGATACAAATGGAGGGAGGGACAAGAGATTTGAAGAAAGGAGGAATGAGGTTTATGAGAATCTCGACCCTAAGTAAATTTATGCACTTCCAAGAATTCTATCGGATGTATTAGGACTACTTTCTTTCCCGTGAATACTAATGCAGGTAGACCTCTCGGACGTGACACTGTTGAAAGTGAATATACAAATACTCTCTGACTATAAAAAGTCCAAGTTTTTTTTAAAAAAATTACTCTCTTAGAAAAATGGTTAGTTGCGTTTTTAAGCTGATCCGTCGCTTAAAAACATTACAATAAATCTGTCCGATTCTGAATTAAGGTTGTAGATCCGACGGAAGCAATGAGAAAGTATCTTGAGAATAAGAATGACATACGAATATTGGTATAGTAATTAGATTTTTTTTAAAGTAGAGAGAATATGTCAGTTTCACTGTGAAATTTAGTAAACTCAGACTTTCCAAAGATCGTGAACATGACCTCTTTTTATTTTGCTTCGTTGTTTTTCCTTTCTCCCTATCAACATTTTTCGCTTTTTGCATGCACTATTTTCATCCCTCTCATCACCATTTTCCTTCTCACGTCTCTTCACAATTTTTCTCTCTTTCTCTCTGTCCCTTTTTTCCTTTCTCTTTTTATATCTTATATGTATTGACTTCACTACTTCGTTGAGTGTATTATTCCAAGACCTGTTGTCTCTTCCACTTGCTGGCTTTCCGGACTCCAATATCTCATCGACTACCTCCCCCGACTCATTTCCATTCATATCAGAGTGGATGATATTCCCCGCCCCTTCTTTCTCACTTCTGTCAACCCCACATATGAGTGTATCATCGAGAAAAAAACTTCTTAAGTTCCTCTTTTAGTGTTATGACATTCTCTCATATTCTTCTCTTCACTCATATTTCTTTGCTCTCTGTCTATGTCTATGTCTATTCTTCTGTGATACTCTCGCTCTCTGTCTATGTCTATGTCTATTCTTCTGTCATACTCTCGCTCTCTGTCTATGTCTATGTCTATTCTTCTGTCATACTCTCGCTCTCTGTCTATGTCTATGTCTATTCTTCTGTCATACTCTCGCTCTCTGTCTATGTCTATGTCTATTCTTCTGTGATACTCTCGCTCTTTCTGTTTCGGTCTCCGTTTGTCTTCGATTATGACTGTCAAACACACACAATATTTCTCAATTTTACCTCTAGCATTATTTTTCTTTCTTTCCATCTTTCCTCTTAGTCCTCTTACTTCTCATTTTTTTCAGTCCTTATTCCTTTCAACAGCTCGACACCTCCTCATTTTCTCACTTTTCTTCCTTATCTCACTTTTCTTTTACCCACTGCAGCCTTCTGCATTCTTGCCCACAGCGTGCACCAGCGACATCCCGAACAAAGCGAACAACTCTTTCTCCTCTCGCAGTAAACGCCCTTATTCTCCATACAATCAAAAGAGTACTAATGTCGACTTGATTAGCTGTTGAACATGTAGGGCGAAGCTGCCAGATGCGGACTTGTGCCTTTCGACCATATTTAGAGGCCAAGGCAGGGTGTGACGTCATAAAGATGCACTTTAAATGATTTCAACTTCCAAAAAAGATGCGAAACACGTTGCTAAGAGATGGCCAACTCATTCGTTTCCAGAAATAGCAAACAAGTGTTGTTTCTGATGTTTTTCTTAGCCTTTTGGGGATGGAGGAAAGAGGGGGGGGGGAGAAGGGCTTGGACCCTAACCAATTACGCATATTATGTAGTTCCAGACAGTCGACACATCGACGTGAAGGCTAATTAGAAACACAAACATGGTATACAGAAACGAAAACAGAAACAAACTTTAAAACAATATTTTCTTTATAAACTCCTTTTTAAGCTTTCCTATTTTTCTCTCTTACTCACTTTATTTATTTTACTACAAATGCTTCAGTTGAAGGAACGTTTTTTCATGGTTCTTATACAAAACTTGAATTTTTCACTTAACGAGAATGATAAGTGTTGAATATCAAAAATTGTTATCAGAGTTTTATTTGTTTGAAAAAAGAAACACAGGTATTTTTAGTTGGCTCAAAAATCACTGGTTCCAAAAGGTAGCCATTTTTATTCATTTTTGTGTTTTACCCGGTTGACGTTTTACCTTCGATGAAAAAGTAAAACTCTGATCTCATTCGAAGAAAAATTATTATAATCAAAAAGTTGAGGTAAAAGTAAGTTATTGGAGAGGAAATTCTCAAATTACGACTATTTTGCTTCAATTTATTCAAAAAAAGCTTAAAATTGCTCTGTTAATATCGTTCCCTTGCCTCATCTTCGACTTAGTTCTTTTAACCACCAGAAAGCAGCGAAAAGATTTCAGAAGCCCTCAAGTCTCCATAGTCCTCTTTATTGAATCTTTGATTATACAATCTGCTTGCACTTAAGATTTGATTATCTTTTTGTTTTTACAAAACAAATCGATATATACATACCTTATTTTTTATATTCATTAAGTCAAACATTTCCAACTTTTGGGAGCTTCCTATAACTTCCAGCACACACAGAGTATAGGTTGAAAAAGCTGCCTCGACGACACAGCAAAAGATTTAATAGTTGAGTTCTATACATAGACACCAAACTCGAAAGGGACTATAATATAAAAGAGGTCGAAAAACAAGATGGGGACTTAAAAAGGTGTTTTTTTTTGTCAAAAGACTAGAAGAGAATGTTTTAGCTTTAAGCAAAGAAATTCAGAAACCGGAAGCGACTCTTCCCGTTTTTCATCCAAATAATTATGATTTGATTATAGGAAGAAAATTTGAGGAAAAAAACATAACCTATTATAACTGTACCGCAGCCGATGTTCCAGTTTTAATTTTGAAAAAAAGCAAAACAAACTATTTTCAAAAAAACAAACAGCTTCTTCATCATTTGTTTAACCAATCAAGTAATCAGCAGAAGGCTTACTTGAAACACTCCGATCCGTTTGAGTCCACACTAATCTGGAGCTCTAACTTTGAAAATAAAATTCAGCAATTGAATCAGAATACAATAATATAAAGGGCCTTTATGAAACGTAGCATATATTTTTGAAATTATACTTACTTCTCTATGTGTTGAACGTTAATACGATTTTGTCATAGTGTGGATTTGGCTGAAAAAGAGATATAGAACTTATTCAAAACAAGTACTCCGAGATATTATAGCTCTGTTTCATTTGTATGCAAGTTGAAGAATGGTTAACACGTGAAGAATTATGTATTTGTGACGTTATTTTTCCAGTCCAAGTAATTTGACCCGTGGACGCTCTGATTCCCATTTTCTCTTTGAGAACACGTAAGTATAACTGCTTTCACTATGTTATTTATTCATCCATCAAAGACCACTTTGGAAGTTCTTGATTGATGCTGAGTCCTCCTGCTGAGTCTTGATGCTGAGTCCTCCTCAGCAGACTCCACAAAGATTGATGGTTAATGCGTCAATGCCGGTGAAGGGCTTCGAAATAAGGTATACGGAGGAGAGCAGGCTTACGGGAAGCAAGAAAAAGCGCAAGCGAAAAACGACAAATACTAGTTTCGACAAACCGCAAAAGTCGACGATTACTAGTATCGAAATTTTTCTAAAATTTATTGACGTAGAAGGATTGAATAGTCACAAAGAAAACAGAGGAAAATTTTAGTTGGAAAAAAGGCAAAAAAAAACTAAAGGACAAAAACTCGAGGAAGCAAAATCAACAATTTCGGAGATTGAAACTGAGAGCAGATGTATGAGCCTTACGTTACGTAAGTTTTCATCACTACTTAAAACACTTTTATTCAAAAATTAAGAGGGCCTGTTTTTTCTCAAAAAGTTCACAATGCTTTTTCCTCAAAAAACCTTTTTCTGTAAAAGTTTGAACTGAGAGACATTCGGCCTCAAACCTTAAGACAACAACGATTAGTGCCTCTGATTAAATTTAAGACTCACAAAAAAGTATGGTTTCCAAAAATTTTACAACAAGGGTTACAAACAGTCCAAATGTAATGATTTTTGATTATTATAAATACATATGTGAGGTTTGAGATCACAATTCTCGATATTATTTTTTAAACAACAAATGTTCGTAATAGGAATAGTTTCGAGTTTTGACTCAAATAAAACCAGGCGATAGTGTATATACATATGTAGAATAATAGTCCCAATCAATTAGTTTTTTCTCTCTCATAAATTAAAGGTTTTCCCTAGTCCTCGTGACCATCTGAGTGAAAATATTGACAGCGAAATCGCATTTTTTCGAAAAAGATTTTATTTTGTCGACAAAGTTATATTAGGACTTATTCTTCTATACGGTCTCGTTCCTAAGCCATATGACCTTGTTAGCCTATTTCAGCGTAAATCTGAGCCAGATCGAATGAACAATAAAAAAGTGTTGATTTACTCAAACGACTTACTCATGAAATCGGTTCGAGCTGTTCCAATGAGTTTTCTTTTCTTGCGCTGGGTCGCCCTCATTCCTGTTCCAGTCCGAAATTATTGTTTTCTGATAAAGTTGTAAAAAACTAGTATAAGCTTAAGTCAAGTTCCATGAACGTAAAATGACCGAAAAGTAGCACTTTAAAGTCTAGAAAACTATATTGTATCGATGCCTGATGAAAGTGTAGATGCTACTCCTCAGTAACTCATAAGGACTTGAATAATTCTTTACTAAATCAAAATTTAAAAATGAGCGAGAATTCTATCTACACTTTCGCCTAAACTGATTTAGAGAAAAAACACGAATTCAGAATTGTTGATAAAACAATTTCTTATCAACAAGTCTTCCGAGTTAAAATAATCGTTAAATTTTGAGATACAGTGAAAGAGAACGAAGAACATAAAGAGAGGTGAAGAAAGTTAAACTGTACATGAGAGATAGATATGAATATAAAAAGAGAGAGGAATAACAACAGAAAAAAAAGAGAGAAAAATAAATAAAGAACAGCACTAAATGTCTAAGAATTTTTCGTTTTATCTTCTTTTTATGTCTTTGTAAATTATACGTCTGAAAATTTTATTAGGACAACAGCTAGGAACGAATATCAAAGGGAGTGTTGGCTTGGCACCAGGTCTCTGATTTCCATGTTGCCCTGCATTCTTTCTGTTTTAATGCAATGGAGGATTGGAATGTCGAATGGATTCTGGGAATAGAAAAAAATAAGGCTTGTGAGAGAAGAAGAATCGGTACCATGATTGTACGAGAAAGTGATGAGTTGTGTGATTGCATCAGAATGAGGCCTTTTGAGAAACTAGATTGAGTCCTGTGATTGTACGAGATAGTCATGGGTTATTTCATTAGATGAGGAAAGATTAAGAATGGGTCTTGTGGTTGTCCGAGAATGAGGATGAAGCGTGTGATTGAATGAGAATGAGACTTGTGGGATAGTGAGGTTTGGTCCTCTGATTGTAGGAAGTTGAAAATGGGTCATGAAAAGAATGATAATAAGGCTTCTGAGAGAATAAGAACGGTTCCTGTGATAGAATTCGAATAATGCTGGTAAGTATGAAGTTAAGTATGAAGTTATACATACATATGTCGAGTAGATGAGAATTTTGTGAGATAATCATAACCAGTCCTGTGATTGAATGAAAGCAAGTCTTTTAAAGGATCAGAACGGTTTCTGTGGATAGAATAGAGTGAGAATTGTGATATGATCTAATTGAAGAGGGCGAGTAAATGAGAATGAGTCTCGTGATATGAGTATTGCGATTGAATCACAACTAGTCTCTTGATCATCAAAAACAAGCGCATCATGTTACGAGGAGGGGGACCCCCCCATACACCTCGTATGAGTTTACTGCGTTTTGACACTGAATCGAGAGCAGTTGCCTTAAGAGAAAAGAATGACCTTTTAGCTGCGATCTTTTACAAGACTAACAGTATGTATATGTATGTATTATATAAATCTAGCTCACGAGAATTTTGATAGCAAGAAATAGAAGGAGCTCAGCACAGCGTGGCTCAATCCTATCGGACTTTCTGCGTCTCTTTCTCTTTTTTCTTTTAAATTCTCTCTCTCTTTTTTTATCTCTCTCTTTCTTTCCCGTTTTCTTATTTTTTCTATTTTTCTCTTTCTTCCTCTGACTCCATCTCTCCTTCTCTTCTTTCTCCCTGTCTGTGATTTTCTCTTTCTCTCTCTTCCCATCTCTCTTTCTCTTCTTTCTCCCTGTCTGTAATTTTCTCTTTCTCTCTCTCTCTTTCCATCTCTCCTTCTCTTCTTTCTCCCTGTCTGTAATTTTCTCCTTCTCTCTCTCTCTTTCCATCTCTCTTTCTCTTCTTTCTCCCTGTCTGTAATTTTCTCTTTCTCTCTCTCTCTTTCCATCTCTCTTTCTCTTCTTTCTCCCTGTCTGTGATTTTCTCTTTCTCTCTCTCTCTCTTTCCATCTCTCTTTCTCTTCTTTCTCCCTGTCTGTAATTTTCTCTTTCTCTCTCTCTCTTTCCATCTCTCTTTCTCTTCTTTCTCCCTGTCTGTAATTTTCTCTTTCTCTCTCTCTCTCTCTCTTTCCATCTCTCTTTCTCTTCTTTCTCCCTGTCTGTAATTTTCTCTTTCTCTCTCTCTCTTTCCATCTCTCTTTCTCTTTTTTCTCCCTGTCTGTAATTTTCTCTTTCTCCCTCTCTCTTTCCATCTCTCTTTCTCTTCTTTCTCCCTGTCTGTGATTTTCTCTTTCTCTCTCTCTCTTTCCATCTCTCTTTCTCTTCTTTCTCCCTGTCTGTAATTTTCTCTTTCTCTCTCTCTCTTTCCATCTCTCTTTCACTTCTTTCTCCCTGTCTGTACATTTCTCTTTCTCTCTCTCTCTTTCCATCTCTCCTTCTCTTCTTGCCTCCCTGTCTGTAATTTTCTCTTTCTCTCTCTCTCTTTCCATCTCTCTTTCTCTTCTTTCTCCCTGTCAGTAATTTTCTCTTTCTCTCTCTCTCTTTCCATCTCTCTTTCTCTTCTTTCTCCCTGTCTGTAATTTTCTCTTTCTCTCTCTCTCTTTCCATCTCTCTTTCTCTTCTTTCTCCCTGTCTGTAATTTTCTCTTTCTCTCTCTCTCTTTCCATCTCTCTTTCTCTTCTTTCTCCCTGTCTGTAATTTTCTCTTTCTCTCTCTCTTTCCATCTCTCTTTCTCTTCTTTCTCCCTGTCTGTAATTTTCTCTTTCTCTCTCTCTCTTTCCATCTCTCTTTCTCTTCTTGCCTCCCTGTCTGTATTTTTTTCGAGTTTTCTAGCTCTTTAACTATAATATAGTGCATTTTTCCTTTTTTCTCTCTCATTTTCTAACTCTTCCTTTTTTCCTATCTTTCCTCTTTTTTTTACTTCTCTCTTTTTCTCTTTTTCGTCTCTCTCTCCGTCTCTCTCACTCTCTCATTCTAGTAAGTTCTCTGTAACTCTCCTTTGCCTGTGCGCGAGCTTCATCTCTCTCGATCGCCGCAATCTTTTCGAGCTGACAGGGGTCTCGCCACCCGCCTAAAACCAATTCTCTCGAGTTGCTTTTGCCACAAATTTACATGTGCGCTCTTCTTTCTCACTGTATTTCATTCTAGGAAGTTGTCGTATCTCTTTCTCTAATCCCTGTCTCCTTACATTAATCCGTTCTATGCTTTTCTCTTTCTCTCTCTACCTGTCTGTCTCTCTATCTGCCTGTCTTTCTCTGTGTTCATCTCTCTCTCCATGTCTCTCTCTCTATCTGCCTGTCTTTCTCTGTGTTCATCTCTCTCTCCATGTCTCTCTCTCTATCTGCCTGTCTTTCTCTGTGTTCAACTCTCTCTCCATGTCTCTCTCTCTATCTTTTTCGTTAAATCTCTCTCTCAACTCTCGTTATCTCCTTTTCTGCTTTTCTTGTTTCTTTCATTGTAATGTTTTATCCATGTCTATTTTGGAATGCAGTGAAGCCTCAAAAAGTGTGAGGAGAAGAATGCTATGTTAGAGTGCTTCCAAACCTTGTGGCATGGCCTGTGAAGGATTCGAATTTCCCTTTACCCCTTTTGAAAAATTCTCTTTCTAGGTAGTATTCATTCGTTCTCGATAAGTTTGAGTTTTTTCCACAACGGTTTCTTCTTACTGAATCGCTGAACTTAGCATTGATTACTTATTATTCGAGATGAATTTGTTGTTGAAATAGCTCATTTTTTCACTTACATATCTGATAAATAGAACTTTCTGTTCGGTTCCTCTAGAATAAAATCTACATTATTTCCCTTTCTATTTCATGATTCCATATAAGCGATGGCCTTACAAGCTATCCTATGGTAATAAAGAATTTCAATTCAATGTACTACAATTATTTACTTTTTCAAGCTAGTTCGCCTGAAAACTGGATCATCGTTAAAAAAAAGCCCATCCATTTTTTCCAAAGAAGTGTTCTTGGGAAAATGGTTTAGAGCCGTAAAGGACTATTTTTCTAACTAATGCTTTCTTTATCCTATTTCACCTTCCTCACTATCTTTATTTCTTTTTTCATTTATATGTGACATTCGAAAAATGCGCTGTTCGAAGCTTCCGAAAAGAGAAATACCAATGGATAACTAAGCATTCATCAAAAAAGCTATGATTCAGTATACGAACTGTTATCGAGTCAGTAATCTCTGATCGGCGTTTGTTTAAAAATATATTCATCTCCAAGTTTGTAAAGTCTTTTGAACCACTCAAAATAATAAAATTTGATACCAAGGAGAAATAAGACTTTTATTTCAGCTGAGAAATCGGCAAACAAAATCATGAAGTTAAGTTCTATAATACTCTGAGAATAATTAGTGTTTTACATGGAGTCTTTCAATTGTTCTTTCCCATGGAATAGTATTATGAAAAATTGGAGAATGAATGGAGAAAATATACAATCACCATCACTATCGATCATGACGCTAATTCATGACGCTAATTCACATAAAAAAATTCATGACGCTAACTTTTGTGATGACGCTAATTCACAAAAGTCTGTTTCGCACCCGCTCAGACAGACTTCTGTGCTTTCACGGTGGGGCTCATCAGTGAGGAGGTAGGGGCCCTGGTGGGGTAGGGGCCCTAAAGGGGGGAAGGGGGGCCCTGAGAGTATATGTTGAGTTATAAAAAAAATTTCATCTCTTCGTGATACTTTTGGTAGTCTTTTTGTTTTTGAAAACTCTTGATAGAATTCTTGCGATTCTTAATAGAGTTTGAAGATTGAGTTTTCTGTTTACAACAACTTTTAACCCATCGTATGATCGGAATCTCAGAGGAGAAGCAATTTTGCTAATTCACGTGCTCAATCTTTGTTGTTTTAACAAAAGTTCCTCGTTTACAATAGTTAGAACTGGAATTGCGATGTTGCTCGTTAAACCGAACTAAACGGAAAGCCGACCGTCAACAGTCAATTCCCTGTGAGGACGGAACTATAGTTACAAATTCTAGCTCAGAGCCGGGTTTTAGCTCGTTGATTGCACGAGATGGGGTTAATTGAAATAATATGGGATTAATTGGAAGAAGACTGCCTTTAAGATTAGCTAAAAATAAAAACATCCTAGAACATTCTTTTTCTATTTTGATACGAGAAGAAGCTTTCTTCTTTTTTAACCTCCTAACTCGCATTTCTTTCCTCTTTTTAGAGAAAGTATTCTAACTTGAAACTTTTTCCAATTTTTCTTACCCTACTCTTTTCTCCTATTTCATTTCTTGTTTTACTATAAAAAAAATTTTGCGGATCTTTCTTTCTCTTCTCTCACTCCTTCTAGCTTCTACTGGGCTCTCTCTTTTTCTCTCACTAACATTTTTCGTTCTCTTTTCCTCTCTTTATTCCGTAAAAATTTCTTCTGCAAATTCGAAAACTTATTACTCAGCTTTATATGTATAAAAAAGTACAAGAAAAAACTTTTCGGATGTTTCCTATTCCATTTTTTATTAACTCCGGTTTTCCCCCTACAAGTTCTTGTGTTTTCATAGCATTTTTCCTTTTTTCTCAAGTCTATCTCCCTCTCATTATTTTTTTCTTCTGCCAAATCTGATGTCAACCATGAATCAAACGAATTTATCCCCGTTTCGCTATTTCTGCTTTTTGCTCTGCTTTTCTCTCAGCTTCTTCATAACCTCAGTCGTCAGGAATGAACCTCTATTCATTTTTGGTCCTCAGTGGAAAGGCCTGCGGTTTCTTTCAAGTAGTTGAAGTCAGGCTTAGATGGGAAAAGTTTCAGTTCACGGAATCAATTGCAGAACATTCAGTGTTTCTTTAGCCTGTTGTTCAAAACTTTGAATGATCCCGATAAACGTTATAAATATGTATACATATTTCGAGACTTTTTTCAAATACCTTTTCTTTAATTTAGAAATTCTAGTTTTCGATTTTTCCGGAAAACCACTAAGAAATTCTCAGGTTATTTCTACTTTCCCCCCCCTTTTTTTTGTTTCATAGTACATATCTCGCAATCTAAGCTTCGGTATACCCATTGGTCTTCAACCCTTGATTTCTATGTTCCAGGCAGACAGTCTTGATAGAATCTGAGTATGTGTCCTTGCCACCTCAGGCTGGACCTCTGATTTTGTCGGGTACTATACCTCCCAGATAAAATACCCCCCCCCCCCACACAGCTGAAAAATTTTTTGTGGGTGGCGTAATTAAAAAAAAAAGAATTTGAGAAGTGAGGAAAGGAAGTAGTATGTCAAGATTTCACAATAGACCACAGAAATTAGGTGGCTAAAGCCCGTACCATATAAAGTACAATTCAACAACAAATTTAGAAAAAAGTAGTCCATCGAAACATATAATAACCCAATATAATCTTGATGCAGAATCCTATAACGCCCGGGTTCAAGAGGGGGGGGGGGAGCTAAAGTATCAGAGAACTTCCCCAGTGTATTTTGTATCGTGTGGAGGGCTTAAGTAAAATTTAATCAGATTCTTATTCATATTTCACGCAAGAACTATGGTTTCCGCAAAGTTGCTCACAACGCAATTGAGGCTTCTTTTTAGAGAGTTTTCTACTTTCACGAAAAAGTTCCGTCCTCCCCGTTGAACTTCTGCTGAAATAGAGTTTTGTAATATTCAGCGCACCATTCTTTTCTTTTTCAGCCTTTTCAGCTTAAACATGTTTGAATTTTACCGCTGGAAGCGCTTCTTAGTTTGAAGGTTTTTTTCTTTTCTATCTAGACCCCCTCTCTCCCAATTTAAAAAAGAATTCCTATCCTTTTTCCTTTCTTTTTTCTCTTTTCATTTATTTCCTACTTACTATTTATTTTCTCCCGTTTGCCTTCTACATATTTCTCTTTTCTCTCTTACTGAGTCATCTGAAATCTACGTTTCTCTTTTTCTTCTTCATGCTTTTCTTGTATTCTTGTGTACCTATGCCTTAGGCCATCTCTCATACTTTTACTTCTTCCTTCTATCTCAATTTTAAAATGCTCAAGGAAGCCTTTCTCTTTCCATCGCTTCCTACTCAGTTTCTCCACAGTAGAACTGCCAAACTTCCTTTTCAATTTCGGGCTGGCTTTCAAACTTGATCTTTTCTCATTATATGAATAGTGAAGCCTTGTATGGGTACTCGTTCCCCCAATACCACCCTTTAAACTTTTAAAGTATTCTTTGTTTTTGGAGTTCTTCCATTTATTTTAAGTTAAGTCTTTCATTTTACAAGGTTGTAACGTAGTTTAATAAATAATTACCGGGTTTTATTTTTACCGTGAAGCAAATAAACTAGACTTTTAGAGTTTTCAATTGGTTTAGAAAAGAGTGAGTCCTCTGCTCATTCGATCATAACAACGTTCAAAATTTGCGGACTTACTCAAGCGAAAGAAGAATAGAAAAGAATTGTGAAAATTGTAGGATTGAATAGCGGGAATTAATTGACTCCACTAGTGAGAACTACGGTAACTGACTCCACTAGTGAGAACTACGGTAACTAATGCTTATCTAGTGAGAACTACGGTAACTAATGCTTATCTGGACCTGCTTTTTAAACTTCAAATGTAGCAATCTACGTGAATTAATGAGAATTTTAGAAATTCCGAATATATTTTTCTTGATAATTCAAACTTAGTATTTTCAAGTGTCTATTATTCTTCCATCGAACGATCTTTGATCTCGGACGTTCCTTAACTGTTAAATGAACCGTATTGTGGCACTCTTCCGCTTCTCGATAGCCTTCCGCTTCTCGATAGGTTTCCGCACTCACAACGCCATTCTTATTGCAGCCCAAACGAGCTCTGACAGGGAGAAAGAAACGTTTCCGACGCGCGAGACATTTTCACACTCAGGACCCGCACCTTCCTGCCAGTTCTTCCCAAAACAATTCTCTTTCTCCTTTTCTCTACTCTGTCTCTCTCTCTCACTTGGTCCTAAGCAACACCCTGTTCGCCGATAGAGCGCTTCTCCTCAAGCCCTCTTTTCGAATTTCAGTTAAAGTCACTCACTGAGGCAATCTGCGGGGCTGCTAACGCAGGCCAAACAGTCACGCTTTCTTAAAACCCTTTATCTCGAGTCTTAGGACTCCAGAAGTAAAAGAAGAGTCCAAGATGTCTTGTTATCCCCGCGACTATCATGACTTATGTGATGACTATCCCACCTCCTTGTCCTCACCCTCCCCTTCTACTCCATCCAATCGGAGCACCCACTCTAATACCCGCGGATTGCTGAATTCTATGTTTATAGTGCGCAAGCTATCGGAAGCCTTCTTCAGTGCGCAGAGCGACAAAGTCGGTGAGTCTTCAATTATTTTTTTTTGCATTTGGTCGATTATGGGTATTCATTATGGGTATTATGGGTATTATGGGTATTCAGTATTCAACTCGGTTGAATTGTATTTGTTCTCACTTCTGTAAGTGCCTCAAATTTTATTTATCAAATAGCTTTAATTTTTCAGTGTTTTTATATTAAGCAAAGAACCAACTTCAGATTGATTCGTTTCTCGCATGAGTTTATTGCGGAGCTGCAACTGCTTGATATATTTTTTCTTGATTTTTTTTTTGAAGATTGATATGAACTTCATTCGGAAAAGTTATGGAAGTTATATTTATACAATTTCCCTTCTCGCTACTCAGTTGATCAGCGATATATTTGAAGCTCTTCTAAAGAATTTATGATTACTTTTAGCTACCCAATGGGAAAATTGAGAATGGTTTGAACGTTACTGCTGTTTCATAATTTTCCAAGCTTAACTTTCCAATCTTCTAGTTTCTTGTTTTCGCTTTTTAGTATAAAGAATTGGAACTTCGTTTCAGAGAATTTTTAAAAGTTTTTCGTTATTCAAAAACTCGTCTACATATTAACCAGTTTTTCATTTGAGAGCTTATGAAGGCAAATTTGGAATTGATACTTTCGTATTTCCCATAATTGTTGTTGCATAGCTAACAAAAGTCCTTCAGAATCAACTTTGTGCTCTTTGATGAATGTTTTTCAAAGAGTACTTAGAGAATACAATCGCACTACATACATATCGCACTATCATTCATTGGTTCTCTCTGCTCTTGAAGAGAGTGGTACGCTTACTCATCGCTCCCATATTGATTTATCAGTACACCTTATCAACCGTCTCACCGACCAATGTCTCTAGCTAGCGAAGCTCTTCTCAATTCTCTCGACGAATGTATCATCAAAGAA
This sequence comes from Allodiplogaster pararmata, assembly GCA_964056735.1. Lineage (NCBI taxonomy): Eukaryota > Metazoa > Nematoda > Chromadorea > Rhabditida > Diplogasteridae > Allodiplogaster > Allodiplogaster pararmata. The sequence continues at coordinate 18,898,611 of OZ057403.1, forward strand.
GAGGAGGCGACGGATCCCAATATTCCGAATCACATACTTCTTTTGCTGAAGACATGTTCTTTAGTAATGAAGCAGATGATTTCGGAATCTAAAAACAACTGCAATGTCATTGAAACTGTGAAGAATGAAATGGAGGAAGAAAAAAGGCTACGTTCAGTGGTAATAGAACGCGCACCAGAGATTGCCGACAAGAAAGCTTCAGCTTCAGCTCAAATAGCCCACGATTCAGGCATCATTCATACTCTACTCGACGCTTTTGATCTACCGGTCGCAGGAGTCGCTCACTACCGCATGGGAATTAGGAAGAATGATTCAAACGATGCACGTGTTCTCAAGCTCACCTTCCCGACTAAAACGCATCAGAGACAGTTTCTCGCTAAATCGAGCTCTCTCCGCCAGAACCCTCTCTTGAGGAATATATTCGTCCGCCCGAGCTTAACGAAGTTTCAACGCGAACAGGAATATCAACTTCGTCAGGAGAAAAGAAAGCTGGTAGCTGCGGGTCAAGATGTTGTTATATACAATGGCCGACTTATGCCCCGTCGCGAGGTCGACGCTCTTCGTCAATCATATACCAATCGACCCTCTTCCCATCAACGAACGTTCCAAGGAAGTCAGAACATCACTGTGAGATCAACGAAGTCGACTGGGTCATCAGCAAGAAACGTCCAAGTCCTCCGCTCGTCAGAAGTCACCGTTCCTCGACAATCTATTCATCCGACAGTCCACGCAGCCTTGCCGTCAAACTAGCGAAATGTCCAGGTCATGTTTCATCACACCGTTCTATATATTCGAATCCTAGTTCTGTCCGTACTCGTAATTTTCACTCCACTGATATTTTCTTGAAAGTATCGTATTATAATATTCGTTCTCTATGCAATAAACTTTCTGTTTTTCGAATGTATTTAGAGTATGAAAAACCTGATATAGTCTTGCTAACGGAAACTTGGTTGAAGAAAAGTATTCCCGATCATGAAATAATAGGCATATTACCATATGTAATAGTTCGTTGTGATCGTAATAGTAGAGGAGGTGGTGTTGCCTTAATTATACGTGATCACCTTTCGTTCATTGAATCTAGCATCTCCTTTCATCCGAACGAGATATTATTTATTGATCTCCTAGTCACCAAATCAATAGTTCGTCTAGTTCTTTTCTATCGCCCTCCCGATTACAGCACTGCTCAAACAGAATCTTTCTGTGACTCACTCTCGGATATATTTTCTTTCAATAATCATCCACTGCTTGTGATAGGTGATATGAACTGCGATGCCTTAGTGGTTGACAACTCATTTAATCACAAGAAGACTCATGAAATAATTTCCGCTTTTGATTTAGTGTTTCTATGTCGTGAGCCAACTCGTGCTGGTCGCTGTTTAGACTGGATTTTTAGTTCTTCACCAGAAATGTTCACAAATGTGAAAATAATTCCTGCATTTCCCTCTTGTGACCATAGTGGTATTTCTTTCCATATAGCTACATCCGCTTCGTCACCAATCTCTACACCCATTCGTGATTATTCAAGAGCAAACTACGACCTCATAAATCGATTTTTCAGTACCATCAACTGGGAGTACGAGTTCGATAGTTTTACCTCTTGTGATGATTTATACTCCCGTTTCACGACTATTGTTACCAGTGCTATATCTCGTTTCGTTCCTTTACGCACCCCACGAGATTTTCATTGTTCTTATCCTCTGCATATCATGAAATTGATTGCTTATAGAAATAGACTGTTCGGTAAGATAGATAAACCAGCATCGCTGGCTCTTTATAAAAAGGCAAGTGTGAAACTCCTTCATAAGATGCGTAGATGGAAACAGTATTCCGAAAAAACCAAATTGAAGCGATCTCGTGATCTTTATAGACATATTTCATCTCTCACTAAACCGAAGCCAAGACCACCGAGATTTTTAACCGATATTACTGGTACTATGGTAACGGATACAATTGAAAAGTGTGATATGCTTGCAAGTGAATTTGCCTCTTCTTTCATAACGGCTGACACAGTTACTCCTTCTTTCCTTGATAGGCCTTTCCCTCCTCTTTCGAATTTAGAAGTTTTCTTACCGCATGTTGTTCTTAGGCAACTTATGAAACTTAAATCTACTGGTAGTACAGGTAATGATGATATTCCTCAGATAATGTTTAAGAAATGTGCCTCATCACTGTGTCTCCCCCTGACGCACATTTATAACATGTGCATCATGCTCCAATCTACTCCCAAAATATGGAAGCATTCCTTCATTTCTGCAATTCCGAAACCTGGTAAAGATCCTAGTTTTTCTTCATCTTATCGTCCCATTTCCATTCTTTCTCCAGCCTCTAAAACTATGGAACGCCTAGTTCGAGACATTCTTGTTGATCATTGCACGAAAAACAACATAATCCCTAGTAACCAACATGGATTTAGAGTAGGTGCGGTGCATCTGTTGTCCCTAATCTCTTAGTTTGTGACGATGATTGGACTAATGCTTTATCAATCGGCCAGTGTACGGATGTTATTTATTTAGACTTTTCTAGGGCATTCGATTCCATAAGTATTCCGAAACTCCTCCACAAATGCAAATATTACGGCATCAACGATCCATTGCTTTCCTGGTTACAATCATTTCTGACGGAGCGTAGTTTTTCGGTTCGAATAGGTAAATCGTTTTCGAAGTCACTGCCAGTGACCTCCGGAGTTCCTCAAGGCTCTGTACTAGGTTCTTTTCTGTTTACTTTATATATCGCCGACATTAATGATGTTCTCGATTGTTTTCCGAATGTGAAGTACCAGGCTTATACCGATGATATTAAATTATATGTCTCTTATAACAAGGGAGATATGAAAGAGAAAAAAGAAGAACTTCAAGAAGCTCTTGACTGTGTTCATAACTGGTGCCTTTCCAATCAGTTGACTCTTTCACCATCTAAGTCCTTCCATTTACATATTGGTTCCAGTAATCCGTCTACTACATATGTCATCAATCAGATATCGATCGACAGAGTACCACAAGTGCGTGATTTGGGCATCCAATTGGCCGCATCCCTACGTCGTAATGACACTGTACTTGATAGGGTGGCCAAAGCTCGAAAGGCTATGTTCTCATTTCTTAGAGCCATCTCTGTCCACGATTCATCTATATTGGTCAAATGTTTTAAAATTTATGTAATGCCTCACCTAGACTTTGCTTCGACGCTTTGGAATCCTCACTACTCGAAAGATTCGACAACGGTAGAAAATGTTCACATCGATCTCAGCACGTTCAGAACTGGTTTCGCCGTCGGCATGTGGATTTTTTGGACTGGCCGAGCCAGTCTCCCGATTTGAACATCATCGAAAATTTATGGGAACATTTGCAACGAAAATTGACGGGAAGAACATGCAGAAATGCTGATGAAAAGTTTAAGCAGCTAGAGGAGGAATGGAAGGCGATTTCGGAGGCAACCATTGAATCTTTGATTGATCCTATGCCTCGTAGATGTCAGGCAGTCATTGACTCGAAAGGATATGCCACCAAATACTAGAATATTTGTTTTATTACTTCGAAAAAACTGAACATCTCTATAAGCACTTTTTACTATTTCCATTTTTTTACGAATAAACCTAATAAAGCATTTTCCAAACTTGTTCTATTACTCGAAACATGTGAATTTGGCTTGTAAAAAATATCTGAAAATTTGATCTTCATTCGTTTTTTTTGAAAAAAGTTATGTTCAATAATTCAATATATTATAACATTTTGGGCGGTACTGTATATAGGACTTGGTGTATCATTATAGGTTCTTGGTAGAAAGCGGTTTCTTCCAAGTTTTATGTCAGAAATAAGAAGCGATAAGTGAAACGATCGCCCTTATTCTTGAAAAAAGGGTCGAATTTGAATGGGATTTTTTCCTCTTTGAATTAAAGTTGAACAAATATAACCTTTTTCTACTAAAACCTCAAATGTCATTGAAGCCGTAAATGTGACCAAATCTTTGGATTAGCTGAGATGAAAGTTCTTATAGATGTGTAATTGTAATTATTTGATATCCTCGTTTACATTTTCATGAAATTAATGGAGTAAAAGTTGGATTCGTGCCAATTATTCTGATTTTATATAAACCAAATTATTTTTTATCAAAAGGTGGATTTTTAAAAAAAATCACCAACTCAGACAGTAACTGAGTTTACAAAAATAAATTTAGGCTCTTGATTACAACAGTGGAAAATTACAGAATATCGATTGACTGATACATATTTATTAGAATAATAAAAGTTCCTAAGGTTTTACAAGAGATTGAGTTCAAAAGGTGACTTGAGAGTGCATTTTGTTTTTTAAAGGTTAAAATCATGAATGAGACTAAGCGAGGGAGGATCCATTTGATTCAGATGAAATAAACATCAAAGAAAAGCTCTTTTTTAAGATGAAAAACTGGAAGATTGTTGTAGTTTGTAGTTATTGAATGGAATGGTCAAACTGTTGTAACTGGTCATGATCATCAAACTATTATAGCATATTTTATGAATTTGATGAAATGATTAGGATTGAAAAAAATTATGGGATCGTGAGGAAGAAAACATGGAAAATAAGGAGGAAACAAACAATCATGACTCTTACTACCTCATTTCCGTAATACACAGTAAAGTTACGTGTTTTTACAAAGTTGAGAAAAATATGGCCAACAAGACTGATAAAATCGAGATAAATTTTAAGATACATTGTTGTGAGGCAGCTTCAAGTTGTTGACGCAGCAAAATTCATCCTGACTCGCGTAACAGTTTTGTGGAGCACGATGATTCCGTGACTTAGATTTTCGTGACTTAGATTTAGATCTCATGATTTTTAGTATGATTTTTTACTTGAACTAGTTTTTTTGAATGTTTAGAAAGTCACAGCGTGAATTGTACAATGGATAGAAGCTCAATGAGAAATTTTCACTAAAAACTAGATCAAGCAAAAAACCTTTCACTAAAAACCAAGTGTTCTGAACCAGAAACTGGACTCAGTCACCGCGGATACCATGTATGTGCGAGTTGTAATATGAGAAGCATCAGGCTTTACTCAAACTCGATCGCGGCCAACACAGAGTTCCCACCATATTTGTTTGTTACTGCAAAAGCAGAGAATTCCAAGAAAGACTAGAAAAGTTAGAAAACAAATATTTTCTTCTTCGTTATATTTTTTCCAAAAAAAGTCTTTTTTCTTACTACTCTTTTTTCTTTTTTCTTTTTTCTTTATTTCCTTTTCTATTTCTATATTTCTCTCATTTCTTATTTTTTAAAGTTTTTTTCTGGTGTTTTCCCACTTTCTATTTAAGACTATGCTTACCACGTTCCTTATTCAACTCATTTCTATGTACTAGGCTGACCGCGTCAATTGCTTTAGCTATTTATTCTTTACGAAGTTTGGTATTGAGAAGTTCTCTTCAAGCTCAACAGTGCTCGCTTCATGAAAGACTTCTCAAAGAAAAGAGTAGAGAGAAAGAATAGCTGAAGTGGAGGACAGGAAGTTTAAGAGAAGGAGAAGAGGAAGTAAGAGAAATCGTGACAGGAAAAGAAAATGGGAGATGGGAGAATGGAGAAAGAAAGATAAAGAGAGAGAGGGAGAGAGAGAGAGAGAGAGAGAGAGAGAGAGAGAGCGAGAGAGAGAGAGTGAGAGAGAGAGAGATAGAAGGAGTGAGGAGAAAAACTAAGAGAAAAAACGAAAAGGGAGAAAAATTGAGATGTACTGAGAGATGCAAATGATAAGAAAAAGTGTCCTGTATGAGGCAAAACAGAATATAGGAGTTGAAAAAAGTCAAAGATCAGAGTTAGACGAGAAAAAAAGGTAGAGAGCGAGAGACAGCGAGACAGGCGAGGGAGAGAGAGAGAGAGAGAGAGAGAGAGAGAGAGAGAGAGAGAGAGAGAGAGAAAGAGAGAGAGAGAAAGAGAGAGAAAAAAGAGATTGAGAGAGATGTAAAGCAATAGCAAACAGATAGAGAGGAAGAACTAAAACTAGAAAGATATACATATATATATAAGGTAGGGAACAAGAGTGGGAGACTGGATACAAAATGGAAAAAAGTTATCAACGAAAAATCAAAACTTGATAAAATTTTTGCAAGGTACCGTACATCGTTCATCGGCCATTTTCTAAGTTTCTCATTTCTCTTTTACGTTTTTCTGCATACTTTTCTTTTTCTGCAATTTTAAAAATCTAATTTTTTTCTAAAAGTTTTTTTTTGCTTGCTCTTTGAGATGCGATAAGGCACGATCTTTTACCGAAGTCAAAGAACTCTCAAATACATGTAAAAAGGAGGGTAGCATCACGAGAAAAGATAATAGGAAATACTCAGAGAAAAGGGAGATTTTGGGAGCTTCCCCTGACTTCTGACTTCCCCTGTTGTATGGGCCTTAAAATGTGCATTATCATGTGTGCGTGTGTAGCTCAGTGGGGAGAGCATTTGCCCGGAATGCGAAAGGTCACGGGTTCGGTTCCCGTCACACCACACGATTTTTGCACAAGTTTCTATGAACAATCCGCTCCTATGCTCGATATAAAAATCGGCTACTTGAGATCAACGAGGAGTAGGGAATACTCTTATTTACATTAATTGACTTCCCCTGACTTTTGACTTCCCCTGACTTCTATCTAATTCGCCCATATCTAAAAAATATATAAAACCTCAAGTCAAATCCTTGGTTCAGAAAGCTTCTTTGTGAAGCCAGTTTTGAAAAACATTTGCAGAGAATGAATAAGATGGAGTATTCGGGAAAATTTTGTCAAAACTTGAGCGCAAAATTTGAGAATCCTAATAGTCTCTGAGAAATTTAAGTTCGCTTGATATCATCACCAAGTACTTTAGTGTTTCACACTGTGGAGTGGCACACTAAAACATGACACACTAAAACTTGACACACTAAAACTTGGCGCACCAGAATATAAGAGCCGATGATGTTTGAATTGAGTCATGAATGAGGAAGAACATGCTTTATTTGATCTGTGGACTGCTTCTGACTTCAGCCTCAGTTTTTCCATGACTCATTCAGGCAGAGCATGCGCCATCATTCAAACGCGTTTTACGCTGATTAATGCGAAAATAGCATACAACTTGCGCTTTATTTTTTCTACCTCCCTCTTGGCTTTTGGCTCTCTTCCTCTTATCAATTATATCTTTTCTTCTATCTCTCTCTCTTTTTCTCTCTTTGTTTCTCACTCATTCTTTTCCTCTCTGCCTGTTTCGCTTAATGTTTCTATCCAATTTTCTCTCTCTATCTTCCTCTCTCTCTCCCTCTCTCACTTTCTCTCTCTCTCTTCCTCTCTCTTTCTCTTTCTTTCCCTCTATATCTTTCACTCCTTTCTCTCTTGTTCTCGATTTCTCTCTCATTTTTCTCTCTCTATCAGTTTTCCTCGCTGTTTCTAACCAGTTCTCTCTCTCCATCTCTCTTTCTCTCTCTCGCTCTCTCCTTCTCTCTCTGTCTCTTTCTCTCTCTCTCTCTATTTCTCCTTTTCTGTCTTCCCTTTTTACTCTGATCCATCATCTCATGTTGCAGAGGTTCTACGTGCGTACTTTGTGTGCCTCATGACTAGAATGGAGGAAATGAAAGCATATCCATATATGTACATAAATATGCCTTTGTTTCTGCGCCATTCCCCGGCCCTTCTTGAACCTCTCTATCTCACGCGCTGTTTCTTTATCTTTAACTTTCTCTGTACCTTTCGCTGTTTCTCTCTCTCTCTCTCTCTCTCTCTCTCTCTCTCTCTCTCTCTCTCTCTATTTTTTCTTTTTTTCCCTGCCGTTGACTCTCTTTAGGTAGATCCCTGCTCTTATCTCTCTCTCCATTTCTAGGTCTCTCTCTCTCTCTCTCTCTCTCTCTCTCTCTCTCTCTCTCTATCTCTCTCTCTCTCTCTCTCTCTCTCTCTCTCTCTCTCTCTCTCTCTCTCAAAGACACTCTTTCTCTTTCTCTCTGTATTTTTATCTTTTTCTGTAATTCTTTTTCTCCCTTTCTCCAGTTATTTCGTTCTCCGTTTCACCTCAATAACCTCTATTCCCGTCAGACTTATTTTTTCAGCCACTACAAAAAACCTAAGTATTCACCTATGTACGCATGTATTTCTTGGTTCTCTCTTGACAAATGTTCTCTGTATTAGAAGAACAATTTCCGCGGTTCGTAGTTCTCGATGCGGCCCTCAACTCTACAAGATCTGTTGTAAATCCTTGTTCATTACGGATTCTGAGTTCAAAATTTACGCTATTCTAGTCTCGTTGAATGTTTTGTTATAAGGTCTCGACGTATTTAGTCGATCTTGTCGTTGCATCACATCTGATTAAGTCATATTTTTAATTGAAAAAAATATTTTTGAAGGCACGGATATTTTTTGAAAGAGTGTTCATTCTCTCAAAAAGTAGGCTTATGTTAATGACTTTTGGTTTGACAGGGAATGACTCTCCGAACAGTGACTATTGGTACTGAACGCAGACTTTGTGACTATTCTAACCCAGAACATCTACTGTTTAACCTCATTTTTATAGTTCAAAGCTCGTACGTTTGGTTTCAGTGGTACGCTAAGACAATAAGTTTTCAAGATAATTTTAAATTTTTAGATTTCTAAGTTTTTTTCTATATTCAGTAGCTTCAAGTCTCCTGATTGAAATTATCGAAACTTCTTCATCTTCTTCACTCTACAGATAAATTTTATTTTTTCTGCGTAGTTATGTTTTTCTCTCTTTTCTGTATCAATTTTCTTTTCTTTTTAAACTCTCACATGAAATGACCCCTCTTGTCACAAGAACTCGGTTTTTATTTCCTCTTTTGTCTTCTTTTTCTTCGCGTGCTCATTACGGTCTTTTTCCTCTACGATTTCGTGGATTTTCTCTTTTTTTAACTCTCCATTTCTCTTCATTTTCGATTTCTCAACACATTTTATTTCTTCCGACCTAGCTATTCATTTCTGGGCCATATTTCTTCCACTTTTCCATTTCCTTCTTCTTTCTCTATTTCCTCCGCATCTTTTTCTTCTTTATTATCTTTTTGAATTCTTTGCTCGCTCTCTTTGTCTATCTTTCTGTCTCGTCTGTCTCGTCTTGTCTTTCTCCTTTTTCAATGCTTCCTCCTCTCATTCTTCTTTTTCAACCCCGTGCTCTCACACATCGCAGCCGATTTCCGAATCAGTTTCTTATTTATGTGAACCTTTTTGAATCCCTAGCATCTCTCTCATTTTGATTCTAATTTCTTTCTCCATAGTTGTAGTAGTAGTCTATTTTTCAACTGCATTTTTTTGTCTCTGAAATTCTTTCTCAATATATGTACGAAAAAAGCAACTACAAGACCGATTATATCTCATTATTTTCACCTTTGGCAACCTTAGGTTAAAGATTATGAATTATGAAGAGTTACTCGGTGTATCGCTCTGTCTGGATGAGTCTTCATTATACTTTTTCTTTCTTCTCTCTCCCTCCTCTTTTCTAGGTTTATCCTCTCATTTATCTCTTCTCGTTCTTTTTTTGCTTTTTCTCTAACTCTGATTTTTTCAATTCTCTACTTCATCGGATCTAACGTAAAACACATTTGGTTGCTACATGCCTACTTCGTTTGCTAATATATGATTATATGTGTCTTTTTCCGGAATTCTCTCATTTTCTCATCTCCGGACAGTACGTGTGTTCCTATTCAATTTTTTTGCACTCTCTCTTCCTTCTCTCCAATTTTGGTTGAGCTTTTCTGGAAAATCCATCGTGACCTCTCATTAAAAAAAGGAAGTGGCGGATTTCCTCTTCTCAGCCGGCTATTACAATCCCGAGACCTTTCTCAGTCCGTCAAGCTGATAAAAAATAACTAGGAGCAGAAAATGATCAATTGTCTTTTTTATCTTTCATTTGGCTCTCTCTCTCTCTCTCTCTCTCTCTCTCTCTCTCTCTCTCTCTCTCTCTCTCTCTCTCTCTCTCTCTCTCAAGATTTATGTTGGACTCTCTCGAAAACATTAATCGCCTTTTTAATTCTCTTTCTCTCTCTTTTTCTCACTGTTTCTTTCTCCTCTGTTGTCGGTGACTTTTTTTTTAAATACATGACTTTCGTTCAGAACTTTCAGTGATGATTTTGCTCATTCTTTCTCGGAAATCAAGCTTCAATTTACATATTTCTCTGCTTGCTATATGTATTTCTTGGCTAGGGCGTAAGCAGTGGATTTTCTCTAAATATGTTGAGATTCAAATTTTTTTCATCAATTCATGCCAGTTTTCTCTAGATTTGGACGCGTTTGGTTGTCTAGGATCTTGTGATACGTACTCAAAAATGAAAAAAAAAACACGTCAGTCATCTTGTGCTGAATTTGAATACCAGATCTTCTTTCGATTAGTCTACAAGTCCTTTGGCTATTATATATTATACTCACGATCTATTACTTGATAACTTCACTAAGAATTGGTTTACTCACGATCTATTACTTGATAACTTCACTAAGAAATAATTTCCTGATTTTGCTCGTTAGGTGTCAATCACACTAAGCTCTGTTGATGAAGCAAGATTGACAGTTATGTTTATCACTGAGAGGAGAAATTATTTGTTAGCGAAAAATAGTGAGGGTCTAAGATGAGAACTGGGCGATGTTAAGGGGAAGAGAATTAAGATTCGAATTTTGCACGGATAAAAGCGAGTCCACGGGTTGAACTTGAACCTAGCTATCTATATTTAACCGGAGAACGTTACCATTTTTTTTACCCTGGGCACATTCCTCAACTATGCCTTTCGAACTCTCAAAGTCATGCCTCACGTTCTTTTTTGGAAAAGTTTTAGTTATTTCAGAGCTTGGAACACAACATTATTCCTTTAAAGTATAGATCAATCATTAGGTTTTTCGAATATTTCAGAGAACAGCACCATCAATATTTTTTTTCCTTTTGTAACTCTCATTCGTAATTTTAAGTATTCTGGGACTTTTATTGATGACTCTTTATCTTTCTCATAACTCTCATCCATGACCTTCAGGTTTTCCCCGTAATTTTATAGAGTCTGTCTTTAAGTAAAATGTTTCAAGTAATTGTAGAATACGTGTTTTTGGAGTCCACATGACTACTAAAATTTTCAGACCACACTTGATCATAATGTGAAAAAGCTTCCATTACTTTGCAAATTTTTATTGGAGATTTTGCGAGTGGAAAAGTCTTGATAATAAATGTTCACGAAAAAAGTTCTGCAATTTAAACCTTTTTTGTTGAGAAAATTAATTTTTTCTTCGGGAATTTATGTTAATAAAACGAGCGAAATTCTGTGTGAAAAGTTCAACAACACCCAGTTGTTACTAAGAAAGCATTTGTGATTCATTCACTGTCATCCGGATGCCTAACTACCTTCTTTTTCTCATCAGCTCCATTTTCTTCTGTGGAGGAACGGTGCATTATTCGATTTGTTTTGTCGGGGTAGAAGATGAGAAAGGTTAGATGAGGAAAATGCTGTGAAATACCTAAATGTGAAATTGAGAGAGAGAAAGAGAAAGAGCGTGAGAAAGGTTACTGAAAAGAAAAGCAGGGAAAAAATCGTAAGAAAGAAAGAGAGGGAGAAAGTGAAAAAGAGTATTGACAATTCAAGCAGAGAAAGTAAGAAAGAAAGAGAGAAGGGAGAACAGAAAGAGAGAGAGAAAGACAGAGAGTGAGAAAGAGTTTTGAAAAGAGAAGTAGAGAAAAAGATCGTAAGAAAGAAAGAGAGAAGGGGGAACAGAAAGAGGGAGACAGAGAGAGAGAGAGAGAGAGAGAGAGAGAGAGAGAGAGAGAGAGAGAGAGAGAGAGAGAGAGAGAGAGAGAGAGAGAAAGAGAGAGACCTAGACATAGAGGGGGAGAGTTGTGAGATCTGGCCTGATATACTGAAGACAGTGATATAGAGATGGACCGAGCATCTTGTGGAGCGTATGAAGATGCGAGATGGAGACAGCGGAGAAGGGGAAGCTAGAATCGATTCCCGTTGCTCGCGTTTTCTAGATTCTGGAGGCAACGACAAGCTTCTTGATGAAAAAGAGAGATAGAAAAAAATGAAGAGAGAAATAAAGAGAAAAGAGGAAGAGAAAAGTTTAAAAAACTAGTTAGCAAAAAAACATAAAGAAAGAGAAAGTAGAGGTTGAGATAAGGAGGCGAAATGGGATGACCATGCATGGTAGAGAAAGCACTAGCTACGAAAGCAAGAAAGAGGCTCAAAAGAAAGAGACAAAAAAGTCGGGAAAAAATTCTGAACGGGAGAACATTTAGGGTGAAACACAAAGAATATAGAAATGTAAAATAGAGAAGAAATAGAAGAGATCAGAGTAAAAGTGTTTAAAACAAAGAGAAAAATATTTTTTAAATAAAAATTTATAACGAGGAGAGAAAAATGGAGAGAAAGAGAAAGAAGATTAGATATGAAAAAGGCAGCATGAAGGAGCTACTGACATATTCCGACGTCCAAAGCGAAAGAAATATTCTTTCTTTTTCTTTTTTTCCTCTTTACCCATTAACTCTTATCACTTTTCTGGAGTCTTAGCCTCCCTTTTCTTTCCCCTTCTTCTTTTTCTTATTCTCTTCTTTCTCTTATTCTCTTCTTTCTCTTATTCTCTTCTTTCTCTTATTCTTTTCTTTCTCTTATTCTCTTCTTTCTCTCATTCTCTTTGTAACAAAGTAGATTGAGTAAAAGACACAAAATAAGATGAAAAGTGAGAGAAATACAAAGAAAACAGTTTAAACTCCAAAAACAACTAGATTTGACCATAAGACAGAAGAAAAAACTACAGAGAAAGAAAGAAATTCAGAGAGAAATATAGAAAAAAATAAGGAAAAAAGAAGAAAAAAGGTCGAGGAAGTTAGAGAAAACGAGAAGAGAGGCTAGAGGAAAGACTAAATTCATTAAAAAGAGGAAGAGAAGGAAGGACCTATGCACGCATGACAGAAACCCAGATACAAGTCCTGTAGCATGCATATGTATTTCTCTAACCGTTTCCTTCCAACCCCATTAATTACCCCTCTCTTCCTCTAGCCTTCTTCCTTCTAATTACTATCTCATTATCATTATCTTCTTCCACCTCCGATGCTCGAGGAAGCATGCCGCTGCTCGAAAAATTATCCAGTATCCTCCGCTCAGGTAATTTTTTCTTAGTCGCATTAGAAGACGAAGTTTAAGTTGAATACGTCAATCGATAAGATTAAAAATTAAATCAATGACAACACAAAAACAATCAGGCTGCTTACTAATCGCTCTAGCATAATCGTATAATAAAAACTTTTTTGTCTTCGAATAATCATTGGCTTTTTCCTCTAAAAACTGAGTTTCTACTTGAACTAAATTATAACTTTTGAAAAAATAACCTATAACTGATTGAATGAATGAATTTTATTGTCCCCTTGTGACACATGAACTAGAGTTTTCCTTTTCGTCGGTACGTTTTTACCTGTTTGTATGTATATATATATATATATATATATAAACTCAGTATCACGAGTGAAATTTTCTCAAAAAGAGTTTCGAGAAATCATGAAAATTTGAATAGTTGCGTTTCTTAATTAGTTTAGTATTATTATTATTCAAATTTTTTACCCATATTTTTCCCCTTGATTCTTTAACATTATAAATCACTTAATTATTCTTTCTTGGCTGAGTATGACAAATTATCCCCACAATTCAGATAATGGTTTTCGTTGATTCTGTAACGAAAAGCCATTTCTTTGTTTGATAACTTCTTCTGTGACTAAAAACGTATGGAGTTAGAATAAAAAGATATTCACCAAGTTCTCTCTAAGAGAATGCAGACCGATCATTTTTCATTCGTGATGAAGACATTTTTTTACGAGAGCAGTTGAATATTGGATGTCTTCGAAATGGCTTTGCTGCCTCGAGGAGGAAATTTGAGGAGTATTTGATGGAAACTTCATTATATTCTCTTGGTCTAGTTCCTGGTCTCATATCAGTTCTCTTTCAAATTACTTCGGAATTCCCTTCAAACCGCCCTTTCCATTAGAAATTCTGGTTGAGCTCGTTTTTCAAAGTTTATCTATTTATACAAAGAATGATTTTCAAAGTTTATCTATTTATACAAAGAATGATTTAAATGCGAATCAGGAAGAAAATATAAGGTACATCTGCTAATTAGTTTCCCTGAAAAAGATTAATAAAAAATAAAGTTCTTCTTCGATGCATTCATGATTCAATTTTCATTCGTGCAAAACAGTGCTTCGAATTTTTTTCAAAGAAGCTGTTTCGGTATTTTTTCTTGTTTTTTTAGTTTGTTAAATATATTACTGAATCTTTCCAAAGGTTTTGATTGAAATTTTTTCCGAACGTGATTATTCAATGAATTGCTGAAAGTTAACTAAACACCTGATTCTAGCTTCTAGAAAATTCGCATTCAAGAAAATAAAAATATACGTTCTATTTTTCTACTCATCTATTTAATTTTGCTCAAAAATATTTTGTTCTTTGCTAGTGCCATTTCGTGGCACTTCAAGTACCTGTTGGGATGAGAAATTATTGATCTATGGCACGGCAAAAAGCTAGTCCACCAGGCGGAATCGAACCCAGCCATATTTCTTACCAAAAGTTGGAGCGCGTTATATTACAGGAAGACAAATGATTGAACTATCGCACAAAAAAATTACACTAATACTTTTCAAGACTTACCTGCTAAGACTATTTTCTAGACCGTTGGCATTTTATATACCCACTCAGCTTTTTTTCTCGTAAAATTGGAACACTTCTCTTAAACGGTCAGACTTTTTTGTCAATGGGGCATCAAAATAACCTTTTTAACAGTGATCATTCCTTGATAGCATTTGAAGAGCCCGGAGCGATGGTTTCCATGTAATGAGATTTACAATGAGGTTTCCATGTAATAAGCCTGTTGAAATGACTTTTTTTAGTTAGTATCTTTTCACTCTGTATTATTGTTGATTCGTTGTGGCCTGGGAGGAACACAGAGAGTTTGTTCTAAAGCTGGTGGCATTGCCAAAACTGGTTTTTTTTGGCATTGCCAAAACTGGTTATCGAAAGCTTTTCCTATTCCTTGACCGTTAGATACGCAGGAGAATAATCAATTCATATTTTTACTCGCTTGGCCTGGGTTAACCCCATTCTGCCATGCAATCTGGCGGATAGAACCACTGAAAGAATAGTACTTGTTCAAAAGGAGTATGATTTAAGCGTCACCCTGAAATTGCGTGATTTCGACAATCATGGAAAGCTAGGCTGAAGAAGTTTGAACTTTCACACGTACTTTTGGAAATTGGAGCAACAAGATATGAGATATTGGAAGCATTACTTGTATATTTCAATGCGCCCACAATAACTGGGATGATTCATGTACATAAATTCACACTTGAGTTTATTGTTCACGCAAAAACTCTTCCGTGAATAGGACGCACTTCATGTACGCGATAAAACACTCTTATCAAATCGAGACACTCAACTAGAGACACTCAATGTGCCTTCTAATATCCATTTCTCAAATTGAAGGTATATGAGTCATGTAGAAGTTTACATCCTTTGCTGATTGGTTGAAGACTTTTATTCACCAGCTTAAACCCTTTTTAACGGAAGGCAGTTCGTGGAAAATGAGACCTTTTTTGGATCGAATCACGTCATGTATACCATGACAACCTGTTGTGAATAGAAGGCACTTCAATTAAATCATGAAACCTCCTCATAGGAGAAAGCAAAGTTCTAATACACTTGTGAAACCTGGAATGCAATAGGCATGCGCGGTATTTCTCATGTATATACCCTAGTACTATCTAAGAGAGAGAAGAGAGAGGTATATACCCTAGTACTATCTAAGAGAGAGAAGAGAGAGGTATATACCCTAGTACTATCTAAGAGAGAGAAGAGAGAGGCGGACGGATGAAAGTTTTAACATTAGAAAGCTCTTGAGCACTCCACCCTCACGTAGCCGTCGTTGTTAATACTAAAATTGGGTCTTGTAATGAATGTTGCCAGGAAACGTTCCTTGACTCTTTGAATAAATCGAAATACCTTCAATTTCGAAAAAGAACCTTTCTCTACATAAAAGAAAGTGAGCGAATTCAAAAATTGTTCTCAACTTGTCGTGGAATTTTTCTTTCCTGTTCGATAAACTGCCCGTGTCTTAAGCGAAAATGGTCTACCGGGTTGAAATAAAAGAAAGCCATTCTCTTGCGAAAGGGGTCTTTCAAAGATGCGATCTGACAATCTAGTTTAAAGTTTGTGAATTGGATCACATTTTGATCATTCTGACCTTTTTTAGCTGAAAAAAAAATCTTGAGTATTCTAAACTGAAGTATACAACAAAAAAAAAGATGAGCGACAGATGAGGAAGAATAGCACTTCGATCGCTACTGCTTGCGTCGCTCAACCTCCGCTCAACGCTCAGATCCCATAATCGATGATTTCCCGATGTGGCTTGTTGATCTTGATAAAGCGTTTAAATTGAAAAAAAATTGAAAAAAACGATAAAGATTGAAACTGAATAAATTTTATTCGGGTTTCTCTATAACCTCACGAATGCTAAAAAAAAACTAGAACATCACTCGTCTAGTGGAAGGGGTTCTCGGTAAATTACGGAAACTTTTTAGAGAAATTGAAGAAGTTTCTCGGTTTCTGAAACTTTACCAAAAGTTTTGGGGGGGGGGGTTGTCGCTAGAATTTCATCAGAAACATTAAGCGAGTTCTCCGTCGCTATTCAAAAAGCATACTTCATTAGAGTGTTCATTTGGATGTGCTCTTTAGCAGAGAGGGAGAAGTAGAGAGAGAGAGAGAGAGAGAGAGAGAGAGAGAGAGAGAGAGAGAGAGAGAGAGAGAGAGAGAGAGAGAGAGAGAGAGAGAGAGAGAGAGAGAGGAGAGAGAGAGAGAGAGAAAAGAGAGTCTTGGAACGAAAGAGAGAGAGGTAGAGAGGTAGATAGACAAACTTGCGGATTCAAGTCCAATTGCAAGAGAAGGGAGGCGGGGGAAGAAGGGATGGGGGAGGGGGAGATACTTCAGTTATTTATGGGCTTACAAGAACGTAAAGAGATTTAGGAAAGCCCATTTTTATCGGCATAATTCATACCTTCTTTCTTTCCAATACAAACGCTCTGGAAGCTTTTCATATTTATGTATCGAGTCTTCCAAGAATTCTTCAATATTTTTTTCTACCACACAATCTGTTAAAAACAGGAATATCATGGACGAAAAAAATACCAAAAACAGCTAGCCATTTTTTATTGGATGACGCAAGACAATTTTTTGCTGTTCTATCAGGGTTAATGGAAAAATATTCAGTAAAAACAATAAATGCAGTACATTGTGTTCTAATGCTCTCAGTAGTGGAAAAAAGTATTTTATAAAAAACTTCTTGACAAAGTAGTACAGAAATATAAACTTCCGGGGTATGATAATTGTTATTAGCCTGCTGGAAGTAATCGACTTCTTCTACATTGCTACGACCGTGAAATGTGAAAAAAACCGTTCAACTGCTTCTCAGACTAGTTTTAGAGCTTTTTGGGTGGGGCTCAGCGGTGATTTGTAGAGAATTTCAAAAATACAGTTCGATGAATCGAGTGAAAACAATTGAACAGTAATAAAATTATTTTTTGTTAGGGCAGCTGTCATCGTCGAAGAAAATATATCCTCATCTTGTTTCAAAAATGAAGCATCATGAAGCTGTATGCATTCTCTTTCCCGTCACTTACACCGAAATTGTCTTTTAAAATGAGTAAACATCTTGGCGTAAAAAGGTGGAAATTCACTCGAAGGTCAATGGAGATATTTCTCCCTTCAGACCGTACTAATGAAGCTATACACACTGTGTGAATGACTTTTTTAAAAGAAGTTGTGAGTGGAATATATGAAACATGAGAAAAAATTGAGAACTTGGATAACAGGAACGGTCCTCTCTACACGGAGTAAAAGTCTCAGCCTTTGAATGTGACAGTCCTGGCTTTAGAAGTACAGAGTCCTCGACTTGATTACGGACAGTTCTGGCTCTTCAAAAAGGACGCTCGTTGCCTGATAGTTTTCAATTATTGAAATTCCTGGCTTTGAGAATAAGCAGTTCTGTACTTGGAAAGGCACACTCCTAGCAGCGAGAACACGGAAAATGCAGTCCCTTTCTGGACTCCTGGACATAATCCGACTTCTTTTCTCTATGAGGATACAGATGCATTTCATCTTGTTTTCCAATTAAAAATTTCTCAGCTCGAAATTCTTTCTTGTTTTGTGAATTAGACTTTTTCTAATACTGCAGCGAACATATATTTGTGTGCGTTCTCTGCGTTTTTTTGCTAAATTTTATTCAAAATAAGTCTAATATGCATCACATTTGCTAAAAAGCTCTTTTCTTTTCTTCGCATTTGCTCATTGTTCTATCTTTTTCCTTTTACTCTCAGTTTATAGAAGAACGTGTGAGTCTCTCGAAAAGTTCCTCCTTGTTTTTTTCTGCTCAGCAAACGTCCGAAAAGAGAACGTTTTAGTTTTTCTCTCTCATTTTTGATTCCTATGGAAAAAATTTTCTGAGCAGTCTTATGATCACTGTCGATCATAAGAATGATCCTGAGGACATGAGCAGTCGACAGTGATCATAAGAATGATCCTGAGGACATCATAAGAATGATCCTGAGGACATGCTTGATCACTTTAATTTATCATAAGTAGGCGCTCAACTTGGATAATGTTTCAGTATCAATGCTTCCAGATCTCATGAATGATTGGGAGATCGGAGGAACGCAGAACAAATGGGTGTGCCCGAGCGACAGACACCTACAATTACGAGCACAGTCAGTCTATGGCATAGCTCTTACAAAGGTCACTTATGACTGTCAAAAAATAGAAAAAGCGACCGCTCTTTGAGCGGGAGAGTATGGAATAATGAGAGACGAGCTAGAGATATGAGGCAGAGAAGGGAGAACTTCGCCTGGTTTTAGACTCCACCGCTCAAGAAACGGTAGTTTTCCAAATTCTCAACAGCACGGTTGGAAATTATCGACCGAACAAATATACTGTTGATGAAATTGTAGATCGCTCAATTATCTTGAGAGAAATGGTTAACAAGTGTATCTCGCTGCAAACTTGCATTGACTAATTACAATTTGGGAGCTGCAAAAAAGTGGATCTTTCTGATAAATTTATTTAGAAATTTTTTATTATTTCGCTTCTCGATTCTTGAATTGTCGAACTGTTTACAGGTCGTTAAAGGATATCTCGATTACGATACTTCGAATGATAAGTTGTTTTTCTTTAGACTTAAGAGCGGTTGGTCAGTGCGGACGGTGGCCGCGCGGACTCCATCCGCTACCACGACCTCCTCGACCGCAGCTGCCAAAGCCGCACAATCGGGGACTCCTCAGTCCGGACTGACGGATGCGGAGAAGGCGCATATCAAGGAGGTGAGCGCTTAAAATACTAAACGGTAAAAATTCAGCTCACGAGGCGGGATTGAAACCAGCCGTCTCTCCATTACCGAAAGCTATATAGTTACTCGTTATTTAACACTGCCGAGTAAGAAATTTTACAGTGCTATAAGGAATGCTTAACGTATAATACTTAGTTTGAAACGGTGTAACCGAGAATTTTAGGAATTACATCACCATATAGCTAGGCTTAATCTTATTGGTTGATTCCGCTGTGTGAGCTTAGTTCGAGGCAAGGACGAAAGGAGGTGATTATGAGATCTCTTAAGATGAAATGCAGACGGAACCTGCCAGAACCAGTATCTGCTCTCTGGGTCGATGATTTTGGGGCGTTGAAGGGGTTTTTCATTTATGCAATAAGATTTTGTGCTTTGTGTCAAATTAGTTAGTCTAAAGTTTCACAAGTGAAGCGGCATGTGATCTTAAGTGGGGGACTCGGCAGTCGTGAGTGTACTAATCTGAGGGTAAAATATGTGCACGGCAAAAGAGTGGTTTTTAAAGTAGATGATTATGATTTTTTTTATAAAGCCTATTGATATATCAACTGACACTGTTTTTCATCGAATTTATTAAATAAATTCTTGACGAGCTGAATAATTCTATAAATTTGAAAAATTCCCAGGTTCTGGCAAGAGCAGAGGCGACTAAACAGAATGAGGCACGACGAATAGGGTGAGTACTTTCATGGATGTGGCTCGTCATTCAAAAAAAGAACTCGTCAAAGATTTTTCAAAAAAAAAACTTGAATATTTCTTAAAAACCCTAAAGTCGATCACACTTCATTCTTATCCCGCCTTAACCATGATCCAAACTAAAAAAACTTGATCTGTGATGGTTTCAAATTTCTAAGTTTTTTTTGAATACTTTTTCAGTGAACTCATAACGTAAATAAATTCAGATTATGTGCTAAAAGTTTTTTAAGGATCTTCTAACCACGTTCACTTGAAAATATAGTATAATCGGGTTGACATGTTCCTATGCTGATACCATGTCCTATCGTGCGACGATCGTGAGAGATATCATGTCTTACCGGATGACAATCGTGGTGTCATGTAGTACTATCTGTTGACCATGGTAGGAATGACTTTCGGGTAACCACAGGGAAGTTCTAATCGAGGGGTGAGGCTGTAGTCGCAGTCTGTTATGTGAACAAAATGAAGTTCTGTGGGGAGAATAGTGAAAAAAGTCAGGACTTAATGGTAAATGAATAAAGAAATATCACCTTTCATGCGAGACTCTAAATAATTATCTTTAATTTTTTAGCTGTTTTTGTCCGGAGAAGTTTTTGAAACATAGGTTTAGAAACAGGGCCGTTGATTTTCGTTTACGTTTTTTTCTTGATTTTTTTGGTTTTCAGACAATTTTCAAGAAAAAAACTTTTTCGAAAAGTTGAAAAACAAAAAGTCGACAAAATCATTTTTTCAAGAAGTCGAAAAAATTTTTATTTTTGGTATAACAACTACGGAAAATTGTTTTAATTAGGTCAAAATGCGATTATATCTCGTGTTGACTACCTGTGGCTCACTTTTTTGTGCTTTTGAGGAACATAGATCTATTTCTTACAAGATATGTTTTTACTTGATGCGTTTTTTGATGACTTTCGAGACGTGTCAACTTGAGTCACTTTTTTAGGGTTGAATTGAAAGCTCTTCACATCAGAAAAACCACTGAAGTTATGGTTTTCTGCTGTGTAAAAAGCGAAAAACCCATTGATCAAGCAGCTTGCTCGGAAATACTTGGTTCTTCCTGCGAGTTCCACTGTTTACGAGAGATGTTTAAGCGCAGCCAAGAGTATACTACTCACTTACTGAGATAAAAATTTCTGAGATAGTCTAATCAAGCTTTTGTGCTTAGTACTACCTTCACCGAGCATTCTTATATGTAAAAATAACTATAATCTTTGTGATTTCATGATTAATTGTCTCTTTGATGTCTGCTGCGTGTAAATTTTGAGCTATGTATGTATGATTTCAATACATTTTTTAGAAGAAAAAATACAACATTCGTGAGAAGCATCGTGAAATTAAACTCCAAGTATGTGAAAAATTTAAAAACGGATAAAACAAAAAAAATTATATTATTTTTTATCGGTTTTTTGTGTGACTTTTTTGAAAAAAATTTAATCGGAAAATTCTTTCAACTTTTTTTCTCGCCCAGCCCTATTTCATAAGATTTTCAATGCGCAGTAGTTAGAGCCAAATTCATTTCGGGATCAGTAAAACTAGCTGAAAAAGAACCGTTTTGATATTTCCGATTTCTGCCACAACAAAAATTCTGACGAGCAACGGCCATAATTAAGATATATATATATATATATATATATATATATAATTAAGATATACAAACAGTTTTTTCTCCATTTTAACGAAAAGACTCTACGGAAATAAGAAATTTGTATCGACATAACAAATTCATGACTGCACTGCATTGTTTTTGGCCATTTCTTTCTCTTCTTTTTTATTATGAGTAATGCATAAATATTCATAACTATTCTATCTAACTTCTCAGTTCCCTCAAATTTTGAACACAGGTTTTCTTTCTCCAATGTAAAAGTCTAATGCCTGTGAGAAGACTCAATCGTGAACATTATCGTTTCTTCACAGTGTAATAAAGAATTATTGTTAAAAAAATTAGAATTTTTATTGATAAAAGTCATTGAAATATTAATATATGTAAATAGAATTATTTTTTAAAAATTTTTTAAAGAAGAGGTATTTGAGTATTTTTATCTTCATAAACACCGATTAATGGAGCGTTAGAATTCAACTTTTAACTTTGCAAAGTAATCTCTGCAAAGTGATCCCGTTCAACGCTCTAGGTCGCATCCCGGCCGCATCCCGTTAAGCGTTTAACGCTCTAGGCCGTATCTCTCACTTTGCAGAGATTACTTTGCAGAGTGAAAAGTTGAATTCTAACGCTTTATAACTCCATTCATCTCTTTTTATATGCTCCGCTTGTGTACTTTATGGTTTTTTTGTGTTTCAAAGTAAATTTTTAAAAGTATACCAATAATATTAGACAATAATAGCTGCAAAAATTTGTTTTTACCCATCCGTTGCTACTAATTAAATTTCAAGCCGTAGTTTGGTGGGTAAATGGAAATGCTCTTACTTGGTAGAATTTGCTAATTGGCTTACTGTCAAAAGAATTGAGCTAAATTGGTTGTCAAAGTCTGAAAGGTTGAAGAAAAAATAAGACAATAAGAAAAAATTGAACCATAGGAAATATGTGAGAAAACGCATATCTGAAGAGAAATGAGAAAGTTGTCCTGCCTCGATTTAGCCAAAACCCTTTTCCTGCCAAAAGGGGACCATTACATAGAGAAATTCACTTGGGGGAAGAATGTAGAACAGTGATTAGAAAATTTTTTTCTCGAAACCAGTACTTTAATGCATGTAAACGACAAATTGAAGTCGATGTTTTAAGAAATGTAAAAATAGGCGTAGCTTCTTGCGGTCTCTATAAACAATAAATTTTTCGAAGAAATTAGTCTTGGAGCATTTTCCTTCTTTGTAGATCTCTCAGGTCTTGTAATTGTGTCGTACGATTAGCTATCCCATGCATGGACCGTATTTTTCGCGGGTTTGCAATGAATATCTTGATTTACATCTTTCCTATTCTTAGATGAATGGATATTACTTCAGAGAACATCAACATAGTGTTTCGAAATTATAATTCTATCTCAAAAGTTAAAAAACTAACAGTTAAATATCTAACACTGTAGTTTTCTCGACGTCAAGCTTGGCCAGCTTGGTGTCTAGTTGAAGTTACTCAGGGGTGAACCTTTTTTGGATGGATCGGTCGAAGATGATATTTACTCGAGCTTTGTGCGTTGCGAGCAAAAAATTTTGCCTCTTAAGGTCTTTCCATTTTAACTTTCCTATGTTTGTCAAGCTAAAGCAGTGTTTTCAGTTATGTAGAACAAGAAAAGGTTACTTCAAGATGCTTTTACGGATAAATGCAATTACGGAAAGATGCTTTCACAGTAACATGCTATTACAGTAAGATGTATGCATTTTACAGTAAGATGTATGCATTTTACAGTAAGATGATGGAGCGATTGGACAACCTTCGTAACCGAGCGACTGGCGATGGAAGTACGCACTGTTTACTGTGTCGCGCGGAGCTGGGAATGTTGAACAAGAGCTACGCAGCCCTCTGCATGGAATGCAGAAAGGTTTGAAGTCATATTCATTCATTCAGTCAATCATTCATACATACATACTACATTCATTCATTCATTCATTCATTAATTTAATCATTCATTTCTTCATGCATTCTTTTATTTTATATTCATTTCTTCATGCAGTTTATTTTAGAAACTTGAGTTCTAAAACATTTTAGCATGTAGAATTGATACTTTTAAGTTTTAGAATTGATACTTTTAAGTTTTAGAACCTGATCACAAGACGCATTTGACGAAGAGAAACATTGAAAACTTAGTAAATGCTGTTACTTATTGAACAAACTCATGCAAGTTTCGATATTAACACTCATGTATCTATTGAACAAGCCTGAACAAAATTAAACTATTTTGTGCAATGATATAAACAGCAATTGAAGTATATACACAAAAAACAAGTATGGAAAATGACACATATGCATTTTAAAGTATGACTATTTATACTTATGAAGTATAAATATTCATATTTTCATACTGTAAGTATGAATAGCAGTAAACTATAAGTATGAATAATCATACTTTCAAATGTATCTGTATAATTTTCCGTACTTATTTACATGGATCTTTTAGTACGTGTGCAAGCGGAACTGTGGTGTGGAGACGCTGGACGACCGCTCAGGGGAGAAGATCTTTCTGTGTAAGCTGTGCTCGGAACAACGAGAGGTTGTCAGTCATCTATGGCCTTGAAGCAGCGATGCACACTTTCCGCTACTTTTTCTCTTTGTTTAACCTTTTGTTTCACTGAAATCGGCATATGTTTTGCGAATGAAAAGATCTACTTACTTTTAGAAGACTGCGGAATAGAAAAAAGAAGAGGAATTGGCCAAAATCAGCTGAAAGTATAGCCTTAGCCAAGGATTTGAGGAAAGAAACACGGAGTTCAATGCGGTTTAACTATTAGTATGAGAAGCGTAGAAAGAAAGACTTCGATCTTTGGAAAAAGTAGTCGGTCCTTTTTTGAAAGAAAAAATAAGTTTCAGTAAAAAACATGAATCTCTGTCAATATTCTTAAAGAAGTATAGGGAGTTCATTAATTCTTGGTAACGCAAAGTATATGCCGGTAGCTTCTTAGTTGTCCCACTTCTATGTGGCTAGATCAATTGTTATTCTGTTCATTTGTGTGTATAATACTTGCGTTCGTCCTTTAATTTGTGCAAGTAGGTTTTCCAAACATAAGACATGGTATCCCGATGGGACTACAGTATAGTGATTGTTCATAGTGATGAGTTTTAGAGCTTTTATTGAGAAGTTCATAGTACATATTGATAACATCAATGCATTAACAGTAGAAAAGTAGAAACAGTAGAAATTGATGGGAAGTTCAATAAAAATCAATATGAGCTTTTATGTCAAAAGTCCTCGCACAAGGTTTATACATTCATTTTATAAATTTATTTATGTGTATCTCGTTCAAACTTCTGTTTTTATAGGCTCCGATATGGTTTCTTATAGGTATATGGCGTTTCTGCTTTGACATTTAACAAACTCATCAGAAAACGTGTCAATCAGCGTGCGTTTACAACTCGGATGTATTATAGAATTAAAACTCTCCCAAACACTTAAATCTAAACCCATGGCTGTGAAGTGCAGAATTAATGCTCGATGTATTGTATATACGCAAAATAACCGCTTCTCGATAAATTATGTGTTATTTTTGTATTATTAAGCTTTTTATGCAGTTATTCTTCGATATGTTTGCATGCGTGGGAGCGTTTTCAATGCCTGACTCTGTTTATTGATTCATCTAATTTTCTCTATCTGTCTATCTTTCTCTGTCTCTCTCTTCCTTTTTTGCCCGGTATCTTCTCTCTTTTTTCTTTTTCTAATTTTACTGTAAATCTGTATCTACATGTTTATATATATATACATATTATCTCTAGAGTCACACTCCCTAATGGTTAAACTTTTCACTTTGGGGTTTTAGAACTATCTTTCAGTTTCTTCTGTTATTGTTTCAGTTCAAAACCAAAATTTGGAAATAACTTAAGCGGATTCAAAAAAATTGTGACTTTTCTTCTTACGCAGTAAAATGAGCGAAAACGACGCTTATATACGAAGCTGCCGATGCTACTGTAAACACCTGAAAAACGACACAACCTGAAGAGAAAATAAAATTTCAGCCAACTTTCCGCCATAGCGCAATATGCTCTTCGCTTCAAGTAGGTTCACAAACCTCTTTATTATTCAAAGAACATTAAGGGGGGTAGGGAAAAGTAACAGTTTTGCTGCCGCAGGTTTTCTAAAGCCTCGTCTTCGCTCATAAATCTGCATCTGCTCTGCTATTTGTTCACTATGTACACTTTTATGAACCTTCGTTTGCTTTCGCAGCTGCTTTTTATATTACATATTCTTTAATATCACACCATTACGTATGTATCAAACTGCGTAGTCTGTTCGTTTGGAACGTATCAAGATTACATTAATTTTCACAAACGCATTTATAATAAAATTTTGGAAACTAAAAAAACTTACAAAAAGACTAAGATTTTGATAATTACCTTTTGAGAAATAGTTTAAAATTTTAACTTTCATGTTTGTTCATACAAGTTAGCTAAGCGGAACAGATCTGAAATGAGATCAACTGATGAAGCACGTATGTTAGAACTGAAAGAATAGCGTAGAAATGCGGAAAAGTACAACTATTTCTAAGATCCCTCCACCGAGGACATTAAACTAATTCATGCCTCTTTGACAAATACGGAATTGAAGTAGAATACATGATTTTATTATTACCTATTGTGTATTTTTGAAACAATAAACAAAAATTCTAATGTAAGTGAAAAGTTCTATGCTCCACCATGTCTTTCAGTTGTGGAAGAAGTCTGGCGCTTGGTTCTACAAAGAGCTACCCAAGTTTGACGCAGGTTCCAGCCCTGTTTATGCCAATGGAGATGTTAACAACCGACCAGGATCTTCGAGGTACGTTATTCTTACCCTGTTCTTCACATCAAGTTTACCGCACGGGTTTCTAGTCAGATTAGAGTGAGAACTTCAATGAAAGAAGAAACTGGGCGCAGTACCAAGTGTTGTTATTGTACTGTGCTGTACTATAATGTACTGTGCAGATTTTAGACTGATATAGGCTAATTAAGACCAATTTTTAATTGAGCTTTTTCAGCCCCGTACTATACTTTCCCTATACGGTCCCATTCTGTAATTTAGAGTACTCTACGGAAATACCTCTCTTATGTAGCTTTCCACACCGCACGCCGCTTAAAAGTTTTTTTCCATGCTCAGCGCCGGTCATGTGTTCCAACTCAAAAATCAAAGAGACATATATTTTTTACGGATAGAAAAATTGAGTCACGAAACAGTCATTAGATGGGATGAATTCAAGGTCTCCAGTCAATTGCAACGGCGGAGTGTCTCCATCGTCTCTGCCCTCAACAACACAGAAGAGAAATTCTCAACTGCTACCCGAAGTTCTGAGACACAGGTTCGATAAGTTATCCGATTGAATTAAAAGCGTTCAAAATAATGATTTTTGTGAGTGGAAAATTTACACAAATGTTTCTCTCATTGAGGAAACATGTTTTTCTCTAGTTCCACGAGGTGAAATGTAATAATTGATATGTATCCATCAAGCGAAAATGAGAATTCATGGGCTCAGACTAAAAACTAAGGTTCGCATTGTTTTGAACCTAATTTCGAGCCATATTTGAAAAACGAGAAGAGTTCAGAAAACTACCACAAATTCCCACGGGGAACTCAGACCAACCGACTATCACCCAGTCGAATCCAAACAGGTATTCATCAACCGCAGTATAGTAGTGCATCCTTCCCTCACCAACCATTTGTATTTCTTGTCCAGTGATCTTACGTTGCTTCAAGTGTGTTTTTGAATTTGTTTACTTAAGTTTGAAATTATCCGTTCATGATATTGTGAGTGGCCTTAGATGTCTGAAAAGTAGAAAAAAGATCGGAGCCGACGCGACAAAAGTAGCGATGGCTCTGGTCAATGGTCAAAGTTAAAAAACAGGACCGAAGCAAAGGGAAAAAAGATCGCATATGCTAGGGGTCATGAGTCATGACCAAGTCATTGATTCCTGGGTGATTTAAAGGTCCTGTCAAACGTTTAAACCTATTCGCCACACCAGACGCCAGGAGTAGGTTGACGCAGAAAATTGTCGAGGCCAGTAATTGGTTTGAGTTATAAGGTGACAGAATTCAATGCCTGTCTTCGATGACAGAATTCAATGCCTGTGGTCGACTTTAATTGATGGCTGTAGTGCGTCGGGATCATCAGAGTGGAATCGCGATTCCCCCAATCGATGTCGATGATAGTTCAATTCAATTCAATTCGAAAGCTTTATTCTCGATGTCATGGGACATAAAGTGCCATAAAATCGTACGGCTCCATCTGGTTCTCCGTAAAGTACAGTAAGAATGAGAACAGTAAATGTAGACTGAAGTGTCGATCATGGTTTGGACATTACGGCCTGAAGGTGTCCAAAACCTGCTACAGACCGGACTCCTCCATTCTTGGCGATAGAAGTCAAGAGCGATAAGTGAGTCGACCGCTCTCAGCCATGACGAATGGAAGGAATCAGCCATGACGATGATAGTAGACTCATAAAAACAGCTTTTCCTATAAGCATGCATTCACAGCGAAAATGTCTTTTTGTAGTTAGTTATACAGTCTCCGTTTCTCTCCTGACAGTACTTCGAATTTGTATCCCGAAACATAAGTTCAAGATTGTTTTTGAATATTTCCTTCATTTTACTTCGAAGCAATGGGCGTGAAACCCGACAAATAATCCGACTTTTCATCTGTGCAGAAGACCTGCTTCGCCAATTTTGTGCAGAAGACCTGCTTCGCCAATTTTGTGCAGAAGACCTGCTTCGCCAATTTTGTGCAGAAGACCTGCTTCGCCAATTTTGTGCAGAAGACCTGCTTCGCCAATTTTGTGCAGAAGACCTGCTTCGCCAATTTTGTGCAGAAGACCTGCTTCGCCAATTTTGTGCAGAAGACCTGCTTCGCCAATTTTGTGCAGAAGACCTGCTTCGCCAATTTTGTGCAGAAGACCTGCTTCGCCAATTTTGTGCAGAAGACCTGCTTCGCCAATTTTGTGCAGAAGACCTGCTTCGCCAATTTTGTGCAGAAGACCTGCTTCGCCAATTTTGTGCAGAAGACCTGCTTCGCCAATTTTGTGCAGAAGACCTGCTTCGCCAATTTTGTGCAGAAAACCTGCTTCGCCAATTTGTGCAGAAGACCTGCTTCGCCAATTTTGTGCAGAAGACCTGCTTCGCCAATTTTGTGCAGAAGACCTGCTTCGCCAATTTTGTGCAGAAGACCTGCTTCGCCAATTTTGTGCAGAAGACCTGCTTCGCCAATTTTGTGCAGAAGACCTGCTTCGCCAATTTTGTGCAGAAGACCTGCTTCGCCAATTTTGTGCAGAAGACCTGCTTCGCCAATTTTGTGCAGAAGACCTGCTTCACCAATTTTGTGCAGAAGACCTGCTTCGCCAATTTTGTGCAGAAGACCTGCTTCGCCAATTTTGTGCAGAAGACCTGCTTCGCCAATTTTGTGCAGAAGACCTGTTTCGCCAATTTTGTGCAGAAGACCTGCTTCGCCAATTTTGTGCAGAAGACCTGCTTCGCCAATTTTGTGCAAAAGACCTGCTTCGCCAATTTTGTGCAGAAGACCTGCTTCGCCAATTCGCCACTACCAGCAATACAAATTTAATCTCGGTAACGACGTAAACAAAAAAAACCTTCTTCTTCCCTCACGCCGGAACGGCTGCAATGTAACATCAGTAAATAAAACATTCATGATTCTTCACTTCTCCCTGTTTACCGAATGGCCGCTTTTAAACGACTGTCCATAGCCCTTATCCTTCCTTCTCATCTTCTCTTACCGCTTCCAGGCTCTTCAACATGTAGCTCATAAAACTTCTGCTGAACTAAATCTCCAGTAATATCCTATCAAGCTCTATTCTACATTGCGTGATAATAAAAACTTTAAAACTTGAAACTTGAAACCCTTTTATTCTTTTTTATAGCCCTTGTTGTACAAAGAAAAAAAACTAAGTATTCAATTGACTTCATCACTCCTTTAGTTTAGTTCTTTTCCGCGCTTGAGTACAAAAAAACTGTCAGACCTCTATATGTACATAGATGTGCAACCTATATGGGCAGAGTTTGATCCACTCTACTCTGCGTAGTCATGGAGTTCAGTCAAGACCTCCTCTTATTCTATTCCTATGTGATTTCCACGGTCGTAGATAATGACAATCACGCTTTCTCATGTTCATCTTTAAGATGTTAAGTCATTAAAACACATTTCTCACAGCACTGTGATCAAAAATGGAAGGGGAATAGTTGCAGAAGTCGTGATATTCTTGCTTCAGAGTGTCGTGAATCTCAGGAAACCGTCACGATACAACAGAAAACAGATCAAGATACTGTAATATAACTTAATCATCTCAACCAGGCGCCACTGCCTTTAAAATGGATCGTTAGAATTCAAAAACTCACAGTGATTCACTGTGAATCACTGTGATTTTTTGAATTCTAACGCTCCATAGCTTAGAATTTAAAGACTTATCATCCATCTTTCATTACTCTTCTGTCTTATTCGTGAATTCTAAAATTAAGCACCATTCATGACGCAATCGCTTAATGAGCATGCGTGACTAATAGAACAAGGCATATGAGCCTTTCATATAACATTATCGCACGGAATAGCAATGTGTTCCCATGGTGTAATGGTAGCGCGCGCTTCTGGTTTCAGACGAGATGGCTGGGTTCGACACCGCCCGGTGGACTAGCTTTTTTCAGTGCGATAGTTTAATCAAGAGTTGTCTTGGGTCCTCGTTGTTTAATGGTAACGCGCGCTCCAGGTTTAAGTCGAGATGGCTGGGTTCGATCCCGCTCGGTGGACTAGCTTTTTTCTGTACGATAGTTCATTCATTTATCATCTTAACCAGGCATCACTGCATTCAAACTGTGTAACTTAGAAATTGAAGATTTTTCTTGGGTAGCTGGTGGCCTCTTGAAGAGCTGACTTCGGCAATGGAGATTCAAGAAGTTTGATTCTGCAGTTTAGTATTAATTAGATCAACATCTCCTGGATTTTTATCATAGCTTTTGTGTTTGAATGAAATTTTTTAAATCCTCTCCCAGTACTCCTTTCCATGACTAGGAATTATTCTACTAAATGAGTTTGAGAATTATATTTTTCATTATGACCTTATTCCGACTTCGTTCCCGAAATGATATGAAGCCTATCCCAATAGTAAAGAATCCCTCATATTATAAAGCTTACCCGTTTACCTTGTGAGTTGGTGATGAAAATGGTTTTCAAATATTGTTATAGTGAAACCATTTAGTTACTAGTCTAGTGTGCCTATTATCAGTAATTTGAAACTAAGTTGTATTCAATCACTCACTGTTACCAGCTTAAAACACTTTTTTCATCGAAGATATGAGATTCATATGGCAGTTGGCACATTATCACATTTCCTGACATACATATGTGTCGTTGTCATATCAAAAAATCAAATGATATTGAAGAAGCAGCCGGTCTCCGCGGCCACGGATTACACCGTCATGGGTGAACGAGAAGGTGATGTCATCGATGTCAGTCGACGACGATGACAATCACTCATTAGGAGAAGAAGAGGAGGCCGCATCCGAGTCCGATGACTTTGTACAGAGTGGGGTGAGTCAAACTCGGCATATGTAGGTAGAACATTTATTTACACGCATAAATAGGAATGAAATTTGGAAATAAGAATTTCTTATATTGAATTTCAAAAAAGGTTGGAAAAGTGCCGTAAATTTATGTACTTTTTAGTGAGCTTGTCAGTAAGTGTCCAAAGAAAAACTTTATACGTTAAAAATAAAATTTTATATGAAAAAGAAACATGCATGTACATACATATGTACGTATCACACCTTTCTAATATCAGACCACTTTTTCGTATTTCGATCGTATGCTGGACTTGATCATCATGAAAGAATTTTTGGGTTTTTTGTTCGTACAATGAACTCGAAACATTAAATTTTAAATCAACTAAACTTTTTCTAAATAAAAAAAAAGTTAAATTAATTTCCAGGTGCGTTTGCCAGCGCCCTCTTCACACAACTTGCACCACCGGCCACCCTCCCATGGCCACTCCCACACATCTAACCTCGCTAAAAGAGAGGCGAATCTGGCGAAATTCGAGAAAATGGCCCGATTTTCCGATTCCGGTAAGTCTGTCAAAAAATTGATCGAGTTATCCTTACACTTTGAAGTCGGGAAACAAAAGACTTCAGATTACATTAGAGAACCTGTGAGAGAAGAAGAAGCGATGATTGTGGGATCAAACTGCCTTACGGACAAAAAATGTTCTACACTGCGGGATTTAACCTAGTCATTTCTCTTTTACCAAGAATGGGTGCGTTACCAACACACTACCGAGGATAAAATGATCATCCTCATAAAAACATACATATATTGAATTCAGAAGAAGATTCTTCGACAGAGTCCCGTTCTTCCACGCGGGGCACGTCGCCACTGCAGCCGCAGCGCTCTGTCGCGACGCCCTCGTCTATACGCTGCTCCAGCCAGCACGACGACGCCCACTCCATCGATTCTGGTGGTATATTGGGCGGGGAAATGGGTCAAATGGGGTCACTTAGATCCAAAATTGTCTTGAGAAATTTGATGGAAGAAATCCAAACAATGGGCTCGAAAACGGGCCGAAAAGGTTTCACACGTATTCTAACAGACCGCGGTTGAGTATAAAAACGGCCGTGTATTGAAATTCAACTTTCCGACTTTGAATCAGTTGAAAGTTGACCAACTCACAACTAATAAAGTTGCATACACAGCATGCCTTTCTTCTTCACCCATGACCACAGAAAAACAATTTAAACATCGATATTAATCATTAAAATATGATTGCCTGCGCCTCAAATTAGGTTCATGTCAGATAACTCAATTCAAATATCTTCCAAATTCCCCTCGAATTTCTTCTGATCTCGATGACCTACCAGATTTATAGAAGACACTTCAGTCTTTAGTGACAGAATACCATTCTTTTCAGACGAATGAACAACTCTTGCTGATTGAGCAGTCATTTTGTGCTTAAAAACAAATCGATTTTGGTCGATCGTTCCTCTGGTAAACAAGCTATTACCATAAAAACTTTCCTAGCTCATGAAAACACTTCCTCACACTGATCTCT
The DNA here is from genome assembly GCA_964056735.1 of Allodiplogaster pararmata. NCBI lineage: Eukaryota > Metazoa > Nematoda > Chromadorea > Rhabditida > Diplogasteridae > Allodiplogaster > Allodiplogaster pararmata. The sequence goes on from OZ057403.1 coordinate 18,931,284, forward strand.
CCATTGCAGTCGTACAGTCTGACGCCTCCAACCAAGCTGCCGCGTTGCCGGCGCAGTCTTACGGTGGCAACATAGCGACGACTTCCGTCTCCGTCTCCTCCCTCGCGCCGTACTCCTCCTCATCTTCCTCACACGTCTCGCCGCCTCAGCCACTGACCATAGACCTGCCGCCCTTCCTCGCTCGACAACAGCTGCCTCCATCTCCGCCTTTCGACCTGCGACCACTCTCCATCGCCTCGTCTTCATCACCCGTTCATGCCAAAAAGCTTCTGGACTCGTCCGAGAGTTTGCGGATGGACTCACGTGGTCCAGGTAGTGTCCAGGTTGGCACTTCTTTTTTATAAAAACCTCTCGAGACCGGCATTCTATGCATTGAATGGTTTTGAAACCCTCTGAATGGTTGAAACGACGTACAGTACCGTCCAGAAGTATACCAAAAGGTATATTTCAACGTATAACTTTTCTGTTTTTGCGCCCACTTTTTATATGTTGTGTAGCTTGTGACTCACATCAAACTGTTACAAAATGGAGCCGTTTCTGAAAAATCAGAACAGCTCAGCAATTTTTTCTGTAAAATTTTTTTTTGAGGTTTTTGAAATATGTTCTTGTTTATTTGTTTCTGTTTATTACAATGATCGTTATGGCCTCTATACCACAAAGATGCAAGACAGTCACTTACCAATGATGATGACAAAGGTGCAAGTCAGTCACAAAGATCACAAAGATGCAAGAAACATTGTACTAAAATACACTTTTTGGTATACTTCTGGACGGTACTGTATGTAATGAGAAGCGATTGTATGCCTTGATGAGGAAGCATAGTATAGTTTTTAATGTGGATTGAATCCGGATGAGTATTCCCTTCTAGTTCTGTTTCCTCTTTGGATAACTCGACCGGAATCTGTAGTTAGCCATACCACGCAAGCACATGAACTTGATCGCTAAGGACTTGTTAGGCCGTTTTGGAGAAATACTCACTATAAGCAAAGGCTACTAGAATGACTGTTAATTTGTTTTTCAAACTTAAAGTTTTTTACTACGGAATAACTGGTTCAAAATTTTAAATTATGTGAAAGTAACGGAAGAAGTTTTGAATTTAAATCGTGAGAAATGTGAAAAAATCAGCTTTTTTGTTTCAAACTCAGATTTACTTCTCCGTATACATGCTGTGGCAGTACATGCAAAAACCTTTTTTATGTGCAGGAACGGCTCAATCAGAGCGAATCACCAGCCGCAGCCTCTTTCATGTCTTCTCCAGAAGACGATTCCAGTTAGTTCTACTCTTCACAAGCGCAATATAAGCTTTTTTCTCAACTAGGCGGCTTTGGCTCATGCATGTTATATGAATTATAATAACATTATAAATTAAAAATATTTCATTAATTCAGTCGACAAAAAATCACTGGTGTACTCCGAAGAATATCTCTATCTATAATACTTTAAGTAGCTTCATTTGGTTCATGAAGCTCTACCCATTTTTTAGTTCATGCTAAGCTGTCTTTGTTCAACGCTGTATTTATCTGCGAATTCAGTGAAATTGTGAGTTTGTAACGTACCTATGTACATGAAGAAGTTGTTTTCTGTCAGGAAGTTTGGTTCTCTGCGTTACGCTTATTGAAGAAGTTCTCAACTGATAAGTTCTCATCGCTAACTTCAAAAACGTGGATGGATATACCTTTTAGATAATAACTCCTACCACTTATTTCAACTTTCGTTTTAGAAGAACCATCAATGGGACCCTACGGTTTCTTTTTTTGTTTTACTAAAAGGACTAGGTTGAGATGGGAACGCTGTGACGCTGGAATAAAGATATCAGAATAGTCTTTGTAATATTATTCCTTACTTTACCTAAGAGTTATCTTGAAGCTCGTAATTACTAAACTCTCACATTAACGGCTCATGAAATCAGCAATGAAGATGAGTTTTTTCTTCAATGAAAACGAGTTCCCGTGAGTTTTTTTAAAAAAGATTATAGCTCTTTCTCTATAACTTCTCTATAACTTCACGATTTCAAATGTAGAACTCGTTTAATCTTTTCAAACTTCGTTTTAATCCACAGTGTCTTTTATAATGTTTTGTGTATAGATAAACCCTTAGTAAAATATAAGTAATGATTAGACGAGTACTGTAGTTCGCTCGTAGCAAGGCTTATCCCTTGAATCCCATCGGCGTTCTTGTTTCCCGGAGCGTAGTTACAGTAAATCGCTTATTTACACCTTGCAGAGAAGACAAAAAGAAGTTCATACGGTTCTTCGGCCGCGGGGGAAACTTCCCACTATGAACTGGCCACGACTGCATCGGCGCCTGAATCGCCGCCGACGCACCGCCATCAAGAGGACGCCGCCGACGCGGAGTCGAGTGCCAGTGGTGTCTCGGGTTTCACTGGCAAGTCCGCCGCGACCACCCAGCGAGCCGCAGCCGACGGTGCGTTTCCGAAAAGGGCTGCTCGGCGTTCTTCGCTGCATGCATTGCACGCACGGTTGCGGCCGCTTTTGCTGTGTTGTGTGTGTGAGACGCAGCCCTTCTTGCACCCGCACAGTGAGTGAAGCTGTTTCAGAGCATATCCATAGCTTTGATTTTTCAAGCCAAGGAAGAATGTTTTGATATTTTTAGTTGATTTGAGTTAATTTTCTCATCGAAATGCACGTTTATTATAGAGACGCTGGCATTTGTAAAAACATATTTCTGAATCGCCCTTTTTTGGGATCCTTGCGATCAGAGTAAATGGGAAAAAGACAGTAGAAAGGCCAAAAAATTTACGAAAGCTTCCGAGATCAAACTGAACGTAGAATAAAAAAATTGATTAGGATTTGATACAAGCAAATTAGATGTCGATTCCGCTCGGATCGTTAAGGGTGCATGAAAAACTTAACAAGTTGCATGCTGATAAATTGATCTCGGAATTATTTTTTCCTGGATTTCTTTTTTTGAAGGCGGATGAGAAACATCTTTAAAATAAAAGCGCCTACACGTTTCTTCACTTTAAGAAAATTGAACACTCGCTGATAAGTATACATTTTGATACCACAAGTTTTTGGAGTTTATTGCACACATACCTTCAAAAATGCATGTTGTGAGCTTTCAATTTCCTTCTATGTTTGAGGCCTCGTGTATTTTCTCTTTTTGTTATCCCTACATCCTTTTTTAGTGTTTTTTTTGTTTTTATTTATCTATTCTTCAGTTTTGTACTGAACATAAATATGAACCTATCCACGTGACTACCCCTTTCACTTTATCTATTCATTTTCTTCAATGCTTTCAGCACCTAGTTATAATTTTCCCTGTTTTCCCAACGAAAATAGTTTCAAAGTTTTTTCAAATAATATTCTTGCCAACTCCAAGATGAGCATGCATTTTCGCTGTCAGCCAATACTGAATCAAAATTCAAACAACAACAAGATTCTTCAAACTAACGAAGCATGAAACTAATAGATTTGATTTATTTTTTCTTCTGAAATATATATGAAACTTTCTTGAAAAAGAAAAACAAACTTTTTTCTTTGAAAAAAGAGTTTCCATCTGATGATAAAGCTAATTTTCAATTAGTTCATCAAGAAAGAGCCACAATTTGAAATGATTAGAATGAGTGTTCCACGAATAGTAAATAATTCGATAAAGAGTGATTTATTATAAAGCACATTTTTGATCTTCACAAGTAACTTGAAGGCACATTATGTGAACTCGAACATTCCGAGGGGCTTCACCCACATGCAAGGTTTACCCTGATTCAGGCACCCTCGGGTCAATTCAGTTTACGGTCACCTACTCAACGGAGCTTAAGCAACTCGCCGTTCATCTCATAAGGGCCAAGGTCTCGCTTCATTTCCTTTTTGTTTCTCTCTATAGAATTATCTCTCTGTTTTTTTCTTCAAATTAATCAAATTCGCAGAATCTAAAAGCCATGGACAAGAATGGATTCTCGGATCCCTACGTCAAGCTTCATCTAATACCTGGCAATGCCAAAGCGACCAAGTTGACTTCCAAGACCATCGAAAAAACACTGAACCCAGAGTGGGACGAGACGTTGATTTATCATGGAGTGACCGAAGAGGACCGCCAGAAGAAGAGCCTGAGGCTCACTCTTTTGGACCGAGACAGGATCGGTTCCGACTTTCTTGGTGAGTGATGGATTGGGTTTTTATTTGCCCTAGCGCGAGAAATACTGAAGTTCCGGAAGTGGTTATTTCTAATTGGTCGGCGAGAACTGCTACTAGAAGAATAGGTTTCGGTATAGTGGCTTTCTCTTTTGGGCCTGAACTATTGAAGCAAACAAATTATGCGCATAGCTTTCAATAAAAAGTCGTGCATTAGAAGGTCTTCATCAAATTCACAATATTTGTTCAAGGTGAGACACGCGTCGCGCTGAAAAAACTTCCTGACAACGTCACCAAGAAGTTCAATCTCTACCTCGAACACGCCATTCCGGTTCTTATCCTCTCGATCTTTTACTATTATTTTTTTATTTTAACTTTCGTTCAAATACTACAAATTTACAATACACAGCTCAATATGTAGTTATGTATATGTAATACTTATTTGTTATTCATTCCCTTCACCATCAATATGTAATACTTATTTGTTATTCATTCCCTTCACCATCAATATGTAATACTTATTTGTTATTCATTCCCTTCACCATCAAAAATGTAACAAAACATTGCGGTTTTTTTATTGTTATCAAAAATGTTACCTGATGATAAAGGATCTTGCAATTCACATTCAACTTAATTTAATTTTATATACTGTATGATCAATTTATTTTATTCTTGGGATTATTATTGTCTATAGCGATTTTGGTGAAGAAGAAAAAACAGTTCTAACCGAAGAGGGTTGTTTAGTGAAACGCTGCCCTTGACAGAAACGCTGCCCGTTTCATGGGGAATAATGTCAAGAATCTGTAGTTTCATGGGGAATAATGTCAAGAAATTAGTTAGAAAATGTTCGAAAATGCGATGACTATGATAAGAATAATTTCTACAACCTTTTTTAGGTTTTCTACATACTTTTAGAGTTCTAACTTGCATGAGGCATTCAGAGAGCCGGGTTGCCAAAGGGGCGGTCCGGGTCGACTAAAATGGTCGGCCTTTCATAGAGATCAAGTGACAGTGTTTTTAGAGTTCCTGGTTTGAATTTAGATTCAACTCAAAAACTCAATTGAAACCTTTTCATTTGTACGCGATGAGTACCTTCTGTTATTCCGATAGTCGGCAACGCTTTCAAAGGACGCTTCTTAGGTGCCGGTGGAGAAGGCGGAAGAAGAGGAGCGGGGAAAGCTGCTCGTCGCCATCAGCTACAACGTACAGCAGGGATCTCTCTTTGTGAACATCAAACGGGGCTCTGAATTCGTCGGCATGGACTCCTCTGGCTTCTCCGATCCTTACTGCAAAGTGTATCTTACCTTTCATCTTAGCATTATGCAATTTTTTTATTTGTTAAATTTAGCGCTCTTACTGCCTTAAATGCGCTTACAATAAGAGAAATATAAAAAGAATGAGAAAGTGAAGGAAAGAGAAATTATGAGAGAGTCAAAGAGAAACAAATAATGAGAGAGTGGAAGAAACACAGAGATAGAGAAAATGCGAGAGAGACAGAGAGAGATACAGAAAAGAGAAAGAGGCGACCAAATTTTTTTAAAATCTTTCATGAGCAGAAAAAGTTTTTAATCTGTATCGTTCTTAGCAGCACATTTGATAGCAGTTGATTACTTCATTTTTCGAGAGTTTTTAGATTCGGTTATTTTTCATCAAGCCATAATATGTAATTCAAGACTTCACATATACCTTCTCTCCTCGCATCAGTTATATTCTAGTTGAGTCTTAGCCATAAGTGTCACGACAAATAAGTCCTTGAATTCGGTTCATGTTCAGTTCTCTGACACCCATCACCTCCAAGCTACACCGGCAACGAACAACGGTAAAGAAACGGACGCTGAACCCTGAGTTCAACGAGGTGTGTCATGAATTTTGGCCTACTACATATAAGTTATATATTACTACGAGTAATTATTATTATAATTTATGCATATCAAATCAAACTCATTGGCCAATAGATTTTGTAAGGATGACTAGCTAGTCATTAAGCTAGTCATCAAAAATATGTCTTTATCCCGTGACTTTCTTATGGCCTATTAAGCTTTTCATACAAAATTTCTTTACTCACGACCGAAAACACCCAAGAATCTATTCCGAAATCACTGCAATTCACATGTTAGTCTAAAAAACTTCTTCAAGAAAAGCTCGGTTAGCAAGACCAGGCGTAAAAATATCATTGGAAATTTTTTTTTTAATTGATGAGAATAATAGCCGTTTAGATGATTACATTCATTGTGCCGTACAAAGACCTACCGAAAAAGACGCTGCAAATAATGGTGATGGATCACGACGTCGCAAAAACGGATGATTATATAGGTCAGTGGAACTTTTAGAATCCATTCTACAGCAAATTTTTTAATGATTATAATTACTGACACGCTTGATTCAACAGCTTATGTATGAACAGCCAAAGCTCTACTTAAAAGTTAGTATAAATAACCCTTTTTGGGCCCATAGTCTTTATGGGCCTTTTCTCACCTCTATAAGATGTAGCATCATTATTTCCTAGTCTCATATGAACCTGAACAACAAAAAAAATGAATCAACTTGGAGCATCTTTTCTATTTTAGCTCAATGTTACCTAGAATTTTTTTTCTCATTTTTATCGAAGAAAATAGAAGCAGAAGTTTCTCTTGCTAAGTCCATTCAACAACACAAAAAACCACCTTTTGTCTTAATGTATCAACTGAAACTTTCGTTTTATTGCCTCTTCCAAGCGCAGCACAAAGAACAGTTCTTCAAAAAATTTTATTTTAGGAGGCGTTATTCTCTCGGCTTCTGCGAAAGGCGATAGAGGTCGACAGTGGATTCAGTGCATTGAGAATCCAGGAAAAACCATTGAATACTGGCACAAGCTGGAGCTAGAGCAATGAGATTTTTTGTGTTCATATGTATGTAAGATTTTCTACGAGTTTTAAGACGCCGCGTCAGGCTGGGCCTTTAGTGGACGCAAACAGCTCTGCAGGTTGAGCGAAAGGTCGCGGGTTCCACGCCCGCTCAACGCTTTGAACTGCACATTAGCTCTGAACTTAGGATCCAGTAAATGCTCGCAAAAAATTATTTGTACAGTAAAAAAAGTCATGTCATCACTAAACAGTAAATTTGGAGCACGCGTTTGTTTTTTTCAAGTTGGAGAGTCCGATACTACTCCGTTACAATTAAAAAGGGTTATTTTGTCAAAGCACCAAAAAGTCATTTCGTTTGAGTTGATTGAGTTCATAAACTTGCTCTCCAACACTTATCGACGTTCAATGTACCAGAAGCACTTGAGGTAACTGTTTGAGTCGCAAAATGCACTAGAAGTGCCATCCGTTTCTGTTATTTGTGTAGTATCTAGAACATCGTGTAACCTAACAAAACTTTCATCAGATACTTAGTGATATTTCATTCCAGTTTTATTCCAGCCTCTCTTGAACAAACTTTCTCTATCCCTTTTATCTATCTGTTTTTTTTTGGCTGTTCTGGACTGTTACGGATCCCGTATGGCCTTTTCACGACAGATTTATCAAGACCGTTTGGAAGGTAAGACAACGTGTAGGGAATATTCTCACAAAACGTGCGCTTTTTAGAATAGGAATCATTTCAATAGACGATAATGGATTTATAGCAATGGAATTCCAATCAGGACTGAGTACCATTTCTAACGATAAAAATAATACATGACAGAAGGGAATGTTTTGTTTGCTACGAGTGAAAAATCATTCCGAGCTATTTATAGTCTAATGCCTAACTCTGTGAATATTAGAATACTCCGAACATATTTAGCTTCGACCATACAGTCAATCGATATCAAAAATGAGTATAGTTTTCACCAATTATCAAAATAACTTTGACCGCGTAATTCATTTTTTTTTCTTTCTTGAGTATAATTTATTAGCTTCAGAGTTTTTTCTATAAATTTTACTCGGCTTTAAAACTTCACAATTCAGAAATATTCTATAAAACGTAAGTTTTTTGTTGTTTTTTTTCGTTTTAAAAAAAGGCCCTAAATTAAAACCCGCGTATATGTTTCACCTCTTAGGTAACTTGTATGAAGTTTCGTAAGAAGTTCATTAAAATCATACATTCCTCTCTAGCACATGGATCAACCAGTGCTATCTGTAACAGAAGCCTCTGGAACTTTTTATGGTCTCTTTTAAATTTTATCTTCTTTTTTTTTTAAAGAACGATTGCTAAAACTTCTAGAACAAAACTTTTCTCGATAATCAAGAGTTAAGAACATTATAACATGATAATGATATCTTCTGAAATTCATGCAGACTTGTTTCAAGTTTTGTTGCAGACTGAATGTTTTTTTTCCAAATCTAAATCTCAGTTAGAATGATCAATATAGAATGATCAATATCAAATCTTCTCAATCAAATTACGCTATCTTAAACAAGAAAGCATTTATTGGCTGTAGATTTGAGGGATTAATGTCTTCACTTTCCTGATTTGTGTTTTTGATGCTAACTTAAAATTTTGGCACAAAAATGAAATAATTTATCAGTACTGCTCATTTTCGGCCTTCAGCTAAATTAGATCTTCTCTTATTGCGTTCCAAATTTACTCAAATAACCATTTGTACATGAGAAAATTTTTTATTGTATTTTTCCAGACTTTTTTAAAATGTGTTTCAGACTTTTTTGAAAGTTTTTCGATTATATTGTTCAAAACATGTTTGTCGAATCCGGGTTTTCCTCACTGTTAAACGTGATATTTTCTGCTCTCCCGACCTGTATTGTAATTTATAAGTTTGCGCAGGCAATAAAAGCTTCTGATTCTTCGACTGTTTGATTCAGAACGATTATTACGATTGTATTTATCAGAGAATGAGCGAAAACGATCAACTAAGAACTCATTTCAGTAAATAAGACAAAAACCTCCTGTAACCAATCCTAAGGTATTCCAAGTGGGAACTGTTCATTTAACTCAAAACTCTGCGCATCTTCAGATAGCAGCAGAGTTTTGAAAACTAAAGAAGAGTTTGTTCTGGGGAGCGCAGTGAACAGTTTTACAGGGTATGGCGGAAATACGGAATCACAGATCTAAGCGTTCATCTTAATCGTGCGAATTTTTTGCAGCATTTGCTTCATCGAGCATCTTCTAACCGAGATATTTTAGGTAAAAAATTCAGCCGCACCTTCAATCTCTGTTTGGTCAAGGACCGGTCACCTAGCTCGTTGTCTGACACATCAACTTTTGTTTTTCTCAGTGTTAATAACACAGAAAAAAATGGGAAGGTTACACAAGAAAGCGTGCTCATTGTTTTGTTTACAAAATTTCTTTAAAACTAAGACGTAAACAACGAGCGGTGCAAGAAAATGAAAAATAGACAATAAAGTCGGTTCCATAACACCTTGCAGAGCGACACCTTGCAAAGCGACACCTTGCACCGCGCACTTTGCAGAGCGACACCTTGCAGAGCGACACCTTACAGAGCGACACCTCGCACCGGACACTTTGCAGAGCGACACCTTGCAGAGTGACTTTCTTGGCCTTTAACAAAGTGTCCACCCTACGGCCTGGCTTTAACAAAGTGTACACCCTACGGCCTGGCTCAATTAATTAGTATTCTTTTTTCTTTCTCTTTTTTATTTTTTTTCTCTTTCTTTTTTCTTACTTGTTCTCTTTCTTTCTTTTTTCTCTTTCTTTTTTCTTTCTCTTTCTTTTCTTTTCCTTTTTAAAAAAATTATCTTTATAATTTTTGGGGAAAGGAAAGTGGGGAGGGGGAGAGGGGTTTACCTAAGCAGGGAAGGGAGGGGGGCCCTAAAGGGGGAAGGGGGAGGAAGAGGGCCCTACCTAAGCAAAGGGGAGTAGGGGCCCTAGGGGGGAGGGGGGGAGGGGGAAGGGGGGCCCTAAAGGGGGGAAGGGGGCCCTAAGGAGAAAGGGGGGGAAGGGAGTTTTCATGAATAAAATCTCTTCCTGATAAAAAATCTTTGGACTGCTATAGTAGATTAAAGCCAATTTTTTACTAAGCCTAAGCGTTTTTTAATGTAAAAATAATTTTCTGATGTAAAAATAAAAATTTATAAAGATACTTTTTTTAAAAATGAAAAGAAA
>OZ057403.1:18941616-19039116 GCA_964056735.1 Allodiplogaster pararmata
CATCCTATCAAATTCAGCCGTTTTTCTAATACAGTAATCGGAATATGGAGAGGTTTCAGAGATACGTTTTAACTTGCGATACATTCTACGGAGAAGATAGGGATAACGAAACGTTTCATCTCTAGGATGGGCGACTGGTACATACTTCTCAATCAGAGAATGAATGAAGGAAACAAGATAATTATTAGCTGATTCAACGTCCATCATAGCAAAAGCCTGGGTCCAGTCGTGAAAAGCAAGTTGACATTCAATAGCCTTCCAATTCGCCTTATTGAAGCATTTGAAGGAAGGGGAAGATGATAATGAAAGGGTATTGAGTGATAATTTGAATGAGACCATGTTGTGGTCACTACCACTAAAACGACCGATAACATTACATTCAGTCACAAGGGGTACATTGGTCAGCAAAAGGTCGAGAATGTTATCGTTTCTTGTTGGAGAGTCAACGTACTGAGTAAAAAAGTTATCTGTCATGAATTCAAGGAAAACTTTGTGTTGGCCTTCTCTATGCGCAATGAGATTCAACCAGTCAATGAATGGCAAATTGAAATCACCAACAATCAATAAAGGACGTCTATTAAGGGCATCAGAATGCTGAGAAAAATACATTAATAGTTTAGAGAGAGAAGAACTGGAACAGGAAGGGGAACGATACACACAAACACATCTTAGCTTATTTGAAGCAGATGATAATGATTCCTGGAATACATCAATGGTTACAGCTTCAAAGCCGTCATCTGAGCAAGTAGAAACAAGAGAACAAGGAATACGAGAAGAGACAAGGAAGGCAGCGCCCCCTCCTTTCATTGAACAGCTCCTATCACAGCGGAAAAACTGATATCCGGAATTACTTGTTAATAGCGAATCATTCTCTTGGCTTGTCAACCAAGTCTCAGTTATTCCTAATACATCATAAACGTGTGAATTTAGCAGAAATGACAGGCTATATACTTTATTTCGAAGAGAACGAGCATTAAAAGAAATGCAATTAATTGACTTAAGGTCAGCATGGTGAGGAGGGCTAAGGGGAAATGAAAACGGGGTGACACCGCCACTGACCTATTTATTCCTCGTATTGTTCCGTTGAGACCGACCAATCGCTGCAGGAGGAGAGACTATCGGCGAAGACGACCCAGTGCTCATCGGAGTCACAGTCGGCTGTGGTTGGTAGGAAAAGGACGTCGACCGTACCGGCATCAGATTTGTACCAACTACTTTCCATTTCGGTCCGTCAGGAACTTGATTTCTTTCCCTTGCGACTCTCTTGACTTCTCTTTCCATTTCGAGGCCCTCCCTTGTTAAATCTTCCCTGATGTAGGTGTGCGGAAGACCATAAAGGCAGGCAGGGCGTCTTCGTCGAATTTGCTGGAGCACTTGATTCCTCAGAGTAGAACATCCAAGGAATACTTTGAGAATTCGTTTCTTTTTCTCTGGGTCACCGAACCTCTTAAATCTTGCGGAGGCGACTTGTGGAAGATTTAGGTCCCGAGAGAGAGACTTGAGGAAGTCTTGATCTGCGGCGTCAGTCGTTTCATCTTTTTCCTGTTCAGGGAGGCCGACACAAACGATGTTTTCCGACTTTTCTTCGATCATCTTTCTGTCGATAGTCATTGCTTTGACGGCGGCGTCGTAAGCAATGATGTGGGGGGAAAGGGAGAGAAGCGAGGGTATGGCAGAGGTCACCGGCGCAGCTGGGGTGGGAGGAGAAGGAGGGGGAGAGCTCAGACGATTGACGAGCTGTTCGACAATACTCTCAAGGCGGAGTATTTTTTCCATCATCTCCTCAAGTTTCTTTTCATACGCGGGGCACTGCTTGCAAGGGGAAGGAGGCGGAGGGTTACGTTTTCCACCCATGATGAAGAAGCAACCGCTCAAGGGTGAGCCAACTAGAGAGAATGATGAAATTGATGATAGGGAAATCTGTGTAAGACTCTCAAGTCATTGATTTTCAAAATGGAAATACGACCTTTCTTTCTCTGAGGTGACTATTGAGGTCACCTCATATAGATTAAACGTGCGGCAGCTCAGGTTATGAGTCTACATTTTGTCAATATAGTAGTCATTGTCAATATTGTCCCTTGCTCTCTCTAGGGCAGCCCTGAGGGAGTCATTTGAATCATTTGAATGATCAGTCAAGCAGGTCTTTTCTTCAGTTCTGAACATATGAAAAAAATGAGAAGGATTCAGATCCGAGCTTTAGGGCGGTCATTCCGCAATGAAGTCAGGACACTGTTTCGATGCCAGTTCTGGGTAGTCTTCATGTTTCGAGCCGGTGCTGAATACTGTTAGAAAGTCCAATAAGATCTTCTCATGATGGTTTCCTCTCTTTTGTTTCTAGAATGAATGTCGCCCGATAAACCTAACGTTTACAGTTTTCTTTCCCGTTTATTTTTTAAATTTTTTTTTAAGTCCTGGTAGAAGGAGTATAAAAAGTTGATCCTTTTCTTCTTATCAAGCAAGACACTTCCCAAAATTTTCCTCTATTAATCTAGTCTTCTCAAAACACGAAACTTGATGTTGTGCACCGCCCGGCCCAATTGGTTCGACGAAGTGACCAGAAACCATTTTATCTCTGGTTCTGGTATTGGTTCGAGGTTTCGTTTGAGCAAGGAGTTTCTCCGGAGAAAGAGAGAAAGAGAGAGGCAGAGAGACAGAAAAGACGGAGAAAGAGAGAGATAGGAAGCAAGAGAGCGCAAAGAGTGAGGGATAGAAAAAGAGAGAGAGGAAGCAGAAGAGAGATTTCTTTCGGGTAACGAAAGAAGCGAACAAATAACGAGGACTTCAGGAACGGAGCGAGTTCTCCTTTTTATTCTCATATGGAGAGATTTTCTCATTTGAAGACATCAGTTTATTCGGACACCTTAAGACGATGATGTTAAAGCTGTGTTCGACGCTGACGTTCCTACGTTCGACGTCGTGCTACTTCTTTTGGTAGATCAGATTTTTCTGCTTATTATTTTTTAAAGATGGAAATTTATCGCAAACTAAGTTTTAGATAATGATTATTCTGACTATCATAATTTCTTAGATATTGAGCAGCATGAAGTATTCTAATAAGTTCATAAGTTTAACTTTTTTAATTTAATTTTTTTATTGTGGTTTAAGAAATGTGGTTTCTAAAACTTCAGTTAAGAATCAAATGAAGCTTCCCAGTTAAGAATCAAATGAAGCTTCCCATGAATATTCTATACTTTGGCTCTCACAGTTATTCTTATTTAAAGTGCGATCATAATTCGCATCTGTGAATTATAATTAAAAGAGCTACAAATTAAAGTGCTGCCTTAAAAAAACATTTTTAGTCTTAAAAAAAGCAATAGGTTATACCATGTTGCAATTTGTTTATCGGAAAAAGTCAAAATGCAAAAAAATAATCATTAAAATATGAAAAATTAACTCTGAATTTTAATGTTTTTTTCTTTATCCACACGAACATTATTTTGCGTAAAGAAAAAATATCAGCATAACCAGTTGAAGCGCAATGGAATCCTTCAAGGTTTTGTATTTAAGAAAAATTACTTGATCCTTATCAGCTTAGGATGAAAATTTTTTAAGGACAGTAATTGCTGCTTTAGAACATTCACAAGTGAATTTTTCAAATAAAAAATTTAAGAGGGTTTTACTTAGTAAATTAGTGGCTGAGAATATGTTCCTTAAAATAATTTAGTGGCTGAGAATATGTTCCTTAAAATAATTTAGTGGCTGAGAATATGTTCCTTAAAATAATTTAGTGGCTGAGAATATGTTCCTTAAAATAATTTAGTGGCTGAGAATATGTTCCTTAAAATAATTTAGTGGCTGAGAATATGTTCCTTAAAATAATTTAGTGGCTGAGAATATGTTCCTTAAAATAATTTAGTGGCTGAGAATATGTTCCTTAAAATAATTTAGTGGCTGAGAATATGTTCCTTAAAATAATTTAGTGGCTGAGAATATGTTCCTTAAAATAATTTAGTGGCTGAGAATATGTTCCTTAAAATAATTTAGTGGCTGAGAATATGTTCCTTAAAATAATTTAGTGGCTGAGAATATGTTCCTTAAAATAATTTAGTGGCTGAGAATATGTTCCTTAAAATAATTTAGTGGCTGAGAATATGTTCCTTAAAATAATTTAGTGGCTGAGAATATGTTCCTTAAAATAATTTAGTGGCTGAGAATATGTTCCTTAAAATAATTTAGTGGCTGAGAATATGTTCCTTAAAATAATTTAGTGGCTGAGAATATGTTCCTTAAAATAATTTAGTGGCTGAGAATATGTTCCTTAAAATAATTTAGTGGCTGAGAATATGTTCCTTAAAATAATTTAGTGGCTGAGAATATGTTCCTTAAAATAATTTAGTGGCTGAGAATATGTTCCTTAAAATAATTTAGTGGCTGAGAATATGTTCCTTAAAATAATTTAGTGGCTGAGAATATGTTCCTTAAAATAATTTAGTGGCTGAGAATATGTTCCTTAAAATAATTTAGTGGCTGAGAATATGTTCCTTAAAATAATTTAGTGGCTGAGAATATGTTCCTTAAAATAATTTAGTGGCTGAGAATATGTTCCTTAAAATAATTTAGTGGCTGAGAATATGTTCCTTAAAATAATTTAGTGGCTGAGAATATGTTCCTTAAAATAATTTAGTGGCTGAGAATATGTTCCTTAAAATAATTTAGTGGCTGAGAATATGTTCCTTAAAATAATTTAGTGGCTGAGAATATGTTCCTTAAAATAATTTAGTGGCTGAGAATATGTTCCTTAAAATAATTTAGTGGCTGAGAATATGTTCCTTAAAATAATTTAGTGGCTGAGAATATGTTCCTTAAAATAATTTAGTGGCTGAGAATATGTTCCTTAAAATAATTTAGTGGCTGAGAATATGTTCCTTAAAATAATTTAGTGGCTGAGAATATGTTCCTTAAAATAATTTAGTGGCTGAGAATATGTTCCTTAAAATAATTTAGTGGCTGAGAATATGTTCCTTAAAATGTTACCACAAAAGTGTTACTCACTACGAAATTAAAAAGCATCATTGTTTGCTGAATAATTTCAAAATGAAATGTTTAACCCCTTAAAAAATGAGAATCGTTTGACTCCTTCTCCAATATTTTGATTGGATTCTTTAGCGAAGAGTTTCGTCATTGAACTAGTTTTTTGTCGTCGCATCAGTGAGTGGTTCGTTGCCGTGTGTCAGATGCTCTTCTTCTGCTATCATTGACTCTGAAACTTTTTATTAGTAAGCTACCCACCCTCCTTCGTTCAAAATAATCTGAGAAGTCACGTTAGTGTTAGCAAAAAAAATTCCAGAATTAGTCTCTTATAAGCTATAATCTGATATGCTATTCATGTTGTGCTATTCACAATTTGAATTCAATGCGAAAACTTTAACAACACACATAGTATAAACAAAATGATGCATTAAATTTTCAAAAAGTTCCATGAATTGTGATAGCAGAAAACATTATTTTCAGCGTTTTTGAAGTTATAAGAAGTTTTTTAATCAGTTCGTATCACCAGTTCAATGGAAATTCGAAAAGTCCTGTTTAAAAGTTGTAGAAAGGTGTTAAAAATTGCACTTACTTAAGAGCAAAAAAATTATATAACAAATAAGGATTACATCTACCACATTCAAATGATTTGAGATTTTGATGGAGACTGGGCGGGGCGCTCAGGCGAAGCATACAGTCATTACATAGGGGTAGGATAAATATAGATTATAATGATACTTTGAAGAAAAAAAACTGTGAAGTTTAAAAAATTTATATACGAAACCGATTGTGTCGGCCTTCTTCCGAGTTTTTGAATATATTTTGTAGAGTTTTTGTTCTAAACTGTTTTACTAATAATATTTGAGAATTATTTTGTTCAAGTCTCTGAATAAAACTGTTTGTTTGGTTACAGTAAGAAAACTATAACAAACCGAGGTAGAGAAGGAAAAATAAATGGCCTGGGCGAAAGATTCTGTAAGCCGATCTCATATGTTACAGAATAATGATGCGAAAAGTTATGATAAGGTTGAACAGGACTTGCCACATGAGAATCAGAATGTTGCATGATCTGAAAAGCGGCTATCAATTACACGATACAATGATTGAGCGGAACATTCCTACTCGCTTCGCACTCTTATATGTTATCGACATCAATGCTGTTCTGGATTGTTCTTAAACATCACCCCAGTCTGAAAATGAGGACGAGGTATACTTTTCGAAGATCGTAACTGAACAATATAATTGGCGTTTGTGAGAGTTTCAATTTATATTGTTCACTAAATTGTTCAAATGTTATCAACTTTCCTCTGTGTTTAGAGTCTTAGTTTTTCTTGTGGTAAGAGCGGTCGACTTACTTTTCGCTTTTCATGACTTTTCAACTGAAATGGAGGATCCCGGTCTCTAGCAAAAAAAAGCTTGGAGCCTTAATGTCCAAACACTGATCGACGTACCAGAATATGATTGGTGTCCCGTATTCTATTAGAAACTAAGGATCCGCATCGTAACACCCGATTAAAAGGCGCTTCATGTCCTACATATGACATTAAAAGGCGCTTCATGTCCTGCACATGACATCGATAGTAGAGCATTTGAACTTGAACAATAAGGAGGCGATAAAAGAGGCTTGTAGAGCAGGAGAATCAGAGTAGAAGAGACTGATAACAATCGGTTCGCTATCAGGGCAAGGGCCAATTATATGCATGTCTGCCATCTCATCAGTCTGATTCTCTCTTTTCCTCGTACTCTCTATTTCCTTGTTTTGATTCTCTAATCCTCTCATTTTCATTCTCTCTCTGATAAACCCCATGCCTCACCCTCCTCAACCTTCCCGGCTTCTCTAATCCTCTCTCATCAAAAGGCTCTATCTTAA
Source organism: Allodiplogaster pararmata (assembly GCA_964056735.1). Lineage (NCBI taxonomy): Eukaryota > Metazoa > Nematoda > Chromadorea > Rhabditida > Diplogasteridae > Allodiplogaster > Allodiplogaster pararmata. Next base: position 18,948,455 of record OZ057403.1, read on the forward strand.
TCACAGTGACGGCGACCAGTTCTTGCGCGTGTGCTGCGCTCCGGTGCAAATGAGTGTGTGTGTTTTTGTTAGAAGTAGCCGGACACTCGGATGGAAGATTACGAGGAAGTGAGAATGAGGAAGAGATAGGGTTAAAGAAAGAGGGAGAAAGAGGGAGGGATAAAGAGAGATGAAGAGAGAGAAGGAGAGAGAGTGATAAAGAGCAAGAGGGGGACACAGATAGAGAGAAAGAGAGAAGGATAGAAAGAGATAAAGAGAGAGAGAAAAGAGTGAGTCAGAGAGAGACAGTATCAGAGATTACAGAAGGAAGATAGTCTTTCACCAACAGTTTCCGTAAACGCGAGAAGAGGAAATAACTAATAGGATAAGAAGAAAATAGCATTGTATGAGAGACTTAGAAGAAAAATTGGGGTTTGGATCATCAACGATGAAAAGAAAGAAACGTAAGAATAGAGTTAGATTTATACAGAGAGAAAGGGTGAGTGAGAAATAGCGACAGAGAGAGAGAGAAAGTGAGAAAGAGCGACAGAGAGAGAGAAAGTGAGAAATAGCGACAGAGAGAGAGAAAGTAAGAACAAAAGCAATGAAGAAAGAGAGAAAAAAGATATCGGGGAGAAAAACGTGCCCGTTGCGCGTGCTATCATGACGAACTGACGATCGGAGACGAAGCGATCTTTCAGCCTGACAGTCCCATTTCTTTCTTCACCTTTAGCTCTCTCTCTCTCTCTCTCTCTCTCTCTCTCTCTCTCTCTCTCTCTCTCTCTCGCTGTCTTTGTTGCTCTTCTCTCTATCTTTCTCTCTTTCTCTTTTGCATCACCAGTTCTCCCTTTTTTCTATCTTTCTCTCTTTTTTTATCTTCGGCTCTTCTCTCCCGCTTTTTTAATTTTCTCTCTTTCTCTTTCTCTGTTTCTCCTTAGAATCACCTCTCCCTTTTTCTTACCTTTCCCTCCGTACTCTTTTTCCCCTTCGTCTACTTTGCACTCAATCGCTCTCCTTTCTTTTTCATGCGGCATTTTTCCACTGGCCCCTTTTTTTCTTCTGATCATTCTCTGATATTTTTCACTTCATTCTATTCTTCTTTCAGAATTATTCGAATAGCCTGAGTCTCTGAATCTTTCAACTCATTTGACTCATCTGGTGCTCAGACCTTCTCTTCTTTTGATATATTAATTTCTTCGAAATAGTCCCCGTGAAACTTCATCCCTCTTGACTCTTAAAAAAGTTGCTTGAACCTGAGTAATTTTCCCGCTCTGATTACCACAAGACAATTTTTCAAGTTTTTTGTAACTTTTACCTACCACAATATAATTTTCAAGACAAGCTAAAAAAAAATCTCTTCTTCTTCAAAAAAAAAAAAAAAAAAAAAATCTTCTAAAAAATCAAAAAAAAAAGGAATTACTTCAGGGTGAATGCATAACACTGATGTGAAACAGTTTTTTCCTCTTTTTTTCTGTTTTCTTTTGAATGTACCCCTGCTTCCTTTCTGAACACTTTTCATGTGCAATAAAAAAATTTTGACGCGAATTCAAGGTAAATACAATATTTGTAAGAGGTTTCAAATTGTTGATGAAGAAAAATTTTCTAATCAAAAATCTCCATTAATTCGCTAGCGTTGTCCCAGAATGAAATCGCTGGAGAGTCTTTTTTCTCTGGCTGACCTTGAACTTTTCGATGTTTTCTTAAGATTCCTTATCCCTTTGCTCGAAACTCTCTAATCAAGAGTCATATACCTTATGAGTAATTGCTCTGGGTAAATAAGCCGCTATGTTTACTGTTCCCAGTTCGTACCCATTCCTCGTTCTTGAATACTTCAACCTTTGCCCTATTTCATGTTTGTGTCATCCTTCACTTTCCCTCACTTCCTAGTTTACTTTTTGTCTTCTATTTTCTTTATATCTTTGCATTTTCACATTTTTGTTCAAATATAAACCTCTGTACTACTATCGAATTCCCTTCCCCTTTTTGGGATATGTCTTACATGATTGGTATGACATTTCCCCCTATGCGTTTATTTGCCCCTTCAACCAGCCCCCTCCGTCCGCTTTCCTCTCCCATACCCCAAAGTATCCCATAAAACTTTCACTTTTGTTCCTTTGCATCAGGTCTTCTCTCTTGACATCTAACACCTCTACTTCACATTCCAGCAAAAGACAGGCAAAACACGCACAGATGTGTTACGTATGTGCAAATGATTGCGAGCGATTAGGTCGTACATATATATGCATGTTTGCACCTTTTCCTTGGCAAAACTAGTTTTCAGGTATCTGTGATACTTGAGTGGTGAGGGGGTACATACTTTACCTTACACTGATAAAACCCTAGCTTAAAGTACCTCCAACACTTTAAGAAGTAGGTGTTTTTTATGAACCATTATCGGTGTAATTGCATGCTAATTCAATAGAAGTGGAATGCAAAATCGGTAAAAAAAACTTTGTGGAAAAAGGTTACACGAAATAGTTTTATTTTTACATTCCTTAACTTCTCTCTATCCGTCTATCTCTTTTTATGTCTCTCTCTCTCTCTTTTCTCTCTTTTCATCTCTCTACTTTGTATTCAGATCGCAATGATGGTGACTCCACACGTTGTTATTTTCATGTATTCATGCGTGAAAAAGACCATTTGGTCTGACCAAAGGTAGTTTTGCAGAGAAATGAAGAAATTTTTACTGTAAAAAAGTGTTTCCTTGAATAAATTTTCGGTTTTGTTTTCTCTATCTCGATTATAGGAGAAGGGCTCTGGCGAAATGTTTTTGGAACGTTTCGGTTAACCATTTCTCGCTAGAATGAATTTTTTCGCCTGGTATAGAGGTCAACTCAAGAGCCGAGACAATCAATCACACGTTTTTACTGGTATCGCATGACCTCAACTTTTTTGTGATACAATGGCCAAGCGCATATAACAACTCAAGCATTAAAGCGCGAGACTAGTCTAATTTCAATAAGCATAAGTTTGTTAAAAATAAAGGCTGTGAATTTTTTGATCCAGGGTTTACAGTCTATAAGATATGAAAAAATGGGTATAGGATATGATATAAGTTTTCAAAATCCCTTCCGAGTCTTTATGGAATTCAAATACTGTTTCAATGAAAACACGCTGTCTGCTGCTACTCAGTTACCTCTACTCAATCAGTTATTCATGAATCTTTAATAAGTTATTCCCACATGCATACAAATTATTCATTTAATGCACACACGATCCTGTGAAACATCAAAGCATACATTAGTAAATCATAGTTCTCCAGAGTAAATCATCTTGTGTTGCTCAAATTAGTCATCCACTCATTCATGCAATCAATCATTCTGTCATTCTCACGCTTATTATACAGAGGTCAGATTTGACAAGTTAATTTTTAGGTTAATCATGAGTTTGATGAGCTGAAAATAAGAACAAGAATATTGAGGAACAAGAATTTGAGAATGGGAACAAGAATATTGATTCTTTCGAATGATAAGAATGCTGCATCTCTGCAGAATAAACAGGTTGAATAAGACTATCCGTGTGAGTGATACTCGAAAAAGACTCTCATTTTTTGTTATCAGGCATAAAAAGTTTTGAATGAATATTATTCTGTATTGACTACGCTGCTTTTCCCAATGCCCATTGACTCATAGACATTCAAAATAAATTTTTCTTAAGTACTGAATCAGATCTTTTTTAAAGGTTTATGATCATCTTTATTTGGCACTTTTTGCGTTTAACCAGCCCACCCCTACCAGAGTTCATACGTCTGACTTATTTACATTTACGAAAAAAATTAACATTTAAAAAATTAAATTAAAATTTAAAAAAAATTTTAATCAAAAAAAGCTCAGGCTTAGAAAAAGTTTACGCTCACGAGGCCGTTCGGCTTAGGCTAACGAGACCGTATCAAAAAAGGCCATCTGACCCATTGAACCTCTGGTAAAACGGGGGGGGGTATTTAAACGCAAAATGTGCCCTTTATTTAAACATAGAAAATTCAGAGAACCCTTTCTGCTAACGTACGTAGTCAGCTATAGTTTCAAATGATTTTTATTCTCTCCATCAAACATATTTTCTCCTGATGAATTTTTCGCCCGCCTAGAGTCAGCCACTGTTTCGAATGACGCATCTCTCTAGTCTGAGTCACTGAAAGTTCGGGAAAAGTATTTGCGCAAATTGCCTCATTGACAGGGCGTGCTCATTATTGCTTATCTCTTCCCACCCTTTCCGTTTTCACAAGCTAATCTTGTCAAACTTCATGATTTCTCACATTTTCCTATTCCTCTCTTTCCTCTTCTATTTGCCACTATTTCCATACCATTTCAACCTCCTATTCCTTGTTTCTATCTCTAAAGTAAGATATCTTTCAATGCTCACTCTATTTCTTTATCGCTCGCGTGCTTCGTCATTTTCATCCTGATAAGTTACTCTACCACTCCCCGCCGAACTCAACCCTCTGTCTGTATATCTCTCTCCTTCCTCATTCCTCTCTCTCTCTCTATTTCTTTTTCTTTCTCTCTCATTTTCTGTGTCTCTCTCTGTCCCATTCTCTTTGTCTATCCCGCTCTCGTCATCTCTTTCTCTCTTTTTTTCTTTAAAAGTTTTTGTCCTCACAGTTTTCCGCCTTAATTTCGCGATCTCTCCTATTCCCCTTTTCTTCCTGTGCAATATTATGTAGAGCAAAGAGTCGTTCTTCTGGTGCAGTGATTCTCGCTAGAAAATTTCTTGGCCAAAAGCCATTCCAATGACAGAAACCTTTTTTTGTTGTTTAATTGAGATGAATTCATGGAAAAACTTAATTGGAACTGTTTTATTCACATCCGAGAAAACTGTAGAAATCAAAAACTTTTAATCAGTCATAATACGAACGCCATGAATTAGTGCGGCTCTTTAGCGGTAGAGATTGCTCTCCATCATGATTCGTTCTGAGACAGACTTTCGTCACAGACAACTATGTCATAGAGACAGAAGTAGACGTTCTGTTAATAGCGATATCAACAGTAACACACGGGACGCAAATAATATCCTAGTTCAATAATATTTTCTATATTCTCCTTAAGTTTTATTTTGTCCTCTATCTCCGGATTTTTCGCTTTTATTTCGATCTCTCTCTATTATCTCTCTCTTTCTCTCTCTCTCTCTCTCTCTCTCTCTCTCTCTCTCTCTCTCTCTCTCTCTCGCTATTTCCTCTTTTTCTTTTCCTCACTCTCGCTCTCTCTTTATTTCTCTCGCTCTCGCTCTTTCTCTTTCTCTTCTTCACTTTTTCATAGTACCACCACAACCTCATGTTCCATATATCGAAATATTCAGCTTCCATTAAATCGTAAAGGGTTTTATTCGCCTACTTTTTGAATTTTACATGCCATCTGCGGTCATTGGGCATCACATCTTCACCCTTTCATTTCTTATTACCCTTTTCTCGAGCCAGTCTTCCTCTATAGCATCTCTCTTTCTCCTTCTCTCTTTTTTCATTATACACTCTTCCTTTCTATCCTCCGCTTCTCGCACTTTTTATCTTTTCCTTTTTCTGTATACCTGATCATGTCTTATCCTTTATTTTCATCTCTCTGTATCTCTGCCTCTCTCTTTTTCTCTCTCCGTGTATTTCTTCCTATCTCTTCCACTCTTTCTGTATCGCTGCCTCTCTCTCTTTCCCTCATAGCAACATGATGTGTCCCCTATATCTCATCTGGAGATTTCATTACTTTCACCGCCCATAACTCCGCGTTGAATCAATGATTTTTTTTCACAAGCATATTTTTGATCAAATCTCGTTTTCAAAATTTTTATCAATCACCCTTCTCACTACTCTCTCTAGATTTCATGTACATGTGGTAGCTTCTATATAGGACAAACTGGCCGACCAGTTCACATTAGGGCCTCCGAGCATTCTCGAGCGGGTAACAACCCCCATGCTCCATCTTATATCTCGAATGCATTTGCTCAACATGCTATTCTAAAACATTCTGGCTCAAAGATGACTCTATCCGGTGTTATACTCCAAGTTGAACCGAATATTGTACGCCGACGTCTAACCGAAGCCCTTCTTATAAATACCAATGCTCTTGACCTGAACAACCGGAATGAACTCGCTGAGGAAATGATTCAACTAGCTCTTATCTCTCTTCCCAGTCTTTGAATTAACTCGCTTTGTAACGCGAGACTTACCATATTTCGCTTCTTTCTCCCACTAAATAGCTTTTTACTTCTTTAGGAGATTTCCTCTCTTGTATTGAGATAACTTTCATGTGAATTATGCTTTTTCGCTTTGTTTTTTACCAATTTCGTTCTGCTTTAGGGTAATTTGCATATCGCTGATGATGCTTTAAATAAAGCGAAACGTCCGAACTCTTTGCACGAAACCACACCGCATCTCTTCACTGGCACGACAAAGACTTTAACTGTCTAATTAACCTCCACGATGCGCGTCACTCAGTACTCAAAATTCATACTACTCTCTATATGTTTGCCCTTTTTAGTTCATCTTCATATCTTTCTCTTTTCATCATCTCCTTCATGTACCTTACTAACTTTTTTTAAATTTCATCACTCTCTCTCTTTCTCTCTCTCTCTCTCTCTCTCTCTCTCTCTCTCTCTCTCTCTCTCTCTCTCTCTCTCTCTCTCTCTCTCTCTCTTCCTCTTCCTGACTTTGGAATCCTTTCCCAAACACAAACCAACCCACTCACGAAAAAAGGTCTGCACCACATTTTGCCGGAGAAGGGATACCACATTGCATTGCCCCACACTAACTCCATGTACTTCTCCTGTTGGTCTTCTCATTCTCACCCCACCCCCCTTCTTCCCTTCTTCTTCTTCTTCTTCAGCCCAGTCTCTCGTCAACTCTGGCCTAATTCTCTCATTCTCTCTTCTCTTCACTCTTCTCTCTGCATTTCAACTCAATTCTCTGACTTTGACGAACGAATTCTCTAGCATCTACTTTTTTTAATTATCGGAATCCAGAGGTAGAAAGATAGAAACAAAGAAAGATGAGTTAGCCCCCCCCCCATCCTCTCTACGTGGCTGGGTTGAAGGGGTTCAAAGGAGAGGTCCTAGAAAGCCCCAGATAGGGAGAGCTCATGAAAGAAAAGAGTCATTGGCGGACCTCCCAAAGTAGACATGACTTCAATCTACCCAATAGTATACCCACCAATCACCTATCAAAAACGCACCATTTGTTACCTGGCCCAATTGCGTTCTTTCTCTCTCTTCTACGCTCAAAGTTTCTTTCTCTTTACTGTCATTACTTTCTCTCTTTCTCTCTATCTTTCATTATCTTTCGTGTCAGAAATCTATTTTCTTTCTCTGCAACCTCTCTCTATCTCTCTCTTCCTTTTCTGCAATCTCTCTCTTTCTCTCTTCCTTCTCTGCAATCTCTCTCTATCTCTCTCTTCTTTCTCCGCAATTTCTTTCTGTCTCTCTCTTCCTTCTCTGCAATCTCTTTCCATCTCTCTCTCTCTCATCCTTCTCTACAATCTCTCTCTCTTTCTCTCTCTTCTTTCTTCTCTGCAATCTCTCTTTCTGCTTTCCCTGAAATCTCTCTCTCTCTTCCTTCACTGAAATTTCTCTCTCTTTCTCTTCTTTAACCCTCCATCTTCTATCTCTTTTGTTACTGCTGATCTCTGATTTACTCCGCATCCTTGCATCTTCCTACTTCTGTTTCTTCTTGTATCTTTTTTTTATCGGTTTCATCCATCAAATCTAAAATCGAGCCGGTTTTTCACACATCTGTTTCAGCGGTCGACCTATTAAACAAATTAATTCGAAGGGCAGATGTTTTCTAAATGACCATTTCTGTTAGTCAAATGATTCTTGAAATTTTTCACAATTCAGAGCATTCATGCGAAACAGACTTTGGTACAGGGGTGAAACAGACTTTGGTACTTTTCTTATTAGGTTTCTTGTATAAACACAGTGAAACCAATCCAAACGATTTTTATACAGTCTTGTGCAGTGTGGACACGGTGGTGCACATGAGCTGGTTAAAATTAGCTTTGGTTCAACATTTTAAACAAGGTCTTCTGAGATAAGTCATATTTGACATCTGAGGTTCAGAAAGCAGGCAGATAGAGTAAGAGAAATGTATGAAATAAAAGCAAGGGAGGAATATGGAAGAAGGAAGAGTAACCTAAAGACTTGAACACCGAAGATAATCTATGTATATCCTACATATGTAAAAATTATTCATGTAAGAAAGCGATTTGAATTGTTCATCTGGCCTGAACACAATAACAATTCTTCGATCTCCCATGCTATCAGTAGTTTACATCCCAAAACACTTCAATATTTCTTTAATCTCTTTTCTCATTCACCTCTCTTTGTGTGTCTCCCAGTCCCTGTCACTCTCCCTCGCTCTTTCTCTCTCTTCCTCTTTCTCTCTTTATCTTTCTCTTCTCTTTGTCTCGCTCTTTCTCTTTTTGTACCGTTGTCTTTCTCTATAGTCGTCTCTTTGCTGATCTCTCTCTTTCTCTCTCTCTCTCTCTCTCTCTCTCTCTCTCTCTCTCGTTCTTTTCTCTTTTTCGTTATTTCTCTGTCGCTTTTTTTCTTCCTTAGTTTCTTTTTTCTTCATCTTTCAGTGCCTACTATTTCTGGTCTTTATGTTTTCCTCTCTGAAGTTCGTTGATGTATCTCAGGTTTTCCAAGTTTTCGTCCTTTTATTATATGCTGGGAGCATTGAAGATCTTAATGTTTTTACTTCTCTTTATGAACTTTGAGTGTTTTTTTTAACATTTAAGCGCAATCTTTGCAGAGTTGCACAAGGAAATTCTAGTTCCAAGCTTTTCAATTTAAGTGTTTCTTTTCGCTTTCTTGAGCTTGTTTAGAAATATATGAACATCTTCTCTTTTTTTGTCAATTCTCTTTTTCTCCATCTCTTTCTTTTTCTTTTTTCTCTATTCTTTTAAAATAATTTTTTCAATCCATTTTTTATCCTCCTTTTCTCTGCCATTATTTCGCTAATTTTTACTCGTTCAACTCAATAATCATGATATTTTTAACTATGTAGTTTACTTTTATTAAACAAAACTTGCTATCATATTTCCATAATAGTGCTAACTCCAACTTTTTTGGTAAGTCAGCATATTTTCACAGATACTTATGTTGCATTGAGTATCATTTTCACCCCTTTCATTTCCCACTCCTTCCCCTTCTCACAAAATCTTATCGCGCCTTCTCCTTTTTTAGTCGAATTCATTCGCCTTCCCAGCTCCTTTCTCCCTGTTCTCTCCGTGTTCTTAACTGTTTCCCCTCAGAAGTTTCCTGCTTCCATTGTCAGAGGAATTCGCTGTCAACAATTGTGAGACCCCCCAGCTAAACTAACTCCCATCTTTAAAGTAAGATTTGCTGTTTTTTCTTCAATATTAATTTTGTTGTAACAATACCAATAAAATAAATTTTCTACCAGTTTTCCAGGCTTTCATCCCAATTCTTGTATTCTTCTTATCTCGTATTTCTCTCCTCTCTTTTTTCTAACCACCGCTTTCTCTTTTTGCTTTCTCTTTCTTTCTGTTTTATTCTCTCGCTTTTTATCATTCTCTCTCTATCCCCCTTCTCTCTTTCTCTCTCTTGTGATGTTTTCTGGGATTTTTTGTTGTCTCACTCTACAATACTAGACTTCACCCAATCCCTAATTCGGGTAATTTCTCTCCGAGTTTCTGAAGTACATACATAGCTGCTGTAGTGAGATCTTTTTAGAGTTTCTGGTGGCTTTTTTCTGGTGTAATTACACACAAACACAAAAAACATCTAAGTATATTTAACCCTAGCCACTTTTTCAGTTCCCTAATTTTATACTTGTCTTTCTACTTAACCTACTTTTTCTCTCCCATCATGTGTGTTTTCTTTAAAGCTTCGTTCTTATCTATATTTCTGGGTCTCTCTCTCTCTCTCTCTCTCCCTCTCTTTCTCTCTCTCTCTCTCTCCCTCTCTTTCTCTCTCTCTCACTCTTTCCCTCTCTTTCTCTCTCTCTCACTCTTTCTCTCTCTTTCTCTCTCTCTTTCTCTCTCTCTCACTCTTTCTCTCTCTCTCTCTCTCCCTCTCTTTCTCTCTCTCTCTCTCTCCCTCTCTTTCTCTCTCTCTCACTCTTTCTCTCTCTCTCTCTTACTTTTGCTCTCTCCTTATCTTTTTTTATCACTATAGCCCTCGCTATATTTGATTATCTGAGTGTAAAATTTAACAAAAAATTACGAATGTTAGTTTAGAATTTCGAAAAACTACTCAAGTTATTCCAGACCAGCAACAAAACAACAACAACAACAAGGAAACATCGCTTGAGTTTACTGCATAGAATGAAAGAATGCCTCAAGGATTAGAAGACGAGGCTTTTTCTCATATTTATGTTGACCAACTTCCTTGCCCTCCCATCCCATTGTTGTGCAATTTCATCCCTCTTCAGGCCACCTTCTATGCTTTGCTTATTCCTTTGTATATTATTGCTCTCCCCATCATTCATTTCCAGGTTTGCGTTTCTTTGAGCCTCTCTTTATCTTTATCTTTTTTTGTTTTTTCTCTCTCTCAATTTTTTTCTCAATTTCTTATCTACATACCTTGCCCTTTTACTCTGTTTTTCGCGTATTTTTCTGTCTCCCTCAATTTTTCTATTCTCGTTTTCCATGCTTTCCTACGCTCTCACCCTCTTCACTTTTCTATTTCTTCTCAACATACTGTGCTCGGCGTTTGTTATGAGATTGTATGTCGTGTCACATCAAGTCAACTAAAAATCCTTCAAAAGCTCAGTCTTTCTTTTCTTCTCTTTCAGTCCATCATTTTAGCAATATTCTAGAAGACACTTCTTATTCCAGTTTCAGTGATTCTCTGCTTTAGAAGACACAGTATTGCCACATTTTGAAGAGCTCATAAGGTTCAAAATGTTTGATTTTTCTAGTTACAACCCTGTTGTGACTGCGAGCTTATAAATATGATCTACTTACAACCCTGTTGTGACTGCGAGCTTATAAATATGATCTACTTACAACCCTGTTGTGACTGCGAGCTTATAAATATGATCTACTTACAACCCTGTTGTGACTGCGAGCTTATAAATATGATCTACTTACAACCCTGTTGTGACTGCGAGCTTATAAATATGATCTACTTACAACCCTGTTGTGACTGCGAGCTTATAAATATGATCTACTTACAACCCTGTTGTGACTGCGAGCTTATAAATATGATCTACTTACAACCCTGTTGTGACTACGAGCTTATAAATATGATCTACTTACAACCCTGTTGTGACTGCGAGCTTATAAATATGATCTACTTACAACCCTGTTGTGACTGCGAGCTTATAAATATGATCTACTTACAACCCTGTTGTGACTGCGAGCTTATAAATATGATCTACTTACAACCCTGTTGTGACTGCGAGCTTATAAATATGATCTACTTACAACCCTGTTGTGACTGCGAGCTTATAAATATGATCTACTTACAACCCTGTTGTGACTGCGAGCTTATAAATATGATCTACTTACAACCCTGTTGTGACTGCGAGCTTATAAATATGATCTAATTACAACCCTGTTGTCACTGCGAGCTTATAAATATGATGACAATACGCAGATTTCCGTTATGAAGTGCCTTATGTTATTGAATAAAAGAATATAATTGTTTCTATCACCTAACGTTTACTGGAACGAAATGTAGAGATATCTGAAACTCCGGAATCACACATCTTATGGAGCGTTAAAATTCAAAAAAATCACTGTGATTCACATTGAAGTTCACAGTGATTTACTGTCAAACTCAATGTGAATCACTGTGATTTTTTGAATTCTAACACTCCATTAGATAAGAAAGCTGGATGCGTCCAAGAAGGACCCGTCAATAAAAAAATTTCCAGATGGAGACTAGAAGATAATAAAGGTGGCATTCATCAATGTTCAACTCTTTGACATCGGCAACGCAATACGGCAGAGCACGATTTATTTTGGTGAATCACGAATGAGTTGAAATATTTTGGTTGATAGTTTTCGTTTTGATCATTACGTTAAAAAAATTCTTTAGAAACTAAAAAATCGTATTATCTTATCTCAATTTTTTATATGACAGACTTATCATTCTTAGAGGGTGCCGAACTCTCACTCATTGATACTAATAAAAATTTTCGTAAAGGGTCGAATCTACTCAGACACAAAAGCGAGTAAGTTCAACTACAAGTTCAACTACAACAAATGTTCAGAAAACTTAACTCTAAATGTCTTGCTGAGTTTTTGGCTTCTTTGAACTGTATCCTATTATTACACAATTTTTTATTTGTTTTCTTAACTGGCTTGTGAAGGTGTGTGAGTTACGATTTTTCACGTAGAACTTGGAGGTAATAGCATATAGTTCAGTAGATCTTTCTGGAACATTTCAACAATGTTCATTGAACATTGAATGATGGTCAAAGGGTTCGAACTCTCATGTAGCTGGTAACAGACGCACACGGTCGAGATATATCTGAGTTCGACCGCATTTACGGACTAGCTTTTGCAATTGTATTAGCTTCATAACCAGGCGTCACGCTCTATGACCTTTGTAACTGAGATATATTTGTATATTCTAACGAAACGTTGAGAAATCAAATATTATTTGCATTGAGATTCTAGTTACAAATGAAACTTTTACTCTCCCTTTCGTGTCACTATCACTTTGTTTCAAATTTTGAATAGTTCATCCTGTTTTGCTATCACAGTCTTATAATCAACCATGTAAAAGCAAGTTGAACTTTTTATCTGTTTTTTTTTCTCAGATCTGTTTAATATCCCTTTTGGCACATCTTGAGTTCCTCTGTGCAGAAGTCGCGCAATGGAGGCAAACAATACAAACAAGACAAACAAGACAAACAAGAATCTCTTCCTATCACTTCCTGTATCTCGTAACCTCTTACATCAGTTTACCTCTGCAACTCCTTCAATTATTGCGCACTCTTTGCTATCCTTCTATCTCTATTGTCTTCCTCTTTTTTCTTAATCACTGTTTGTTTTCAAGTCTCGCTCAAGTCGTACAACCTCTGTCTCTCGGTCTCTATCTGTGACTTCCTTCGTTTCTCTTTTCTCTCTCTTCTTTCTTCAACTCCCTCTCTCTCTTCTCTCTCTCTCTCGCTCTCTCTCTCTCTTTTACTCTCGTTCTATCCCGTTATCTTTATCTCTTTTCTTAAACCACGTTTCATCTCACTCTCTAAACCTTTCTCTGCGTCTTCCATGCGCGTCTTCCTCCTCTCTCATCTCAATCTTGTTCTATTTTTGCCCATCTCACAGTTGTCTTTATCTTCTCTGCTTCTCTTCGGTGAAGATATCGCCTCATTCTACTTGAATATGCTTCCTGGGATGCATGAATCCTCCTTCAATCATCTGTTGAACTACATTGAGTATTCTAAACCTCTATTTCTCTCTATTTATGTCTCTCTCTCTCAGTATCACTCTCTTTCTCTTTATTTCTCTCTCTTAAACTCTCTCTATTTTCTATCACACATTTGCTCTGTTCTCCCCGTTTAAATGTCTAATAGCAATAAACTAACACAATTTTTAAAGCTAATTTATCGAATGATTACTTCGAATAACTTATTAATTAGTTGACTTGAGGTCGAGCAACGCTTAAATTCACTCTTTTTCCAGGTTTCCAACCTTTCTCTTGTGTTTAGGTAGGCTTTCTGTTATTCTCAAGCAATTCCTAGTTATGTTCCTTTTTTTAAAAAAATATTTTGATTGTTTTTTCCCGTGGTAAAAAGTAATCTCTCAATCTTTTTTATCATCTTGTTTTCATGAGTTCATTTTTCATGAGTTCCCTCTGTAATCTTCCCATTTTCTTTCTCATTAACTTCACTCAAGTTTTTTTCCTTCAATTTCTCGTGATTTTCCGTTTCTCGTTCCAAAGTCTCTCGATTTCTGTCTGAAACTTTTTCTCATCCTCCTGTCTCTCTCTATCTTACAATAAAGGCGATTGACTTGCATGAGAGGCAATTGACGATCGGAAGTTGGCACGTTTCCGTAAAAAGCGTTGGTATGTTCACCTGCGTTACTGTTAAGGAAAGGCCGCAGCAGGTCGGAGACAGTGCAGCTGGAGAAGAGCGCAGAAGGAAGGAGGAAAGAAAACGCACATCTCTAAAGAAGGGAACAGAAAAACGAGAAACAGTGTATTCGAGGAAGATAGAGAGCGAGAGAGTGAAGTCGGATTCCATGCCGACGAATACGAATACTCGCTTGGAGTATTCTGCAGCGCCTCTCAGAACTTTCGACAACCCATCCGATAAGGTAAGAAATGGACATCTTAAATTTTATTTCTCTGAGCGAACTAAATACATACTAAATGGTAACACGCGCTCCCGGTTTGAGTCGAGATGGTCTGGGTTCGATCCCGCCCGGTGGAATAGCTTCTTTCTGTCCGATAGTTCAATCGTTTGTCATCTTAACAAGGCGTCACTGCCTTTAAACTGTGTAACTTAGAAGTTGAAGATAAATACACACTAATTTGTTTAATTAGATTTGTTTTTCCTTTTCTAATGGATCAAATCGGTTTTTTTTAGATCATATATCACCGATAGGTTCACAATGCGTTTTTGTGTGATTAAAATATCATACGGAGGACAAAAGTTAAATTACGAGGGATTTGAACCATGCCGTTTCCGATTCACCGGGAGGGATTTGAACCATGCCGTTTCCGATTCACCGGGAGGGATTTGAACCATGCCGTTTCCGATTCACCGGGAGGGATTTGAACCATGCCGTTTCCGATTCACCGGGAGGGATTTGAACCATGCCGTTTCCGATTCACCGGGAGCTAAACGACTAAAGTCGACCTTTTCTCCTATGTGTTTTGTAATTTGTAAGGAACCTTACACAGTTTTCAGCTTCACGCTTTGGCTTATAAGTATTATTATAGGAAAATGGTAAAATATGTGATAAATATAATTTAAAACTATTATATCACTGCTAAGACTATAATGTAGCAGAAGTCTGTTTCGCCCCAACTCAGACAGACTTCTGCTCTCAGACAGACATCACATCTTTTACCATTTTCGTGATGAGTGTTTGAGATGCGATCAAATCCTTCAATTACTTTAGTCCAATTGACATTAAGAAACAATAGGTTCTATTTCGAGTCCTGAGGCCGGAGATTAGCATTTTTTATGGTTCTCTTGAGGATTCCAAGTGTAAAATTTTTTTTCTCATTATTGTGAACTAAAAAAAAATTTAGGTGCGAGAACTACTTCATGCGCTGGTTAATCAATAAATTAAATGTTAAGATTTAGAAGCAAAATGGTAAAAATTTAAAAAAAAATTAGTTTGGGGCAACTCGAAAAACCTCCTTTTTTATAAATTAGAACGGGTTATTCATTGGAAATTCACGCCCGTTCTAATTGGGTTTTGAAGAGACTCGTTGAAAAGGTTTCCACTGAATCTTGAAAATTTAGGAAAAAGTTTGAATATTTCATTTTCCTGTTAAGAAGCTCTTTATGCAAAACTTAGCAAAAGAAGATCTTGTCGAACTATGAAATGAAGATTCTTTTCTTTGTGAGGACGGTCTCTTTCATCTGTTTGACCTTATCAGCTGAAAAAGGCTCCGTAAGCGGAATTAAAGAAGAAATTAAGGAATTTCTCCTCCAGTTCTCATAGACACCGAAACATTTTGTTTGATCCTCTCATGAATGTTGAGGAAATTCTAAGGGTATGCATTCAGTCAGAGGTCCTCTTGGTAAAAAAAAAACGGATCTTTTCAACTCCTGAGCCTGTGGTGGATGAGATGACCTTTTGAGTAATCGATAAAGTTACGAATGTAATCAGCAAATATCGATTACTCTAAATAACTGTATGTACATAAACAGGCTGGTTGGATATTGATGCATAGAACTATCATTAAAGTGAAGTTAAACTACGTTCTCAGAAAATTTTGAAACTGTTTTGCTAGAAATAAATCAGGAGCAAAAAAAGAAAAAATGAGAGCGAGAAAGAGCGATGAAGAAGAAAGTTACGCACTTGAGAAGGAACAAGTTTATGAACAAGAACACTATGTTAACAGGCTGTTGATTAAAAATTAAAACGTTGAAATTTGATTAATCTCTTCTTTGAAATCCTAAATGGACAAATTTCAATGATCGGTTGATGGGATGCGTTATCGAAGCTGTGGATGAACTGTTTCGAGAGAAGTGAAAAGAAGGGTGATTGCATCACGAGAAATGATTACAAGAATGTTATTGACGAGATTGAGGGGGCACAAAGTTCTTCCTCATCGAGAATGGAGGAGGAAGTGAATTAACACTGATAGAAAGAGATATTTAAGACAAGGGAGATAAATTATTCATTTAAAAGGTACAGAAAAGGTAAACTAAATGAAATAAGAGCGAGAGAGAAAGACATGATATATAAAACTGGAAGATCTGTTAAGGAGAGAAAAAGAGAAAGAGAGAGAGAGAAACAGAGAAAGAGAGAGAGAAAAAACGTAAATGTGAGTAAGATGGGGAAAAGCAATAGTCATTATGAGCATGAGCATAAGTGTTTATCTTAGCCCACGGTCAAGAGCGAGAGTCTAAATCAATCAGAGAGAGTCATAGAAAGAGAATGAGATAGTGAAAGAGAGTGAAATGAACAAAAAAATTGTATATAGAAAGAAATTAAGAGAGTGAGAAAGAAAAAGTAAGAGAGAGAGAAGTGGAGGATAAATAAAGAGATGATAATGATGACGATGATGAAAAACAAAGAGAGACAAAGCAAAGCGCGAGTTAGAGAGTAATCATGCGAGGAGCTGACTAGTGAAGCCGAAAAATCTGCCTCAACTACCCTATCCATTCAGTCTTCTTCCTATACACCGGATGAAAACTTTATCTTCATATACATATTACTGAGATGTAGTATAGTCCACTTCTATTGAGGTTATGTCTTAGCTTCAACCTACAGTTGCCGGACCGATCTTCGCAACAGCATCTAAGACTTAATTTCAACAAAAAATCAAGGCTTTCGAAATATTCATTTGTCTACCTAATCAGTTTTTGAAGGGTTTTCATGGCTGATCAGCTCTGGCTCGCTTTATTCCTTAGACGCTTTACTAAGTTCGATTATCTTACTTTTTCTGAACTATTTTGGACTTGGTGATGAGAAGTTTTCGGGATGATATCTTTAAGGTTGGTAGGTTCTTTATTACCATAGGATAGCTTGTAAGGCCATCGCTTATATGGAATCATGAAATAGGAAGGGGAATAATGAGGAATAAGACGGTCAATTTTCGTTGGTGTCCACTCTTGCTGTTGACATCAGAAAGTTCGGTAGGGCTATGACATTCGAGAGGTCGATTTCTTCTAGAGCCTTGCCGAATGCCTCGATATCTTGAATCTCTTCGAAATTATCTGTAACTTTATTCCATAAAGCAATTGAATATGGTACAATTATTTTCTCTCCGAAAGTCCGCAGTAATAATTCGAAAAGGTTGGAATACCCTCAAAGACTTTTCACAAAAAAAGCTTATTCTCGTTGTGGAAGTATTAGGTTGAGCTATCCCAACGTCTCGCTGAATTCAATTTGGATTTGAGTCTTAGAATAAATCATCAGGTTCAAAGCTGATGATTTATTCTTTAAGGTTCAAAGCTGACGATTCATTCTTTAAGGTTCAAAGCTGATGATTCATTCTTTAAGGTTCAAAGCTGATGATTCATTCTTTAAGGTTCAAAGCTGATGATTCGTTCTTTAAGGTTCAAAGCTGATGATTTATTCTTTAAGGTTCAAAGCTGATGATTCGTTCTTTAAGGTTCAAAGCTGATGATTTATTCTTTAAGGTTCAAAGCTGATGATTCATTCTTTAAGGTTCAAAGCTGATGATTCATTCTTTAAGGTTCAAAGCTGATGATTCATTCTTTAAGGTTCAAAGCTGATGATTCGTTCTTTAAGGTTCAAAGCTGATGATTTATTCTTTAAGGTTCAAAGCTGATGATTCATTCTTTAAGGTTCAAAGCTGATGATTCGCTCTTTAAGGTTCAAAGCTGATGATTTATTCTTTAAGGTTCAAAGCTGATGATTCATTCTTTAAGGTTCAAAGCTGATGATTCATTCTTTAAGGTTCAAAGCTGATGATTCATTCTTTAAGGTTCAAAGCTGATGATTCGTTCTTTAAGGTTCAAAGCTGATGATTTATTCTTTAAGGTTCAAAGCTGATGATTCGTTATTTAAGGTTCAAAGCTGATGATTCATTCTTTAAGGTTCAAAGCTGATGATTTATTCTTTAAGTTTCAAAGCTGATGATTCGTTCTTTAAGGTTCGAAGCTGATGATTCATTATTTAAGGTTCAAAGCTGATGATTCATTCTTTAAGGTTCAAAGCTGATGATTCGTTCTTTAAGGTTCAAAGCTGATGATTTATTTTTTAAGGTTCAAAGCTGATGATTCATTCTTTAAGGTTCAAAGCTGATGATTCATTCTTTAAGGTTCAAAGCTGATGATTTATTCTTTAAGGTTCAAAGCTGATGATTCATTATTTAAGGTTCAAAGCTGATGATTTATTCTTTAAGGTTCAAAGCTGATGATTTATTGTGTTATAGTTGCACTGAAAATTTTACGACCTTCAATCTTTTTATTTTGTTACAGTATACATACAACTGAGTTACGATTTAACAACTGAACTACGATTACAATTTCGAATTACGATCCCGATTTCACATACTGATTGATAAACTCACTAATTAACAAATACAAATATAATTATTTCTATGCTGACTTGAATTTAATAAGGAAAATTTATCACCAATCTATTATAGTAATAAACAGTTTCCGTGAGAAGGTGATGGCGAATTATTCTCTTCTATAATAGTAAATAAACATTCAAAGAAAACTCATATTCGCCACTTGATTTGTAATAATGGTTCAAATTTCTATTTCTCATCATTTGAAGCGTTGATAAATCAAAAAATCCTTCATGTGGCCTATCGTATGCTAGACCTGAATACCGTTTAGTGCAAAGGATTTATGGTTTGCCGGAAATATCTTCCAGGAATGCTGAGTGCTTCTATTATAGGAGCTGATACAAAATGTTATAATATATTGAATTATTGAACATAACTTTTTTCAAAAAAAAACGAATGAAGATCAAATTTTCAGATATTTTTTACAAGCCAAATTCACATGTTTCGAGTAATAGAACAAGTTTGGAAAATGCTTTATTAGGTTTATTCGTTAAAAAAATGGAAATAGTAAAAAGTGCTTATAGAGATGTTCAGTTTTTTCGAAGTAATAAAACAAATATTCTAGTATTTGGTGGCATATCCTTTCGAGTCAATGACTGCCTGACATCTACGAGGCATAGAATCAATCAAAGAGTCAATGGTTGCCTGCGAAATCGCCTTCCATTCCTCCTCTAGCTGCTTAAACTTTTCATCAGCATTTCTGCATGTTCTTCCCGTCAATTTTCGTTGCAAATGTTCCCATAAATTTTCGATGATGTTCAAATCGGGAGACTGGCTCGGCCAGTCCAAAACATCCACATGCCGACGGCGAAACCAGTTCTGAACGTGCTGAGATCGATGTTTCGGGTCGTTATCTTGTTGAAAGGTGAACCCACGGCCGAATTTGGAGAGGGCCCAAGGGCGCATACTGCTTTCCATTATGTTCTCATAGCCGTAACGATCGAGATTTCCGACAATACGTTTAATTGGACCCATGCCGCTGGCGGAAAAACAGCCCCAGACCATCACAGAACCACCGCCATGTTTGAGTGTGAGCGACTGGTAATGCGGCAGGAAACGCTTGCCCGCTGGACGTCTTACCCACCTCAGACCGTCACTGCAGAACATATTAAACTTGGATTCATCGCTCCAAACAATCTGAGAACACTCACGGCGTGTCCAACTGAGGTGATCCTTAGCCCAATGAACTCGAACTTTACGATTTTTTTCGCTGATGAAAGGCTTCTTTGCAGGCCGCCTTCCATTCAGTCCAGCGGCTTGCAAACGGCGTTTGATGGTAGTTATTGAAGGAGCAGGAGTCGCGGGCGTTGATATGATAGCTTGAATGTCTGTAGCAGTGCGTTTCGGATCTTCGCGAGATGCGCGCAGGATGCTTCGGTCCATGTACCTCGAAGTTACGTGGGGTCTCCCCGAACTTGTCTTCACGATGACTCGTCCCTGCAATTTTTTTGTGTTCCAAAGTTATTCAGTTGTAGAAAATTCGTTTACCTGGGTTCGAAAACGCCGGAGGATATGGGAGATAGCGCTCTGAGTTACCCCGAACTGCTGAGCGAGCTCGCTCTGTGACCGGCCCTGTTTCGCTCCAGCAACAACAGCTTCTTGCATTCTTTTACTTGTATTTCGATGTCCAACAGTTCGAACCATGACTTGAAACAAAATTTTTATGAATGAAGTTCGGTAAACAAACAAAAAATAAACTTAAAAAAATCATGGAGAAAAACTGAAAAATGGAAGATATACCAATTTCGGTGTATTTCCTGGAGATAAATAATAAATCATTCAAAACGACGTCCGGTACGGTACAGACACCCAAAAAAACTTCTGTGAAAATTTGAGCTTTGAATTTTATCTTTGAAAAAAGTTATTTTCAATAACCCTATATATTATAACATTTTGGGCGGTACTGTAAGTGATTATGATGAGTTTCTAGAGCGTTCTAACATGTATGGTGAGGATAGCAAGACTTTGTATAAGTATTGTTAGGAAATAGCAGAAATTTTCTTGGACAAAGGTTAATTTTTTTCTAAAAGGGTACTTCAAAAAGTAAATGTAATTGAATTTCTTTTTTTTTAAACAAAGCTAAGAATAAGAAATTTGTAGATTTTGACATTAAAAGTTATTGACTGAGCATGGTAAATTCTTGAATTCCTATTTGATAAAGCGGTTTAGCTTGCTATATTTTTCACTAGAATACCTCACTTGACTATCTTTTTCACTAGAATACCTCACTTGACTATCTTTTTCACTAGAATACCTCACTTGACTATCTTTTTCACTAGAATACCTCACTTGACTATCTTTTTCACTAGAATACCTCACTTGACTATCTTTTTCACTAGAATACCTCACTTGACTATCTTTTTCACTAGAATACCTCACTTGACTATCTTTTTCACTAGAATACCTCATTTGAGAGTAGTCTTTGGATAGAAAAGAAACGTTATATGGCTATTCAAGTCACTTTCTCTTTCGCATCTTTCTTTCTCCCATTTTCAGTTCATTGCTTCAGACTGCATATTTACTTTTGCCTCACTATATCAACCTCCTTCTCTCTCCTTCACTCTCCTCTCTCTCTCTCTCTATCTCCTCACTATATCAACCTCCTTCTCTCTCCTTCACTCTCCTCTCTCTCTCTCTATCTCCTCACTATATCAACCTCCTTCTCTCTCCTTCACTCTCCTCTCTCTCTCTCTATCTCCTCACTATATCAACCTCCTTCTCTCTCCTTCACTCTCCTCTCTCTCTCTCTATCTCCTCACTATATCAACCTCCTTCTCTCTCCTTCACTCTCCTCTCTCTCTCTCTATCTCCTCACTATATCAACCTCCTTCTCTCTCCTTCACTCTCCTCTCTCTCTCTCTATCTCCTCACTATATCAACCTCCTTCTCTCTCCTTCACTCTCCTCTCTCTCTCTCTCTATCTCCTCACTATATCAACCTCCTTCTCTCTCCTTCACTCTCCTCTCTCTCTCTCTATCTCCTCACTATATCAACCTCCTTCTCTCTCCTTCACTCTCCTCTCTCTCTCTCTATCTCCTCACTATATCAACCTCCTTCTCTCTCCTTCACTTTCCTCTCTCTCTCTCTATCTCCTCACTATATCAACCTCCTTCTCTCTCCTTCACTCTCCTCTCTCTCTCTCTATCTCCTCACTATATCAACCTCCTTCTCTCTCCTTCACTCTCCTCTCTCTCTCTCTATCTCCTCACTATATCAACCTCCTTCTCTCTCCTTCACTCTCCTCTCTCTCTCTCTATCTCCATATGTGAATTCCTCTTTCTCACACAAACACACATTCCTCGAACCATATTGGCAACCCCCGCGGTCCATGTACGTACTTGACAGTAAAGTGACTTTCAAGACCTTCATTGCTCTCCTTTTTCTCTCAATTCTCGCTTACTCTCTCAAGTTATTGCTCTTTCTCGCTTTTCTCAACTCTCTCTCTCTCTCTCTTTCTCTCTCTCTCTCTCTCTTTCTCTCTCTCTCTCTCTCTCTCTTTCTCTCTCTTTCTCTCTCTCTCTCTCTCTCTCTCTCTCTCTATCTCTCTCTCTCTCCCTTTCTCTTACTTTCTTCAGTGATCTCCATCTCACACTCTTTTTTCTCTTCAACTCTTTCGAAAAGTCCTGCTGCATTTACACCCAATACAACAGTACAATAAAGTCATCCTTTTTCTCTTGCCGATTTTCCAGCAATTTCTTTCAGCTCTACTTCACTCCAGCTTTCTTTTCAACTTCTCACTTCACGCTTATTATATCTCTATCGCTCCTTTTCTCCTACTTACTTGAAGGAAAGGGACCATATCATGATCAAATCATCCCGAACACCCAACGGAAGAAGCTGAGTACTTCAAAAGACTGGTTTCCTCTTTCCATACTTATACTGCAACCTGGCTCTTCTCTCAGACTGAAGCTTGTTTCTCACTTGTTAAGACATCTATTGTAACTAAGGTTCCGCGTCTATCCATTCAGGACCGACGTTCTAATAGGCTGTTTTCAAATACAGTATGATGAAACCATAGTGTGACCAATTTCTGCTGTTTTCCAAGCTTGATCTGTATTGATATCATATTCACTTGCTTTTTATCATTTACGCTTCCAACTTTCAATTCATCCAGCGTGAAATTGACCCTCGAGGCTGAAGAGAGAGAGAGAGAGAGAGAGAGAGAGAGAGAGAGAGAGAGAGAGAGAGAGAGAGAGAGAGAGAGAGAGAGTGGCTAAAGGAGAGTGAAAGCGCGTCTCTTGCTCTCTTCTCATCTCGTTCCTCACTATGGCTTTCTTTCTCTTTCTTACTTTTTTCTAGTTTGTTTCACCCCCATTTTTTGTATTCTTTCTCTCTCTCTCTTCGGGATATGTTAGTTTACCATTCCAAGTTACATATCTAAAATGTGTCATTCTCTCTGTCAAGAACTATGCACATTTCTCACTCTTCCTCCTTTTTTATCCTTTACAAAATGTTAATCTTCTTAACACTCACTTCGCACTTTTTCCAATTGTATTCATTCTTCTACTTACTTTATTTTTTATGTTATTGTTTTCCAGTTTTTTCACAACAACCTTATTTCCTGTTACTTCTTTTTTCAAGTTTTTAACTTTCTCCCTTTCTCTCTTGTTTTTTCTATCTTGTCTCTTTTCTTCTTTTTGTTCCTATTACCAAACTTCTTTATCGCTGTCCTTTTCTCTTGTTTTTCCCCTTATTTTCTTTTCCATTCATGTCCTAAACATAGAAAATTGTCTCGAAAGATAACAAGAACTACCTTTTAAAAAAAGAAGAGGAGGGAACTTACTTACTTGGTCGATTTAATTTTAAACTTCTTCGCTTCATTAACTGCACCTTTCTATCCCTCTATCCTGTTTTTTACTCTTACTCACTCTCAGTCTCTCTCTCTCTCTCGCTCTCTCTTCATGTTTCTCTTTCTCTCTCTCTCTCTCGCTCTCTCTCTTTCTCTCTCTCTTCCTGTTTCTCTTTCTCTGTCTTTTTCTAATTGACGGACACGCTCTCTATTTCTCTCTCTGATTCTCTCTCCCAGTCTCTCTCTATAGCTTCTGCTCTGCCTTTGTTTTATCTTTCTATTTCTTTCCCTATCTATTTTTCTACCTTCTACTTCTCATATTTCCTCCTAGCTCTCTTTCTCTGCTCTTTCTATCTGTATTTCTGAATGACTTTCCTCCCATCTCTATCTTCTGGTACTCACTTCCTCTTCTTCTTTTCAGAGGAATTAACAAGCAAGTCACACCCTAATGTATTCAACTTTTTTGTTTGAGTACTCCTAGCACCTGTGAGTTATTTTATCATATGTATTTTTGTACGTTTCTGAATGCCTCTTCTAAATTCGGTTCTTCATTACACTCTCTGTCTTTCTCTCGTTTTGTCTCGCCCTTTCTTTTTCGATTCTTTTTCTGTCTCTTTATTTTTGCTCCGCTCTCTCTTCCTATTCTCTTTGAAGTAAGTTTGAAAAAACTCTTAATTTTCACTTTTCCTACCACTTTATATTGCTTCTCATTATCACATAAACTCTCGGCATGAAACACTCTTTTTTTAGCACTCTTTATCTCTCGAGCTGATTTATACCTACAAAGTTTTCGGGTCATGTTTTTTCCGAATCATAAAAGTATGAAGTAGTTTTGAATATAGAATTTAGAACTTTGAACGGCTCTTGTCTGAGCTTATCGAAACGGATGAATTTTGAATTCAATGAACAATCGCTCGGAAAAAAACCTAGTCCACTGGCCGGAATCGAGCTTGATCAAAAAAACTCTCTAATCGGGACTGCGAGCGTCTCTAATCGGGACTGCGAGCGTCTCTAATCGGGACTGCGAGCGTCTCTAATCGGGACTGCGAGCGTCTCTAATCGGGACTGCGAGCGTCTCTAATCGGGACTGCGAGCGTCTCTAATCGGGACTGCGAGCGCGTTACCATTAATTTTCAAAGATAACTTTTGAAGGTGCCTTGATATTTATATAGTTCACCAGCAATTCACGTCGCGTTTTCCGGACTCATTCACCCATCTCTCGCTATTATATCCTTATTCTTATTTCACATCAATTATCTTTCATATGATACAGTCTCATCTCGTTAATTATGCCCCCTTCCCCGATCTCCTCTCTTATATTTAAAACCTCGCAACTCACAAAGAAATCCTTCTCTCTCTCTCTCTCTCTCTCTCTCTATCTCTCTCTCTCTTTCTCTCTCTCTCTCTCTCTCTCTCTCTCTCTCTCTCTCTCTCTCTCTCTCTCTCTCTCTCTCTCTCTCTCTGCTTTTCGCTATCAGTCCCATTCATTATAATGTCCCAACGCAATTATAGAACCATAGGTTTGATCTCTAATACTGATGTCGAGTATTACCATACTCTCTGGTACGGTTCTAAAGCTCCAAACCGTAATGTTGGTTTATCGAGTTTTCTTTTCTTCACGATACGGTTAAATGAAGTGAAAAAAGGTTACTGTGTTTTGTAGTTTCGAAAACAGTTTTGACTGTTTGAAAAACGAGTTTGCAAACAAGAAAAAAAACATAAATTGCGCAGATTTTGATAATCTTTTTTTTCCAGGAATAACAACTATTATCGTATCGTTCAGTGATTATACTGCTTTGCTGGCCTAATTATATACACTGCTGTTTCAAGAAACTTCTTCTCATCTGTTCAAAAGTCATAAAGTCTACGAGTTTCAGAGCAAATTTCTCGCGCTCTATGGACGTGTGAATAGTGGTGACCACAGAAGTCCTGGTTGGTGTTTTTTCCTTTTCGTTTTTGTAACGCAGTTCCACTTCAATGAGAAAAATTTTCCGTTTCCGTAATTTGTTAGACTTTTAATTAGTAAAAAAATAAAGATATAAGGAACAGAGAGAGGAAAAGAAACAGAGAAAAAACTTTTCGAATGTAACTTTAAAAAATATATATACATATAGTAACAAAAAAATTAATTAAGTATGAAAATAGTGTTAGAAAAGTGCATGCTGAACTTTTTACAGCTCTTCGAAAACGATATGAGAAGTCGCGTCTTGCGCAGCTTAGCCAGAGTCTGCACGGTCTGAACGAGCGGCCGAGTGCCTTTCACGGGTTTCTCTCCTTTCTTTAAATATTTGTGCCCAAACTCATTGATCAACTTTGTCGATCGATAAGTTTGATTTGATCGATTGATAACTTTATCAATTAATTCAGCTATGTTAACTCATCCCGGCTGCAAGTTACATGATTAATTATGTGAGATAATCAATAACATTGAAACTTCCTGATCTTAATAGTGACGTTGCATTCCATTGCGAACCAGAAATCGTTCTTGCACCATCTATGTATGTATATAATGTTCAAAGAAAAATGTCTCAACTTTTTCCTAAGCTTTTTGTTGCGGTTTCTTGGTGCTTGCTTTTTATGTCCCCAGCTCTGTTTATCAGAGTTTTTTCCTACTCATCTAGCTGTTTTTATATTTTCTCCGTCGATCTCTATCGATTATCGATCGATTATCGATCCCGATCTCAAACCTTTATAAAAGATTTATTTTCCAAGACATATGTTTACAACTGGTTTGAAGTTCAACATCTCTTCTTAGTCTTAAGAATTGACCGCGTCCTTGATCCATTCAAAATTTTGAAGAAAAGCCGCTTTATCCTGCTCCTCCCATATCCTTAATCAAAATAGGGTCATATCGAAATTCTCAGCTGTGCGATCCGCCTTCTTTTCTTCCATCGTTTTCACTGTATCTCCGTATAATTCTCTTTCGGTTAGGTAATCTCAATACATCTTATTATATTGCTCTTCTACAGCTTTTTTGTGGCAACTTCAACTTTTCATTTGAAAATTATTTCCCAACTGCGGTGGAAGAAATTGACAAAAAAATTAAAGATTAAAATCGAAAAAATACGTTTATACGCATTGGTTCTGTTAATTTTCCATGAAAGTTGACAAAGTTGTGAAAACGGAAGTTTTCAATGGAAGCTGAAAACTATCAAATACGAAGCCAGAGACAGAAAAATAGACACAAATACAAATAGATAGAGAACTGAATCTGCGTAGAGAATAAAGAGGAACAAATATGTATATGAAACAAATAAATAAATTGAAAGAAAGTTAGAGACAAAAACAGAGAAAAATGCGAAAGAAAGTGAAAAAAGGAGTGAGAGAGAAATGGAGAGAAAGACAAAGAGAAATATAGTGATTTTGGAAACAAAGCAAACGAGAATTCGAGGACTTTGAAACCTATTCGTATGATGATGAACTGAATCGAAATGCTTTGCAGCTGGCAACAGACTCGAAATAATCAACAACAGACCGAGGCTGATCAGAGGAGGGAGAAAGTCCTGCAACAAAGCAACACCCCATCGGAGAAGTCAGAGAAGCACTGGACGAAAGAAAGAGACACAGCGAAGCAGAAAGAAGCGAGTAGATCAGAAAGACTTCGAGAAGTGAGAGCGGCTTCCGTCAGAGAAAAAGCGCCACACCGGCCACTTCATCCCCGTCTCTCGTCATTATCGTCACTTCGTGGTAACGAGGAACGGAAAGATTCAGAAGATGGCGCCAAGTTGCGCTTGACCAACACCGTGAAAGGTTATCCTTATTCCTTTGGATCAGTAAAATGAGCGAGACTACTTTCCCCGAAGTACAAATTGATTATTGTTAAAATATATAGTTTTTTTTTTCTCAAAATCAGTCTGACGAGTACGACTTCGAGTAATCGTGATAGCTGATACCGTCTAAAAAATCACCGAAAACATCACCCAAAATGTAGTGGAGATCTTTGTCCGGCCAGTGTTCGAATGCAGTGTGGTTCAGCTGAACAGTCTCTTTACTTTTCGCTTTTTCAAAGCATCATCAATGGTAGTGCATTAACCTCAAACGTTGGTTTTTAAACACAATATGGTTAAGGAAGCCCATAGCTTCAATTTCAAGCTCTTCACTAAGTATATAAGCTGAACACTAACTATACACTACTGAATACCAATTTAAACTCCTATTCATAAATTCATATAATACCAGTATGAGATGATTTTTTTTCTCGGTTGAGCTACTTACTCTAATTACGACCACTATGAATCACCGACCGGCGAGAGAATAGTTTCCATTTGAAGCTGGAGATATTGACGTAAGCTTAGAACTACAGATGACTTCCATTATTTTTACATCACCTTTTTTTTACAGGTGCCCAGTCCACGCTTGTTACACCCGATACGGACGAAGAAGACGAACAAGTTCAGCTTAGAGGTGAATGAGTTGACTACATTCAAACATAAGGATATCAATTATTTCATTGATATAAATACTTATTCGGTGGCGTGTCAGCATCAAACAACAATCTGTTGCAAAATAAGTGATTGAATGAATAAAACTGTGTGCTTTGAAAAACGTAGTTGTACAAAGATTGTTGTTATACAACTCGAAATATAAAAAAAATTTGAATTTCACGCTCAAAATGTCTCAAAAAAATTTCAAAATATCTTTTTTCTGGCATAAACGAAATCAGTTTGGTCTTAGTCCCTTCAATGTTTCCATTGCTTTCATCGGGCTCGTTTGATAGGGAAATGCGTTCATCCGTCAGTGATAATAATCGTCCATGGTTAACGTGATATATGTATGGTGATACAAATTTGATGTAGATAAATTCTTGTAAAACAGATAAAAAGAAATGAAAGAGAGCGAAATTTGAAAGAGAGTTAGTCAAGAAAACAAGAAATAAAGAGAGAAAGGAAATAAAGGAAAGATAACAAGAGAGCGAGAAAAAAAGGGAAGAGAAGAAGGAGAAGAGGGTGAAAAAGAGAACGTTTAAAAAGTAAGACACCTAGAGAGAAAGAGAGAGAGGAGAGAGATAGAGAGAGAGCTAGAAAACTGACACGTTCATTGAGATTGATTGTGCGAAGCTGGAATGGAATGATTTGTGTTGGAAACAGAAAACTCGAGATTTGCTGACTATGGATGGTTCCGCGGAATAATAAGTCTGACTATGGATGGTTCCGCGGAATAATAAGTCCAAAAAATCAATGAATCAACAAAAGAAAAAAAATTATGAAAAAAATACTTGCGATGTTTTAGAATTAAACTTGAAAAGACAAAAAAGGTTTCACACTCTCACTACGCTCTCACAAGAAAAGCGGTTTTTTGAATTCATACTTTTAGGCTTTTTAGAACCAGACCTTGTTTTTTGAAGTCTGATTTGTTTTTGGAAAGTAAATTTTTATTGTGATATCGATTTTCGTTTCGTAGATCGAAGACCGGTTCAACGCCGCCGTCGTTTCAAACATCGGAAAAGTGTCAACCTCGAGCCTGATACTGGACTCATACTTGCGAGAGGCTGTTCACGTCAGTATGCCCGTTTGCACTGTGACATAGAACTGTTTTTGACCAGTGTTAGCGCTTTTATCTATTTTCAAATCAAAAAAGACGCTTATCGAGGAGAAAATGTTCGAAATATGACTTTTTTCTATGAAAGACGGTTCCCTGCTTGTTTAATGCTAACCTTTTTTCTATGAAAGACGGTTCCCTGCTTGTTTAATGCTAACCTTTTTTCTATGAAAGACGGTTCCCTGCTTGTTTAATGCTAACCTTTTTTCTATGAAAGACGGTTCCCTGCTTGTTTAATGCTAACCTTTTTTCTATGAAAGACGGTTCCCTGCTTGTTTAATGCTAACCTTTTTTCTATGAAAGACGGTTCCCTGCTTGTTTAATGCTAACCTTTTTTCTATGAAAGACGGTTCCCTGCTTGTTTAATGCTAACCTTTTTTCTATGAAAGACGGTTCCCTGCTTGTTTAATGCTAACCTTTTTTCTATGAAAGACGGTTCCCTGCTTGTTTAATGCTAACCTTTTTTCTATGAAAGACGGTTCCCTGCTTGTTTAATGCTAACCTTTTTTCTATGAAAGACGGTTCCCTGCTTGTTTAATGCTAACCTTTTTTCTATGAAAGACGGTTCCCTGCTTGTTTAATGCTAACCTTTTTTCTATGAAAGACGGTTCCCTGCTTGTTTAATGCTAACCTTTTTTCTATGAAAGACGGTTCCCTGCTTGTTTAATGCTAACCTTTTTTCTATGAAAGACGGTTCCCTGCTTGTTTAATGCTAACCTTTTTTCTATGAAAGACGGTTCCCTGCTTGTTTAATGCTAACCTTTTTTCTATGAAAGACGGTTCCCTGCTTGTTTAATGCTAACCTTTTTTCTATGAAAGACGGTTCCCTGCTTGTTTAATGCTAACCTTTTTTCTATGAAAGACGGTTCCTGCTTGTTTAATGCTAACCTTTTTTCTCTAGAATCTAGAAAGATTTCTTTCTAGTCAGATTAATGCATTTTTCTGGATATATTGTTTTTATTTACCTTGCGAGTTTTTTTCTAGATTTATTTTCCAGTTTCGTCCACATTCTTCAAAAAAGTCTCAAAAACATTTAGGATCATCAGCTTCTTCATCAGCTTCGGATAGCGATCGAAAACGAGACTCGTCAATCAGTTCGAGAAACACAGCGAGTGAAACAGCACAGGACTCGTCATCCAGCTCCGAGCACGAAACTTTTTGCAGTACTTACCGAGGTGAGGAGTTCAACTTAAAAAATAGAGAGCTTCTCACCTACATATTTTCAATTTAAACGCTTTATCAAGATCAGCAAGCCACATCGGTAAGATTATGGGATCTGTTGCGACATGTGACGACTCCACTCCTCAGCGTTTTCTTCCTTCCTTAGGAATTGGGGACTAACGGCTTTGACAAAGTCGTCCCTCCATCTCATTCTTCTGTCGCTCATGATGGCGCTACGATCCCGGAGCGCCAATTCTTCTCGGGAAAGGACTCTCACAGACGAGGGAAGAGACGGTGCGAGGAGCAACCGTGCACGGAGGGAGACGAATGAGAGAATGTCGTTCGATAGTTCTCATAGTCGTTCGATAGTTCTCACTTTTTCCAATGAATCTACAGATAAAGAATAAGTACAAGCTTTTATCACGATTCCGAGGAAAGCGCCAAAAATTAAGCCTTTCCTTACTGGTGTTGGAAGTTTGTAGATACACCTTACTTAGAACGGTTTTGTAGATACACCTAGGAGAAGTCTCTTTTCTTATCAGAGGAGGTATTTACAATCTTGCGTAATAAAATTTAGCAAAACCAGGAGAATAAGGAAAACTACAATGTTTCGAAACGATGAAAGTAAATAAGAAATATTTGAAAATGTGACCGCAATCAAGTGAGAATATCGCGTTTATAACAAATTTGTGCGTCACAAATTACATGTTTATTTTTTGAGTTGAACCGAAAGGCACCGGAGTTTCATGATCAATAGCGATGGCAAGTAAAACAAAAATATGATTTTCATTAACAAAGGGACAAAAACTGCTCCATGATGTTGGGAATAACTGAGCCATCTTTTTATCACCGGAAGAGAGCGCGTTGCTTTTTTCCAAGCCTGTCATTGAAGGCTATATAAAAAATTAGTGACTTTAATAATTAAGATTTGTAAAAAAAATTTGTTTTCAACTTTTTTTAATTTTTCGATCAATGAGTTACTGAGAATCAATGTGTTTCGGCTACTCAAGAATAAAAATATTGATTGAACTATCGCAAAGTAAAAAGGTAGTCCACCGGGCGGGATCGAACCCAGACCATCTCGACTCAAACCGAGAGCGCGTGTTACCATTACACCACGGGGACACATTGCTATTCCTTGCGATAGTGTTATATGAAAGGCTCATATGCCAACATAAATATTCATACATAAATGTCTTCTCTCTTTCTCAACTTCATTTGCTGTTATAATCATACAAATGTTGTGTGTACATTGTCTCGCCTCTCGCCTATGAGCTCACTGTTTGATAACTCAGCTGATGCCTTCTCCTTATCGGAAAAGCGTCGTCTCTCACTTTACTCTGCTTCTGCTTGCAATGATCGATTCTTGGCAATATTCAAGAAATTTTCTCCGATTACTTATCATACGGGGGCGGCCCAGTTCTTCCTTGTTTCCTTGTTTCACTTCAAAATATTTATACACTGAATTCGAAAAACTATTAACTATTCTACTCTAACTACTGTAGTTGTAAATACATAAACTGAAAACTTTGGAATGTCAACTTTTTTACTTAATAGTTAATGATTTTATCATTTAAACTAGAGTATGAACATGCAATCCTACGTGAACGACATAAGCGTAGAAATTGATATGAAATTAGAATTTCCTAGAATGTTTTTGTCTGCTCGTAGATATATGTTAGTCTTTAACTCTGCTAAAAGGAGATTTTGAGGCGTTAAATTTACCTAAGTATTATTTCAAAAAAGCTCGAAGGTGCTTCGAAAACCTTTAAGCTACTGGAGTAAAGACAGGAATAGTTCAATGAGCTCTTGTGAACCTTTGGTCATGTTTATACACAGTTTTGTACTAGGTTTTGCCTATTTGTCTAAGTTTAATTTATTCTAGCCCTATTTATGCATTAGCCAAAGCACATGCTAGTTTCCTTTGAGTACTATTCTGAGCGTACACTAGGTCTTTTTCAGAAGTGAGCAATAATGGTTTTCATGTTTTTTCTCCTCTCATCAAAGCACAAGGAAAACGGGGTTTTAACTACCTGAGATTTTATGGTAGATCCATGGAAACGGCCATTACTTTTCATGAGCGTACCAGAAACCTGGCTAGTGTTGACCATTGGAGCGCCATAAGCTTCATTAAAACAACAGGCAGTCATGTTTGAAGCAATCATTTTCTTTAGTGAATTTTTGTCTCTTACATTTTTTTAAATAACTGTTTTTGGACCAAAAAATCGTCCAAAACATCTTTAAAGATTCGGGCTTAACATGTCTAGACTTTCAAAATGTATTTGTAAACTAAAATGTTATTTTACTTTTTGACCTCTCGCTTTCTGTTTTTCAATTTCACTCCCTATCTTCGTTGAATATCTTTTCTCAATCTGTATCTTTAATCGTAGTCTTCAATGTCTTATACATGAGGAATTCCAGTTCTGTTCTCTATTTAAAGCTTTTCTCTATACTTATACTAACTTACTTTTCTTCCCTTTTTTGCGATACAGATTCCGTTTTCCCTTGGAAATTCGGACATTCCGTATATGTCCTCTGAAGCGAAAAGGACGACATTCGACCAAAATATGAAAGAGTTTTTGTGAAGCGTGAAATGAGAGAAGATTGAAAGGAAAAACGGAAAAGAACCTAGAAAGGTTTTTCTAATAGGCACGGAAGAAAGATGTAGAGAGATTGAGACAGAGAGAAAAAGAGAAAGACAGAGAGAGGAAGAGAAAAAAGAGTAGCAGATGAAGGAATAAAGAGTGACGAAGAAAATGAACGGAGAAAATATTGTTCTTTCTTGTTCATATTACTTGTTTTCCCACCTGGAAGTTTTTTGGTGTTTACTTTGATTTCTACTCGTTTTTGACATTTTACTTTTTGCTTTTTAGTTTTTAAACTTCATAATTTTTTAGATAATAGTGATCTATAAAAAAATTTCTGAGCAACTTGCGAAATTTTATTGGGATTATTTGAGAATAATTTTAAAAGCTCGATAAACGTAAACCAAAAACTCGAATCGAAAATGAGAAGCATTCAAAAAAAAATTTTCACACGTCCACAGTCACATGTTCTATGTATGTAGTTGAAAAAAACTTTATAGAACTAATAGATAGCATACATTTAGAATTTCATGTTTGCGAACGCATCACATAAAGTCAAGCAAGAAAAAGCCAACGCGACGAATTTTGTCATTCTGCGTTCAAAAATCGACACATTTAGAAGAAATTATAGAACGCCTCGCTTCGAGGGCTCTTCGAGGGGAACTACATATGTATAAGGAAGTCAAGGAGTCTAAAAGAACGCAAAAGACAAAAGAAAACGAAAGAGAGAAAAATGTCTCAGAAAAGGAGAGGTGTTCAGAAATTTACAAAAAGGTTTAGAGTAATAGAGAGTAAGAGATATGGAAAATAGAAAGAGAGAAATATAGAAAGTGATTAGGAAATATAGATATTTCTATATAGAGGTTAGAGATGTAGAGAAATGAGAATATAGACAGATATGGAGAAATAGAGACTGCCAAACGGTAGAGAGAGTGAGCGAGAGAGAAAAAGAGAGAGGGGCAACGCAGAGACAGAAAAGTCAGTAAGAAAAGTGTGAGCTTCAAACAGAGAAATAGAGAAAAATCCAATGAAACAGAAAATAGAGTAATGTTCTTGAGAAAAAAAACTATTATAGTTTTTGCCAAAAAAATAGTTTTCATCCAGGCCCCTCAGCTCGTCGAGCAGCAGCTCGCCGGCACCAGCTGACCTCGAGGAAAACTCGTCCTCAACTCGCCGCTTCACTCTCTCATCTCGCAAGCATAGGCTCGTCGGCCACTCCAAGCAAGAAGGTAGTTTTCCGGTCAAGCATGAGAGTGAAGCCACTG
Source organism: Allodiplogaster pararmata (assembly GCA_964056735.1). Lineage (NCBI taxonomy): Eukaryota > Metazoa > Nematoda > Chromadorea > Rhabditida > Diplogasteridae > Allodiplogaster > Allodiplogaster pararmata. The sequence goes on from OZ057403.1 coordinate 18,982,396, forward strand.
AAAATTAAGTAGCACAAGTTCAGCTATGTATGTAGAAGAGTGGAAAATGAATAGAGGAGCTGGCTAACGATCCGCTTTTTTGTCGATTAACATGAAACAATACACGCGGGTTGGAAGCTGCCAGACTGATATTCCAGTGCCTCAACAGTTGCGGACTGGACTGGTAGACATTTTGAATTCCCATTTATGACATACCTGAACAAAAAGCAGCCGCTAGATTCGTCATATATATTTTTCCTTTGTAATGAGTTGAATAGGCCAATATTGGATATCATAACTGTGCAAATCCTTTTTTGGTCTACAAACCATTTTAATATCGAGTATTCGGCTTCTTGGTTCATCCACGAATAAGTCCACTTTTAGGCCTCCTATTCTTCTCTGACCCGTTCGGAGAGGCAAACTCGCTCAATGTCTGTGACAGATCTGCATGGCGAGCAGTTCGACTTCACCAACCCCGATGCTGTTACGAGGTTCGCCTCTTCCGAAGCAAGCAAAATCATTTCTTTTCCTGTACTCTCTAGTTCAAACTTCGTTTTAAATTTTTTGAATCCCGTCGCTCACATACCACGTGTAAAAAACTATATAATATTCAAACTCAGGTTCAAATTCAAATGATTTTATTTCATTACATGGGACAAGAAGTCCTATTAAATCGAACGACTTTATCTGATTTTCCGATTCTTGTTAGAATGAGAACGTTGAATGTAGACTGGAGTGTCAGTCATGGTTTGGACATTACGGCCTCAAGAGTCCAAATTATCCTAGAGACTGGATTTCTCCATTCTTGGCAATAGAAATGAATATACTAGTACTATATGTAAGTACTGGCATGATTGATAGTAGAATTGTGATGAATTGTTGAAAATAATGTGCTTCATGTCTATGACATTGATTATAAAGCTAATAAAATTTTTTTTGTTTAAATATAATTTTTGTATGTATAATCCAAGCTCCATCCCCATTTCTCTTTTTCTTACATCATTTCTCATTTCTCATTTCTCTTTTCTCTTTTCTCTTTTCCCATTTCTCCTTACATTCCGAGTTTTCAGATGGACCTCACGAATGCTGGCGGAGCTGGACTCTTTGCCTGGCAGCAGGGCAGATCTCTCTGCAACCGGCGAACGTCGCGAATGGCGGCTGTCAACGCCTCTGACGCTCTCGCCGTCCTCTCTCCCACCACCTGTCCCTGCGCATCGCATGACTCACTCTATGATCTGTACCAAGCCAGAAGGTTCAAATTTTCCTTTGCAAAACTGAAGGGTCGCAGGAGTGGGAGGGGAAGGCTCAATGAAAAACATTGAAAAAACTTGTTTTGGTTGACTTTTTATTAGAAGAGGCTCACAACTTTTTCGAATGATCAAAATTCATAGCTAACGTCTAAAAATGGGTCGCAATCACTGTGAAAATGGCGATACTGCTAAAAGCTTGGATAAAATATATACATATAGTAACTAGGTAAGAAAATATATTGAAAATGCTTATACTGAACTTGCCTGTTCATAGTATTGTGCCTTATTCTCATGCTTTTCATCACTCCCCTCGCCATACTCAAGCGACCGTTCGCTCATTCACACACCGCCATTAGAAAGAAAGTATATGTATTTCCGCAATGACTTCAAATTCATCAGTCAATTCAATTCAAACGCTTTGTTCTCGATGTCATGGGACATTATATCGAACTGTCATGGACGCCATTATATCGAACTGCTCCATCTGATTCTCCAAACCGTACAGAATAATTAGAATGTTGATTGGAGTGTCGATCATGGTTTGGAAATTACGGCTTTAAGGTGTCCAATTCTTGCTAGAGACCGGAATCCTCCATTATTGGCGATAGAAATGAAGAGTGAGAAGTGAGTCGACCGCTCTCAGCCATGACAAATGGAATGACTATTTTTTCAATAGTATGAGTGCACAGAAAAAAACTATGAATAAAAACCATTTATGGAAATATGCAATAAAAAGTATGAATTCGCTTGTTTCAGAGCTCATGACGTCAACTTCTACCTCATCCGTGGGTTCTTACCAGTCCTTCCACAGCACACCTACTGACCTGAAAGTGAGTAATGTTATACAACTTAGTTTCTTATGGATCCAGTTTCTCGTTGAAAAACTATTCTAGTTTCTCCTAAGTGAAAGTCACTCGGGAACAGAAGGGGTCTGAGCCCTATTTATGTAGAAGCCGATTCTTAGCACAATTTCTGATCAATTGCGTATAGGTGGTTTTTACTATCTTACATTTTGGGTCTATTTCACAGGCTTTTTCTGATACTTTTTTCAATTATCCGTGTCCAAGTGATTAAAAAAACAATAATGTTTGATATATTTTTGAACATTATAGAAAACATCATTATCAAACCGGTTTCATCTAAAATGAGGAGACGATGGTTATAAATTGGAGACACCCGACTTGGATAAGATAAAACTATTGATTGTACAGAAAAAAACACCACTAGCGTAATCAAAACAAGCAGTCCCTTGTTTTTACCGGTACCAAACGCGTTACCAACACATTACCAATGAAGCAGATACCCGTGCGATTGTGGCCTTGTTATAAATTTAGGCATCCTGGCAGAACAATAATTTTTACCGGATTGCTTAATAATTACAAATGCTCATTTGGTTACATACTTTGTTCCTACAGCTTATGTTTTTTATTCATTTTGACCAAGTTAGTGAATTTTTTGCCAGCTTGTTCTTTGAGTTTTGAACTTGTTCTCGGTAACGGTTGAATAACACAAAAAACCACTTTTGAACAAGGACCGATTACTAATTTCATGAGTTTCAGTCTCTTATCATAAATATCTCAAATCACTTTGGTTATATTCAGTAAATCATTTTTTCACTCTTTTATTCATTTATTCCAATTTTAAATAACTAACATAAGCTTCATTCATTTTAAAGGACATGTTATTCCAGATGGATTCTTTATATCCGTCCGCTCAAGACTCTTGGCACCGTTCCAACAGCCACCGCAGTCTCAACTCCTACGAGGACTTTGTCACTCCGTGCGCTTCTCCTGTGAAATGCGGAAGCTTATTGAGTATTCAGTCGCAACATATCCTGAACGAGTTTGACGATCTGCTGCGCAGCTATGAGGAGTTCAGCTGTAGAAGCACTTCCATAACACCTACTCAAGAAGTGCGTCTCCAAACAGCCGCCCCGACCATCCAGGAACCATCTGTGTGTATTTTTCCGCCTATCAGTTCCATTTATTTTTGGCTTGTGATATTTTTTCTCTGAACTTTTTTCGTGTGGATTGATTACTAATTTTCTACTAACGGCATCATTACCTATACTTTTTATGACTATGCCCTTGGTGAGGTTTCCTCAAAATCAGCTACATTTACATTATCCAGTATTACGCTAATCCAACATAAATCTCAAATAATATCTCCATTTGAAACCTGGAAAATAAGGTTTGACTTTTTTTTAGGTGATATTATTCAAGCTGAACAATAACTTCTTCGGTTACTGTTGAGCTCTGTTTCCCGTAGCCTCAAGTAGTGTATGAACACTCTCAAAGAAAAAAAAATTAGAAAAAGAAAAAAAGTTTGAAAATAAAGCCGTCGAATACATTTAGACACTAACTTTAAATTTCGACTTACGCACCTTTCGCTTCTATACAAGGGACTTCTCTGCGCTCTTCCCTCATTCCCCCTTCCCCCCTTTCCCCCCTTCCCCCTTCCCCCCTTCCCCCTTCTCTTATGATGACCGAAAGCGGTTTTTCTCTCAATTTTTCTCATTTCTTCTGCAGGGGGAAGCAGAATGCGCTGTGACGGTGGAACTGAGCTCGCCAGACCGATCTGCTCGAGTGATTGGTCTTCTGGACACTCGCACCCCACCTCCTCCAGCCATCGCATCTATTATCGCTTCGAAAACCGGCATCCGGGAAGAGAGGGAACCTCCTCAGCCAAGTAAGCTGGTACAGTTAACGATGCATAAAAAACCCGGAAAGGTTCCTTATAGTCTCCCGCACACTCTCTCGTCTCTCTTTTCTCTGTATATCTCCCTTTCTCTCCCCTTCTATCTATCTCTCTATTACTTTTTTTATTTCTCTCTCTCTCTCTCTCTCTCTCTCTCTCTTTCTCTACCTGCTTCGTGATTCGTTTCATTTTTCGATGTTCGGCGGGGATGCATTCTGATTTTGGAATGATTATATAAGTTTTGAAAAAAGCTAATTCCGCTTGAATGTGGAAAAGACAGATTCGATCCGTATGTTCAGTCGTATCTTCTTTTATCAGTATGATGGTTAGCCTATCGGAGTTCTTCCAACTTTTATATCTGGGTTCCGGGTTGACTTGCTAATTAGATTACGTGACCTGCTGCGAGCAACAGAGTGTTGGGCTTAGTTGGATTTCTCCACGAAATCTCGAGGCCTATCTGAGTCCAGGTGGGGAGGAATCACGCGAAAAGGTCGTAAAACGCAGCAGATGGTGTAAATATCGCATGTTACCTCTTGCATTCTCCCTCGAATTGGCCCGTTCTTACTCTTTTTCGAATGTTTTTTCTAACAAAACCAAGCAAAAGTCTGAATTTTTGAAATTTTTTGACTTGCATGAGTAAGTGAATAGCTTTTGACTCCATTTCACTCATTAAACACCTCAAAAGGATGTCTTCGACTCCATGTAGGATATAACTCTGTTGTACAGAAGATCCTTGTCCAATATCTCGTAAATTTTCCATCCTTCACAAAATACTTCGAAAGAATTTTTGTGACTTTTTTCTGCTTTTATTACCCCTCCGTGAACAATACATATAATGATTATCGTATAAATTTCGTTTCTGTGTTTCGATGTCGTCCTATTAAAAAAAATATTTAAAAAAATATTCTATTGTAATAGCGCGTTTCTTCATCGCCTGAGTCTTACTTAATTGGAAACGAGCAAACTGTTCCTTTTTAATCGAAAAACACACTCATATTGTATAATATGTGTTGGATAAAGATTGAAAAAGTTCCCTAAAAATTAAAGGAGGTTTTGCAGTTAATTGGATTCACCTCAACTATTTCTTTCTTGCTTACAGAAAACAACTCTCGTGACACTGGCGAGTCTGATTGGCTTTCGATCGACTCTTCGACGTCGAGGTGTTCGAAAAACACACTCAAGAGTCCGGAAGAAGTGGCCTCGAGAGCAGCTTCCTCCACGAACGACGAGTCCGCACTGCTCAAGTCCATCTCTCGTTTGAGCAAGTCTGTCTATGGCGAGATCGAGAAGATGATGTCGGGCGAGGAAGAGCCAAACCTAGCCAAGTGGAAGAAAACGGTTTGTTGCTATCGATATTCTCGAATTCCTACAGGCTACTTAATGAGTAACGTTAGAGAAAACTGAGAGCTGTTGTGTTTTTATTGAAAAAATTTTTTCTTCCATGTATTTCTCAAATTTATTGCGTGTGAGCAACGCTTTTTTGAGGTTTCTATTTAAGGAAAGGTTTTTTTTTAATTGAAAAATGGTCTTTAAAAAAATGTTAGTTAAAATTAGTGGTTTCCTTAACCCGTTTTGTCACAAATCCAAGAGTAAATATTTATTATAGGCGCATTGATTACATGCTTAGGTCAATTAAACTTTTTCGATTGCTTTTTCCACTTGAATAATGTTTTCTGATTTTTTCAAGTAAATTTACCACTGAAACCACGACAAGTAGGAACTTAAAACTTTCTTGAGTTAAAAAAATGATGAGAGCTTGAGGGTGTTAGTGCTGATTTAACTGATTCTAGTCATATCAGAAGTTTTGATAAAGCTCGCAGGGAACATTATTCATACACGCCATGACTTATTGTTAGACAAGACTATTGGGACTTTATAAAAGTCACGTGCATTCCACATGTAAAAGAAAACTGTCGACGGATTTTATGACGTCACCATAACTGTAATAAAACCATCAGACTTACTGACGAAGACAGGATAGGCGGTCGACTAGCGAATCGTCCCTCAAAAGCCGAAAGACAATAAAAAGAGAAAATGTGAGAGAACCGAAAATATAGAAATAGGGGGAGAGAGAGAGAGAGAGAGAGAGAGAGAGAGAGAGAGAGAGAGAGAGAGAGAGAGAGAGAGAGAGAGAGAGAGAGAGAGAGAGAGAGAGGATGGAGGGAAAGCATAAAAAACATTATAAAAAGAAGGTTATTTCTACGTATTCGTTCTAGACTACTTTAAATTGGAAAAAAGAAGGTTTTTTCTACGTATACTACTTTTAAGAATGCAACAACAAAAAAACCGGAATGAAGAATGCAACAAAAAAACACGAAATCTTCTTTGTTGAAATTAAAATATATGTGAAGTAATATACTCAACCTCAACCATAGCAGTCAAACTGAGAAAATAAAATACGGCTTAGGTAAAACATACTGATAAATATATAATGTTCAGTTCCTGCGCTCTCAACCAAAAATGTTCAAAATGTGATCAATATGCGTGGAACCTTATTATTGGTGATCAATTTTTTCTGTGTGTAAAAACTGATGTTTTCCACATGAATGATCACTTTTCATACCTCTTTCAACAAGAAGGACTTGCTGTTTTCTATGCATGGGTTCTATACCAGCATTGTTATCAACTTCCTCGTCTCATCTTTTACCTTCATCTTTCTCTTCCTTTTCTTTCTTTTTCTCTCTCTTTCTCTCTTTCTATTTCTCTCTTTTTCTCTCTGTCTTTATCTCACCATTTAGTAAATTTTTTATGTCTATCTTCTTCTCCATTGCCTGTCTATTTTTCATTGTTTTCTCTTTTTCTGTATTTCTTCATCTGATGTTAAACTTTTTACATGGTCTACTTCTATGTTCCTCATTTTTCATTCTTCCTAACCATCTCTACTCGTCGTTTCTTCGTTAGGTTCACTTCTTATTCATTGTTTTAACTCTTGATGTCCTTATATCTAAACTCTTATCATGTATCTCTCACTTCATTCTGGCGTCTTTCCAGGTTCAGTAACTCCATTTCTTGTTTTCAGAATTTTCCCCTCTTTTTAATCTTTTCCTCTCTCGATTTTCACATCTTTGTGTCCTATCCGTTAACTTCTTTCTTACTTCTTTAAACGTTTCCATCTTTCATCTTCTCTATATATCTTGATAACTTTCTCTCCCAATAATTTCCTGCATCCATCTCTGCATACACACACTTCTATTGCTTGGTGTTGTCTCAAAAGACCAAAGGAAAAGGAGGCTCGCAGCGATAGAGAGAGTTTGCTTGGCCTAGAAGTTGGACTGCCCAATTTTATTGCCTTACTAATTCGAGGTTCTGAAGACTTAGGATAAAGAGATAAAGAGCGAGAGAGTGAGTAGAGGGCCAAAAAAACAGTGTTCCAGAGAAAAGGAGAAAATAGAGAGGAACCGAGAGTCAGAGATGAGAGAGAGAGAGAGAGAGAGAGAGAGAGAGAGAGAGAGAGAGAGAGAGAAGTAAGAATGAGGAAGAAAGAGAGAGATAGTAAGTAAAGAAGGAGAGAAAGAGGAATAGGAGGTGAAAGAGTTGAATAGAAAAGCAGAGAGAAAAGAAATGTACAAAAACTGAAATTTCTTTTGTAAAGTTCGAATGGCGGGCGAACGACTATGTACAAACGTATGTTATCGTTCGGCAATTTCTGTTTTCTTAGTTTCACCACGAAAGAAATTGGTTTCGATTTAAATGATCAAATTCCTTACCTTCGGCTCGGAAAACTTGAATAATGCACTGCATATGTACTGCCATATGCAGTGCATTATAATAATATAAATAATAATGCACTGCATATGTACTTCACTGCATATGTACTGATTACTTTCATAACCACTTTCTGTTATTTTTCTTGAATGTGTTTACAATCATATTCCGTGTCACTGATTTTTCTACAATCGGGAGAAATTGGCTCTCTGAATTCTACGTGTGCTACAGTTTTTTGAGCTCGCAAACTCATATTTAAATAAAGAGGTTCTGAATACGTCTCTATCTTTAATTAAAGGGGGGTACTGAATAACTACCCCTACGGACCCATTCTCCAAATGAATTGATGACAGTTTATGTACCAATCTGCAGGAGCATTGGAGCTTGGAGACTCTTGCTTTCAACCTTGGGCTATTTTTAGTCATTTTGTATGTTTTTAAAATCTTATCTCTTTGTCGGTTTATCAATGCCTAAACATCTCTCTCTCTCTCTTTCTCTCATTACTACTCTCTCTTTCTCTCCCTCTTTCTCTCCCTCTCTCTCTCTCTCTTTTCTCGCTCTTTCGCTCTCTCTCTCTACGTCTCTCTCTATCGCTCTCTCACCTTCCCCCTCTCTCTCGAACTCTTTCTACCTATCTCATTCTGCCTCTACGTTGAATTCAGAATAATCGTCACAGCTGAGTCAGCGTTGGATACGAGCATTACGCCATTCTCTCCATTGTTGAGCTTGTACCAACGACGAATCGGTTTGCATAACTGTTTCCAAATTTCTCCGTGAGACTTCAGACTTCTTCTGTTTCCATTCTCGCTTGCTCGATGAATCACGCAAACCGTGTGAACAATGTAATAGTTCCCAAAATCATTCATCGTTTCAGAGGAATGTTTATTTCACTGTTGTAGAACCTGCTTTCATTGTGGTTACTCATCTTCTCAAGCAAGCTATTGTTCTGTCATGTTCTGTTTCAACAATCTCACTATAAATTAGAATATTTCTTTACCGTCTCTCTCTATGTTTATATTCTTCTCTATCTTTATCTTTTCTGTTTTACTGTTCTCTCTCGTTTGTCATCCCTCTGTTTCGTTCTCTCATTGCCTTCTTTGCTCTTTTTTGTGACTTATTGTTTTACAGCATTTGATCATTATCTTCATATGCATTTCTCTTTTTTTTAAACGGAATGTATTTCGTTCAATCGTTTGCGTCTTCTACACCCCAAGTTTCAACCAAATTTTTAAAAAAACATAAATGTTAACCGTATCAGTGAGTGCCCATAGAAAAACAAAAAGCATTAACTCAATGGGTCTTCTGGGGGGAAAAGCCATGTGTCCTAAAAAGTAGTCGGGGGAATAATTCAAATTTTCAAAACTAAATTGCCGTAAGGACAAAACATGTTCCAAGGGCGGTATCGAACTCAACTGTCTTTTTTTCTTACCGGGAGCAAGCACGTCACCACATTAATACCATGCACCAATTGCGAATCCTATCGGTTTCGCTATAAAAAAAAAATGGAGAGGAATTTTTGCTTGTATTTAAAAAATAAAATGCGAACTGGTCTGGAAAGTGGGTTGAGTCAAAATCAAGGCTCAGTGAGGGAAGAAATTGGAGGGGAACAAACTATTATCTCACTGACTGCGCCAAATACATGATGTGTCTCTCTGAGATCAAGAAAATGCAAATTTCGATGGAAATTCGCGCGCTTTAACCTGTTTGAGAGCAAATCACTTCCAAGTGTCTCGAAATCAGTGAACGAACTTCACTTGGTCTTTCTCTTTTTTCTCGCTCTCTCTCTCTCTTTCTTCTCTCTATCTTTCTCTCTGACTCTTTTCATCTCTCTCTATCTTTCTTTCTTAAAAGTGTTTAACCTCGATTACAATTGTAGCTCCTCCTTAAAACTTCTCTTTGTTTGTAAGTTTTGAAGTATTTAAGCCGTTTTTCTCGACTGTTTTCTTGAAATATCTTTCTTCCTGTTTGATCCATACATATTACAAGGAGTATATGTAAATAGTTGGAATCACAATTATTTAGAGAACTAGAGAGTTTTGAATCGAGTGGTTGAGGGATCTTAAAGATATTATTGCTATTTTCCTTTTTGAGGAGTAAATTCTAAATGGAAGATTCCAAAATTTTAAACGTAACTGAAGTAAGAAGTTCAAGAACCGTGTTGACTGAAAAATTATAGTAGAAAAAAGGTGTAAGACTAAGTACAGGGTGTTTCAAAAGTACTGGCACAAAGATTTTACCTTCTATTTTCATTCATTATCAGCGAATCAGGTTAATATGATTAAAAATGTTTATTCAATTCTTTATTCCGCTTGAAACAAAACATCATGTTGAGTGACGAAACAGAGGACACTGTCACAAAAAAAATGAATTCAGTGAAGGTGATTGAAAGTGAGATCTAAATATGACAAGAACAATCATGAACATTTCATTTTAGGAAAATCGGAAAGCACACAAAAAAGCAAAGAAAGCAAAGCTTGTATCTTCAGTTATGAACTATTCATCCGCAATTAAGAACTATTCATCCGCAATAATAACTTGAAATTCCAAATATTCAACTCACTCTTTATCATTCGAGAGCTAACCGAGAACACAAATATAATGGAAAAAAGAGGAGAAACCAAACATTTGAAGTAACGAAGTACTTGAATTAAAAATGTATTCTAGATTTCGTGACAATGGTCTCACAATCAAGCTTGATAAGTTCATTTCTAAAAATGCTAGAAGAGCTTGTAGAAACCAAAGAGCAAGGTAACTTATTCCAGACATTAATCATTCTTGAGGCACAAGTGCATCATTCTTGAGGCCCAGTTACACGGCAAGCATATTCTGTAGTTATTCGATTCTCTCAGCGAATAAGGCGATGGGCGAAGTTTAAACATATTTGAGTAATCTATTTGAATATTTTCGTGCAGACATTTATGAATAAACACAAGATCGGCCACATTTCTTCTATATTCAAGCGAAGAGATGGAAAGAAAATTCAGTCTAGCAACATAACTCGTTTTGGGTAATCCCGCCCTTTGTAGTAACCTTCGTGTAAATGATCTTTGCACTTTTTCTATGCAGTTAACGAGACCGATAGTTACTGGGGACCATACCTCACTCTCATATTCAATAAGGGGTCTTATGTATGTGGTGTATATTCTGAGCAGAACAAACATTAAGCTCTAAAGATCATGTTTATACATTTTTGGGACTTTAGGGAGGTTAGTTCAATATGTTTAGAGAATGTGATGAAATGTAATGCCAAGATCTTTCACTAATGAAGTAGTTGGTATAATATTGTCTTCTAGGTGATTTGTTATTTTTGGATTCCTAGGACCACAGTGCATGATAAAGCATTTTGGAGTTGATATCACAAGTCCCCAGGTCAGTGAGTAATCGGAAATGGAGTCCAGACTTTTCTGAAGAGAGTCTCTGTTATTGGAAAAAAATTTGAGGTCATCGGCATATAGAAAACCATGGACATCTGGCTCTATGTGCTCCATGATATCATTTATTAATATTGAAAAGAGGAGGGGTCCAAGTCAACTCCCCTGGGGAACGCCACTGTTGTATACTTTAGAGCCTGATAATGTATCTCCGATTGAGACTTTCGAGGACCTGCTCGTGAGAAAAGAACGGATAAGATAGAGGAGGTTGCCCGTTATTACCACTTTTTCAAGTTTGTGAACAAGAAATCTTATGTTTACAGAGTCGAAAGCCCGTGAAAAGTCGACTAGGCAGATGTCAAAGTCTATTTTTTTTATTCTGAAGCGTGAGGTAAATGGAATGAGCCTCTACCAGGATTGTTACCGTGGACCGTCTCCGACGGAAACCATGTTGTTTGGGATGTAGTATGCCATTGGTTACCAGATATTGATAAGTTATATTGAAGATCAGTTTCTCGAAAACCTTTGACATAGAGCACACCATAGTGATTGGACGATGATTTTCGATCTGAGAGCGGGGCCCTTTTTTATGAACTGGTTTGATTATTCCTTTTTTCCAGGCCAGAGGGTAGTGCCCTAAAGTTAGTGAGTTAGGGAAAATGGTGGAGAGAGGTATGGCCAGTGAGTCCAGACCATTTTTGAGTAGTCTACTTGGAATGAAGTCAGGGGACGAGTTCAGTTTCGGAGCGATTCGTTTCAGGATGGAGTTCACCTCAAAAGGAGAGATATCATTAATGTGGTCAAGTTGAAAATTCGGGCGAGAGATTTGAAGGGGTCCACTGATTGGTAAGGGTTGTAACTTATCAAAGTACTCGGCGAAGTGAGTTGCTTGTTCGAAGGGGATAGTAGTTGGTTTATTGTTCACTATGAGAGCAGGAATATATGTGTTGCTTTTAATGCGGTTGGATATAGTTCTGAAGAATACCTTCTAGTTTTTCGGGAACTTAAGCTTGTCTTCCCTAAGAACCTCGAATTTGACTATTTCTTTGTGAAGTTTCTTGGATGTGCGTAATGATGTAATGTGGAGAGGGTTGCGTTTGTTACTTCTCTGTAGGAAGCTGTATAATCTTCTTATCTTGGGGGGATACTTCAAACGTGTTCTGATATTCCTAATTTTAGGAATCCTATTATCCATTACGAATCGGATGATGTTGGTTAATTTATCGACACTTTCGTCAATAGTTAGGTTTGAGAGCATGTAAGTCCAGTCGATGCTAAAGAGGTCTGAGTTGATTATTTCCCAATCTGCCCTTTTCCAGTCTAACGATGAGCTGGTGCTTGTGATAACACGCTTGGCTCTATCTCTGATTTCAAAGTATATTGAGGCATGATCGCTGGTGGAGAAGGGAGGCCTGACAATACAGTCTTTTATGATATTTGAATTACAGAGCAGGCAATCGAGTGTATTTTGAAGTCTAGTGGGAGAAAGTACGAGTTGTTTAAGATTGTTGTCGCATGTCATGTTTAAGAACGCAAGAGACATACTACATGTATTGGGAGCGGTGAGATTTGCCCAGTCTATCTTGGGGAGGTTCATGTCTTCGCACAGAATGGTGGGAAATACTTTAGTAACATGAGAGGTGATAAACGAGCAGAGATCCTTTGTATTTTCTACTCCACAGCTAGGAGATAGATATATATTAATCAGTCTAATGGCCGAGAAAGCAAACGAGAAAGATGTGTTAGGATAAATGTCTATTATTAACCCCTCACACTGAGCCTTGCTATATTGAACAACTAAAGATGAGGAGATGGCATTATCTACTAGAATGGCTACGCCTCCTCCTCTTTGTGCCAATCTGTCACCTCTGAATACCGTGAAGGGTAAACTATCGGTTAGAATGGAGTCGAAAAGCTCACTGTGCATCCATGTCTCAGATAGTAAGAGAATAAGAAAATTTACAGCAACGAAGAAGAAAATAAAGATCATATAGCTTATTCATCACTGATCTACAGTTGAAAGGCAAGCATTTGATTACTTCTTCTCTAGCTCTTTTATCCGACTTATCCTATGGTGAATAACGAGAGGTTTTCCTAACATTTCTTCTTTTGGAAACAAATTCGTCTGACTTTCTGGGGCATGAGGTAGATTCTTCGACGTTTCTGGTATTGCGTCTGCTTCTGACTTGTTGCGGCTTCATGGAGCTTTCCGCCAGAGAAGGAAAGTCAGTTGGAGAAGCCTCGAATGTAGATGTCGACCGGGCCCCAGAGTTCACCAGCGAAGACGATGGCATTTGGGAGTGTTGAGTTGAACTGGCTAAGGGGGATAGTGACGAAGAGGCGGGAGGAGGATAAATTGGTCGATAGGGTACCCGTTTGTAAGACTGGGCAAAACAAGGAAAAGCAGGGATTAGGTGAGCGTCGACCACTTTGGCAGAGGGAAAAGATGGGTTAGTGGATATTCGGATGCAGTCTCGCTCGGCTTGAAGCTCTGCCGGCGAGAGGTCAGCTCGGGAGTAACATCCTTTAGGAAAAGGGTGTTTCGCCTTTCTGCAAAGTTCCAGAAAAAGATTACGCTTTCCAAGAGATGAGAACTCAATTTTCACGGGACTGCCATGAGGAGCAGAGAGACGTGGGCGATCAATTGGGTGACGATGATGATTGATATTACCCTTCTCTAGGTCGTCAATAAGGTCCGCTGAATTGAGTCTGATGATAAGACGTGAGATAAGATCTTTGTCTTTGCAACACGTATCATCCTCTGACTTGCCTTCTGGAAGTCCGATAATAACAGCTCGTTTACCTTTTCCTATGAGCATATCCTTGTCTCGATAAGTGGATTCGACGATAGCTGAATACAAGTGGGGTCTAAGTGAGGCCGGAAAGACAGATGACTTTATGGATTTCATTTCTTCACTAATCCGTAAAAGTTGCTGTGACTGGTCCAGAATTACTTTGTTCATGTCAGAAATCTGTTGGGATTGAGCAAGTATGATCTGTTGAAGCGGCTGCATAACTTTTGTCAGCGTTTCTCGGACAAGACTATCGATGAACGGAAGAGAGACTGTGGGAATGGGGAGGTTGCAAAGATTAGGAGGAGATTTGCCATCAATTGGCAGAGCTCGGGAAGGGTCACCACTCATAGAGAACGGAGATCATTCAATGAATGAAAAAAAAAATTATCAACAACTTCAATGATTATGTTTTACAATAGTCACTTAATATTATTTCCTTTGGAATTAATGACAGCTTTGAGACGACGAGGGTATGCCTCGATGGTTGCCCGCAGTGTCTCTTGTGGAATAGCGTCCCATGCTCGTGTAAGGGAGACTTTGAGCGTTTCCAAATTTTTGTGAGATTTTTCACAAGCCTTTGCCTCCAAAATAGCCCATATGGAGAAGTCGAGTGGATTGAGGTCGGGGCTATTAGCCGGCCATTCATTGTCCTGTATGAAGTCGGGCAGATGATGTTTGTACCACTCTTGAGTCTTCTTGGCTCGGTGTGCTAGGGCACCGTCCTGTTATAAGTCCAGTTGTTGGTGTTGAAGTGAGCCTGGGACCAAGGTAGAAGATGCTTCTCAAGAATTTCATCAATGCACGCGTTAGTATCGAATTTTGCACCTTTCGGCACAAAAACGAGAGGAGTGCGACCACAGGAGGAGACTGCCGCCCAAACCATGACTTGTGCAGGATGAGAATTGCATTCGATGACCCGACCTGCATCGTTCGCTTGATGCTACTGAGACATGAAGCTCAGCGGACATTTTCCTCATGATTCTCTGCGCTTTGCGTTGTATCCGCTTCTTGACAATTTTCGTGATACGAGAAGAACTAGCGGTGACCGTTCTACCGGAGCGTGGACGATCCTCTTGAGTTCCACGTTTGATAGTGTCGTAGACGGTTCGACGAGGAACATCCAGTATGTTACTGATCTCAGAAGGTTTGTGTTCTGCACGACTTAAAGTCAGAATCACGGAAGGTTTCGAACTTGGACGCGCCGTTCACATACATACAAAACTAAGGGAACAATTTATAATTTCGAACACATCATCAACAAAAACTAGAGAAAAATGTGTAATGTCTTCCCAAGTCAATTGATCCATGGAGCGTGTGAGAGGCGCGCGCGAAAACTGTGGCAGTACTTTTGAAACACCCTGTAGAAGAACGAGCGAGGGAGTTTTAAGAATAGTTTTATGAGAAAAAAACAAAGAAAAAAGAGATAGAAAAGGCGAGAAAAGGGAAGCAAAAGTTCTTTCTTGGAATGGAACAAGAAGATCGTGAGAGAAAGAGCGAAAAAAAGATCGTGAGAGAGGAAGATCTCGAAGGATCCGCGAAATAATGAGAACTTGTTATTAACCAAATTACGAGGATTATGTATAAATATAATACCATGCAGCTGACCAGGGGTCATTTCATTCTTGTGATTGTTTTGCCGTTCTAACTTCTCTCTATCTCTAGCTTTTCACTTCTCTCTATCTTTCTCTAACTTCTTTCTGCCTTTTTTCCCTATTTTTCTACCCCTTTTGCTCTCTGACTCACTTATCTAATTCTTTTGTTTTCTTCACATCTGTTTTATCTCCACACTGACGTCTAAGTATTCTCCTGTCTCTGTGACACACACACTCTCTCTCTCTTCTCTCTCTCCTCTCTCTCTTTCTCTCTCTTTCTCTTTCTCTTCACCTTGTTCGAACATGTCAAACAACAAGAATTCTATGTCTTCTCATTTTATCTTAAAGATTCACTGATCTGCTGATGCGCATTACATTCTAAGTGTTGCCTTCTGTGGCGCTTGACGGCTTTCTCCTTCCAATCTCTCTTTCTTTCTCGCGCCTCTCTGTCTTACGTTCTTTTATAATTTAGTTCTCCTCTCTTTACTTATCACTTTCTCTTTCTCTCTCTCCCTATAGCTCCATCTCCTTTCATACAAGTATATCTTCTTCATTGTCATCTCAAACTCTCTCACAGTTTCTTTCTTCATTTCTCTATTCTCTGAAGACTTCTATGTTTGTCTACGTGTGCCTTCCTTTCTTTCTCACATCCTCTAGACACATTACACTTCTGAAGTACATTATGTGGATCGGTCTCTCAGATTTTATACTACACCCTCTGACCATTTTGTCGGTTTTATGCCCCTTTGCAACTCTCTTTCTCATTCTCTATCTCTTTCTCTCTCTCCCTTTTTGCATCTATTTTTCTCTTTCATACTCTGCGGCTATTTTCTCACCCTATTTCTCACTTCTACTATTCAACACCTTCTTGTTGAGTCGCTCAATCTCTATTGAGGTTTTCTTAACCTCCCCCTGATTTGAATATGGAACCCTTACATACTTCTCTATATCAACCTACTCATTTTTTAAGCTTAAGCATTTTTCTATTTTATTTTTTAAAGTTCTCACATTTCTCAGAAATCGGAACACGGATGCCTTTAAACTCTTCCGCGAACCTCACCTGCTCTATTTTTGATCTACTTCACTGAGAATTTGGCAGACCCCTCTATCTGTTTTCTTACTCATAACGATATAATTTTGATTTTTGCACTTTCTATTTCGAAGTACCATGCTAATTGACCATTTGTGCTAAATATAAGTTCTCAATTTTGTTCTAGTCTTCATATTCCAGGTTAATGTATTTTGTTTTTTACTTCAACTCTTTAGATGCCTAAAAACATCATCTTTTATTCTTGTCAGCGGAAAATTTTACTTCCGTTGCTATGTCAAAGGCTTTCTGTGTATTGTATTCAATTTTTTACAACCACACCATTTCTAATTCTTTCACACCAACTCTTACAAAGCATTTTTCTTCATCATTGTCTAATCATTGTCTCCTTCTTTCACACCAACTTCATAGGATTGTATTTCATTATCCACCCCAACGTCTTCTCCCAGTAGCTGTTGCACTTCACTCGTTGCGATGTCATTCTGTACGATTCTATAGCTTCCATTAAACTTCGAAGCAACATAGTCTGAGACCTCTCACGTTTCATTAGCGTAGCAGAGTCTCCTTTCCCTCTCAGAATCTCTAGTTCTCTTGGGTTCTTTAATTATCTTCTATCTCTTTCCATTTCTGTTCTCGTACTCTGTCTTTTCAAGTCTTTCTAAATCTATATCAGCTTGAAATTTAATTTATTACAAGTACTCTCTCTTTCTCTCTCTCTCTCTCTCTCACAGGTTCATTGTCTGTATATCCTTCCCCCAAATTCACTGATATACCTATGTCTTTTCCAACCGCTTCTCTCTCTTTATGTCTTGCCTCTTCTACAAATTTTTTTGTGTTCGTATTCGCATGTTCCCTTTTGTCTCGCCAATATATGTCTCAATCCATCGTTCAGTGATTACTTACAGATTCGATCTAGACATCTGTTAGCCTACATTTCGCTGGTTTCCTCAAGTAGAGTATCCAGGTTCATCTCCCCCTCGCATTTTCCACCCTCGGTTCTTCGCTACCTTCTCTCTCTCTCCTCTCTATCTCTCTCTTGATTTCTTTCTACCTCTCCCCTCTCTCTCTCCCTTTTTCTCTCACTCTGTCTCTATCGTTCTTTCCCTTTCTATTTCTCTTTCTCTTCTCTATCATTCCTAACCTCTCTCTTGTATTGAATACATATCTCATCTTTCCGAATGGGTCTATCTCATTCTACGTTCTAGCTTATCTTTATCGTTTATCGGCAGAGTTGAAGATAATTGTTTTGTCAGAAGGCGGTAATTTCCTCTCTGTCACTTTCCGTAACCGCTTAGAGTATCTCTCTTCTCTCTCTTTCCGGTCATCTCTTCCTTTCTTGCTCTCTCTTTCAAAGTCTCTCTTTAGCTATTTCTCTCATTCTCTCTCTCTATTTCTACATTACTCAATTATTCAAAGTTTTCACTTCCTCATTTCTCTTATTTCATCGTTACTTCTCTTCTCTTTCCTTCAGTGACCACTTCCTTTGTTTAACCACTGGTTTAACCACTGGTTTAACCACTTGTTTGGATCTTTTTCTTCCTCTCTTACTTACTTCCTAGTCAGCTTTCTTTCTATCATATCATTCGGAGATGCTTGTAGACAAAACATATCAAAGAGTTTAGTAAGAGTTATACTTTAGTTTTAAAAGAGAGACGAAACTAGAGAGAGAGAGAGAGAGCGAGGTAAAGAAGAAATATTATGAGAAACTGAGAGAAAACTTGTAAAGATAAATATGAAAAACAAATGGATATGTGAACAATAGAAATAAAAAGAAGGCAATATGTAGAGAGAACACAAAAAGAAGAGTAAAAGAGGGAGAATTTGAACAAGTCATAATGATAACCGAAAGTGATAAAAAAAGATATAAACTTGCTTAATGACTCATATACATTTTCTTAAGGGTTTTTGTCTCAAATAAAAAAAATTGGAGTTCAACGCCACAAATTGCTGTTTATTGTCACCCTTAACTGTTGTTCTATGCAGAGTTAGATCAATTTACAACTTAAATTCTGATTTACCTAATTATGTAACGTAGTTAACTAGTTTTGTTAAGCATGACATCGTCCTCAGAATTTATTCATCTCTTGCATTCAAGTTTGTTCTTTTTAAAACCCGATTCTATCAATACAAGTGTTTCGATTTCCTTATTTCTTTTTTATTGTCCATTTCACATATAACGGTTTTTATAGATTGCTTTGTTTCTCTTTCTTTTTAATTCTACTTTTTCACAAAGTGTTACGAATTTTTTCATATTGTTTATTGATTCCCTGTATTCACTCTCTCCAATATATTTTTTCTTCCTCGTTTGTTCTCATTCTTTTTCTTACTCTTAAGTTTCTTAATTTTAGCTTTCTTATGTTTTGCTGAATGTTTCCTTTTTATACTGTAACTGTTCCCTTTCCTTTTTATACTGTAACTGTTCCCTTTTTATACTGTAACTGTTCCCTTTTTATACTGTAACTGTTCCCTTTTTATACTGTAACTGTTCCCTTTTTATACTGTAACTGTTCCCTTTTTATACTGTAACTGTTCCCTTTTTATACTGTAACTGTTCCCTTTTATACTGTAACTGTTCCCTTTTATACTGTAACTGTTCCCTTTTATACTGTAACTGTTCCCTTTTATACTGTAACTGTTCCCTTTCCTTTTTATACTGTAACTGTTCCCTTTTTATACTGTAACTGTTCCCTTTTTATACTGTAACTGTTCCCTTTTTATACTGTAACTGTTCCCTTTTTATACTGTAACTGTTCCCTTTTATACTGTAACTGTTCCCTTTTATACTGTAACTGTTCCCTTTTATACTGTAACTGTTCCCTTTTCTACTGTAACTGTTCCCTTTTATACTGTAACTGTTCCCTTTTATACTGTAACTGTTCCCTTTCCTTTTTATACTGTAACTGTTCCCTTTTATACTGTAACTGTTCCCTTTTATACTGTAACTGTTCCCTTTCCTTTTTATACTGTAACTGTTCCCTTTTATACTGTAACTGTTCCCTTTTATACTGTAACTGTTCCCTTTTATACTGTAACTGTTCCCTTTTTATACTGTAACTGTTCCCTTTTATACTGTAACTGTTCCCTTTCCTTTTTATACTGTAACTGTTCCCTTTTATACTGTAACTGTTCCCTTTCCTTTTTATACTGTAACTGTTCCCTTTTATACTGTAACTGTTCCCTTTTATACTGTAACTGTTCCCTTTCCTTTTTATACTGTAACTGTTCCCTTTTATACTGTAACTGTTCCCTTTTATACTGTAACTGTTCCCTTTCCTTTTTATACTGTAACTGTTCCCTTTTATACTGTAACTGTTCCCTTTTATACTGTAACTGTTCCCTTTTATACTGTAACTGTTCCCTTTTTATACTGTAACTGTTCCCTTTTATACTGTAACTGTTCCCTTTCCTTTTTATACTGTAACTGTTCCCTTTTATACTGTAACTGTTCCCTTTTATACTGTAACTGTTCCCTTTCCTTTTTATACTGTAACTGTTCCCTTTTATACTGTAACTGTTCCCTTTTATACTGTAACTGTTCCCTTTTATACTGTAACTGTTCCCTTTCCTTTTTATACTGTAACTGTTCCCTTTTATACTGTAACTGTTTCCTTTTATACTGTAACTGTTCCCTTTTATACTGTAACTGTTCCCTTTCCTTTTTATACTGTAACTGTTCCCTTTTATACTGTAACTGTTCCCTTTTATACTGTAACTGTTCCCTTTTATACTGTAACTGTTCCCTTTTTATACTGTAACTGTTCCCTTTTATACTGTAACTGTTCCCTTTCCTTTTTATACTGTAACTGTTCCCTTTTATACTGTAACTGTTCCCTTTCCTTTTTATACTGTAACTGTTCCCTTTTATACTGTAACTGTTCCCTTTTATACTGTAACTGTTCCCTTTCCTTTTTATACTGTAACTGTTCCCTTTTATACTGTAACTGTTCCCTTTTATACTGTAACTGTTCCCTTTCCTTTTTATACTGTAACTGTTCCCTTTTATACTGTAACTGTTCCCTTTTATACTGTAACTGTTCCCTTTTATACTGTAACTGTTCCCTTTTTATACTGTAACTGTTCCCTTTTATACTGTAACTGTTCCCTTTCCTTTTTATACTGTAACTGTTCCCTTTCCTTTTTATACTGTAACTGTTCCCTTTTATACTGTAACTGTTCCCTTTTATACTGTAACTGTTCCCTTTTATACTGTAACTGTTCCCTTTTATACTGTAACTGTTCCCTTTTATACTGTAACTGTTCCCTTTTTATACTGTAACTGTTCCCTTTTATACTGTAACTGTTCCCTTTTATACTGTAACTGTTCCCTTTCCTTTTTATACTGTAACTGTTCCCTTTCCTTTTTATACTGTAACTGTTCCCTTTTTATACTGTAACTGTTCCCTTTTATACTGTAACTGTTCCCTTTCCTTTTTATACTGTAACTGTTCCCTTTCCTTTTTATACTGTAACTGTTCCCTTTTATACTGTAACTGTTCCCTTTTATACTGTAACTGTTCCCTTTTATACTGTAACTGTTCCCTTTTATACTGTAACTGTTCCCTTTTATACTGTAACTGTTCCCTTTCCTTTTTATACTGTAACTGTTCCCTTTCCTTTTTATACTGTAACTGTTCCCTTTTATACTGTAACTGTTCCCTTTTATACTGTAACTGTTCCCTTTCCTTTTTATACTGTAACTGTTCCCTTTCCTTTTTATACTGTAACTGTTCCCTTTTTATACTGTAACTGTTCCCTTTTATACTGTAACTGTTCCCTTTCCTTTTTATACTGTAACTGTTCCCTTTCCTTTTTATACTGTAACTGTTCCCTTTTATACTGTAACTGTTCCCTTTTATACTGTAACTGTTCCCTTTTATACTGTAACTGTTCCCTTTTATACTGTAACTGTTCCCTTTTATACTGTAACTGTTCCCTTTTATACTGTAACTGTTCCCTTTTATACTGTAACTGTTCCCTTTTATACTGTAACTGTTCCCTTTTATACTGTAACTGTTCCCTTTTATACTGTAACTGTTCCCTTTTATACTGTAACTGTTCCCTTTTATACTGTAACTGTTCCCTTTTATACTGTAACTGTTCCCTTTTATACTGTAACTGTTCCCTTTTATACTGTAACTGTTCCCTTTTATACTGTAACTGTTCCCTTTTATACTGTAACTGTTCCCTTTCCTTTTTATACTGTAACTGTTCCCTTTCCTTTTTATACTGTAACTGTTCCCTTTTATACTGTAACTGTTCCCTTTTATACTGTAACTGTTCCCTTTTATACTGTAACTGTTCCCTTTTATACTGTAACTGTTCCCTTTTATACTGTAACTGTTCCCTTTTATACTGTAACTGTTCCCTTTTATACTGTAACTGTTCCCTTTTATACTGTAACTGTTCCCTTTTATACTGTAACTGTTCCCTTTTATACTGTAACTGTTCCCTTTTATACTGTAACTGTTCCCTTTCCTTTTTATACTGTAACTGTTCCCTTTCCTTTTTATACTGTAACTGTTCCCTTTTATACTGTAACTGTTCCCTTTTATACTGTAACTGTTCCCTTTTATACTGTAACTGTTCCCTTTTATACTGTAACTGTTCCCTTTTATACTGTAACTGTTCCCTTTTATACTGTAACTGTTCCCTTTTATACTGTAACTGTTCCCTTTTATACTGTAACTGTTCCCTTTTATACTGTAACTGTTCCCTTTTATACTGTAACTGTTCCCTTTTATACTGTAACTGTTCCCCTTTTATACTGTAACTGTTCCCTTTTATACTGTAACTGTTCCCTTTTATACTGTAACTGTTCCCTTTTATACTGTAACTGTTCCCTTTTATACTGTAACTGTTCCCTTTTATACTGTAACTGTTCCCTTTTTCTCCCCACTTTGTCTAGAAATCAATCTTTGGTAATGTTTACAGTGCTGTTTAAGTGGCTGTTGACCCATTCATTTATGCATATTTTCCTCAAGCAGCGCTCACATAGTCGTCATACAATAAGAGAGAGAGAGAAAGAGAGAGATAGAGAGAGATGAATAGAGATAAAGATAGAGATGGGGAGGAAGATAGAGAGATAGAGAGATGAATAGAGATAAAGATAGAGATGGGGAGGAAGATAGAGAGATAGAGAGATGAATAGAGATAAAGATAGAGATGGGGAGGAAGATAGAGAGATATAGATAGTAAGGGAGAGAAATTCCGAGAGAACACAGAAGAATGAAGGGAACTAAAAAGAGAACTTAAGAAAATTATAGAGAAAACGAAAGAAGATGATAGACAGAGGAAAAATAAAAAGCGGGAGAGGATTTAAATGCAAAAAGAACAAGAAGATTCAATCCCATCGAAAGAGTCTTAAGAGAGACTTATGCTTGATAGTGAACTGTTAGGAATTGAAACTAAATAGTTTTTGTTGACGCCTCGAGCCGTTTTCTAAGTTGAATTTCATATCTTTTAATGTATGTCATTTCGCGGATGAAAATAAGTTATGAAATTGTTATGCTTTTGTTCCTTAGAGTTGCGAAAAAATTAGGAGTGAGAGAGAAAAGAAAAGAGAAAGAATAAAATGAAAAGAGAGAAAAAGGGGCAAAAAATTACACAACACGGTGACATATAAACATGAGCATGACGTTAAACGGAGATCCGATGTGGTCAAGAAACGAAAAGAAACTTTTCATGATATTTTTTGGCTCTGAAAAAAAAGAAGAAAGATAAAGTAAGGGAAAAAAGAAAGAAAGTGAGTGAGAGACAGAGGAAATGAGAGAGAGGTAGAAAGAGAGAGATAATTTCGCTGGTTTCTTCTACTTCCATTGGACAGCAAGACACAATCGCCTTCCCACACTTGCTTAACTCAAAACATTGATTACGCCGTTTTAACCACTTAAAACCTTCTTTTTTTAATCTTTCCAACAGTTGGTTCAGTTTGTTTCTAAATCATAGCTTTCTCATTTCCTGGTTCAGTACCTCATAAACTTCTTTTTTCTTCCCTATTATTCATAATAATGCTTAATTGTCCTTGAGTAAAACTTTTCTCTTTCTTTTTCTTTCTACTCTCTCTCTCTAAATAGAGAGAGAGTAAAAATAAAAAAATCATTTCTGTTTTTTCCAGTCCTCTTTTTCTCACTGCTTTCTCTTTGTCTCCATCTCTTTACCTCTCTCTGTCTGTCACTCTTGTCTGTCACTCTCTTTGTCTGTCACTCTGTCTGTCACTCTCTTTGTCTCCATCTCTTTTCCTCTCTCTCTGTCTGTCACTCTGTCTGTCACTATTTTTGTCTCCATCTCTTTACCTCTCTCTGTTTGTCACTCTGTCTGTCACTCTATTTGTCTGTCACTCTGTCTATCACTCTTTTTGTCTCCATCTCTTCACCTCTCTCTCCGTCTGTCACTCTTTAAATCTGAGCTCAGTGTCACTTTCGATCGAACCATATTTCCGATTATCCAATAATTCAATCACAGTATTTTTTGTTCTCCTTTCCTGGCCCTTTTTTCTCGAGGACAACCTCACAGAAAGTATCTTATTATTATCTTCATTTACTAAATAGTTATAATCGAGCCATCCTTGTCAACTCCTATCAATCCAACTCACTCACTCGCTGATTCGTTGCTGATTTCCTTTAAGTGATTATATGATAGCGAACTTTCGTCTTGACTTATTGAAATTGGTACAGTTCAAGACGGGGGACATTATCGAGACGCTCTTACTGAAGTCGAGGCTGCTGGGAGTATAATAGAACTGGAGGAGTTCTTCGAGAAGCTTTCCTCTTATGATCCCCCGCCTCCCATGTGTATGTTGTGGATCAAATGCGAAAAAAAACTATTCCAAAAACTGGGAATTATTCATCTTTCTTTTGTTTTTCTGTTAAACTAAAGATAAGAAAAGCTAATGATTTTTTTCTTTATTTTTTTTTGCAACAAGTTCTTCGTGGAAAATCCAGTTCTGACTTATATATACATATATATATATATATATATATCTTTATTATCACCGAAGAATAACTTGTTGAGTTACCGCTTATATATATATATATCTTTATTATCACCGAAGGGTAACTTGTTGAGTTACCGCTTATACGGTGTAGAAAACTGGTCAGGGAAAACGGGATAAAACCTCGACATTTCAGTTAGAAAAAGGTAAATTACCATTCCTTTTTTAAAAAATTTTTCTTGCATAATACATTGCATAATAAGTAAGCCTTAGTGGAACCAAATACATTATACTACAGTATACAGAATTTTATTACAGTATAAAGAATACAGTATACAGAAAAATACAGTATAAAGAATTTTTACAAGAACAAATACATAATTCTTACAAAAAATGAATGGAATATTCATAAGTTCGTTAAAATCGTAGCAATTTAAAACCTGAGTTTTTGCGTAGAATTAGCCTATGTATAACTGAAATCTTCTGGAGCAGAGGAAAAATAACTAAACAATAAAAAAATACACTTAAGTCATTTAGACATCAATTTGTTAATGAGAAATTATACTTCAGGCAGAATGTCGCCACAAAACTGGACTGCACGGTAGCATAGACAGGATATTGACGAGCACGTGAGTTTCTCATAGCAATTTATTGTTTTTATCTGCGTCGACTAACTCTCTTATTCATTGTTTATCAATCATTTTGATCCCGTGTTAAACATATTTGCTTGCTGGTTACTCAACTAAACAATATCTTAGTCAAACAACTTAGTTGTTTCAATAAGCTCACTCAATAGTGGCGGTTTTGTTTGAGTTCTTGCATGATTTCGTGTTCACACTCGGATTGCAAAAAGGCAATAGTTTGATAACAATGAGTTGTTTTTACCACCCGCAAATAAAACTTCTAGGTCAAAAACACTAAGAGAAGCGCATTTTTGGAAAGAGGCTGGGAGCTTGGCAATAACTATAGACACTACATTATGCAGACAGACTAAACTTGATAGACTTGATTTTATTGCGGTCAAGTTCCACTCGCGAAACGGTCAGATAAAACACCATGATACCAGGATTTACTAAACTAGGGGTTAAACTTGAACTTGAAGTTATCTGACTGATCAGTGAACGCTTTTCAGTCGCGTACACGATACAAGTGCAACCGCCCCGTTACCATCGTCTCGTCCTCCCGCCAACGCCTCGTATCGTCCGACAGCCGACTCATCTATCCCCCCTGCGCCACGGGTGGCATCTGAAGCGCCGTCTCTCCCTCCGCCCGCCTTCTCAGTCGATGAAGTCGTCTCGAATCTTTTGCGAACTGCTCAGCATAGAACGGCCGCCGAGGCGGAATTCACAACGAGAGATGGGAAAATTGGCGAGAATTCTCAGGTTTCTGCGTTGTTCTATTTTAAATTCAATGCGTGGCAGTTGGATCTTTATTTCTCTTTTTCTCTCTCACTCTTTCTTTTTCTCTCCATTTCTATTTTTTGTTCTTTTTTCAAAATTGCAGCGTTGTTAATCGGTACCATAACTGACCGAAATTTCGAAACCCTTCTTTTTAATTGGCTCTAAAATTCCAACAGATCCAAAAAAACTTCCTCTCTGTTATTAGTGAATTTTAAAAAAAACTATTTTTCTGTACTTCCAATTTCAAATTAATTAGTGTTTGAAAAAACAAAAACTTTCTCTCTAAATGCCTACATCCTTGGACAACTCTGCAAGTGCGATGACCTATTCGTGTTCAGAACTTCGGAACGCAAACGTCTCCGCAATTGTCTCGATCGTCGTCCTTTGATTGGCTGAGCGAGGGTGTCCGCCACAGTCTTTCCAGTGCAGCTTCAACTCCTGTTTCGGCTAGGTTTCTTTCTCAGCTGTTTAATTAGGTTTTTTTCCCACCTTTAATGCATCTTCGTTGGTTTTTCATCCCCCATCTTGTTTATCCTTTTTTGATTTTTTTCCGTTTTTCGAGTTTGAATTTATTTTTTTGCCCAGCTCAGCTTGTTGTCGCTCACATTGACATGATGAGATAAGAAGAGGAAAAGGAAACAACAACAAAAACAGAGCATCAGGAAAACTAGAAGAAAAAGAACTTCTGTTTTCTTCCGATGTACCTTTTTAAGTAACAGAAAATTCATTAATATTTTCTCTGAAGACTGATACACAGAAGAATGTTTTTTATATTGTTATTATTTTACTGATTTGTGATTCCAACGCTTCTGCTTATTTCACTTTTCCTGTTTATTTTCCATTTCCTGCTTGTTTCATCTTCCCCAATTTCCGCTGTTAGTTCTCTTTTCTGCTTCTCTACATCGTTTCCACTTTTCGAATACCTCTCAATTTTCATCTTCATAACACTTCTTAACATATGATCCGCTTTCAGCGGACTTCTATCGCCAAAATTGTGTTTTGCTTTCTCGATCTACTTCTATGTCGCACACTATTCTCTTATTCTCTGTCTCTCTTCTCATCGCTCTCGTAGGCTATCGCCGTACAACACGCCCTTTGGCTACCTTCGCCTAGTGCTATGCTAGTAAGCATCTTACTTCTCAAATCTTGTTGTTTCTAGGTTTTCTCTGATCTACACTATCTTTCTTATCCTCTTTTTCCCTTTCTTTTCCTTCCTTTTTTACCTTCTTTTTTCCTCTCTATGTCTGTATTGTCTTTCTCGCTTTCTCTCTCTTTCTCTTTCTTTCTTTTTCTTTCTCGCTTTCTCTCGCTCTCTCTCTCCATCTTGATTTCTTTAACTCTCTCTCCTCAGTGACTTCGACTCTCTCGCTCTATACTAGCGCATCTTTACGGCTGTTTACGTAGACTGCCCCGTCTTGAGGTACTCAATTTCGCTTTTCCTCATTTCCTATTAGATTCGAGGATCTTAATCGGTGTAGAAAGACACTACTTACCTTTCCACAGTTTCCAAAGCTTGCTGGGATACTTTAAGTCTCGTTCACGTAACTTGCGCTACCTAATTGTACCTCTTTCTTATTCAATTTTCCATCTACCTTAGTTCATCTTACTATAGCTCTATCTCTTTTTCACTTTTTTTTTCTCTATTTCTATCTAAATCTCTCTATCTCTTCTGGCTTTATTTTGAGTGCCATAGTCTTGACATTTTCTTTTTATGAATAATTTTTTTCTCTGTTTACTTTATCGACTGAGTTTTTCATTCGTAATTTTTTTTGTAAATTTTGAAAGTTTTTATTAGTATGTTTTTCATTTACAACTTTCTTTTATTTGTTCGCCGCGTTCTCAAAGTGGATTTTGTTTCCTACCTTGATTGTTATGCTTGAAAAAATGTTTCCAAACACATAATTTTCATTTTACATTATAATTTTTTCGCGTTAAAACTCGAAGTGCTATTTTATCAAACATCCTGAATCCAATTTAAATTCTAGAGGATTAATGTTTTGAGAGTTTTCAAATCATTTCATATTGGGAGATGCCATGGACTGAGTCCTAGAGCCTGGTTTTTGTCTTTATGAAAAGCCACAAGCCATAATACGATCAAATACTGACTCGCTGGACCCTTTCATGCCTCAAGTTCTGGACAAATCAGTCCTGCACTGATGAATCAATAACCCACTACAGGGTCACGAGTCTGCATCTCTCGAGTCCTCACTCCCTTGGACTCCAATTAACGGCCGAGCCTCATTCTTCGGGTGAAGAAGCCGCCGATACAGAAGTCTCTTGTGTGAACTGCGCCGCTGAGGAGTCTTCGGATGACAGAAGGTCAGTCAATACTATGACAGTAACATTCTGAATCACAGAAGGATGATCAGGCAAAGTCCCTCAACAGAGTGTTTATCTAACCCACTCGGCTGATCAAATCTATGCTAAATTACATTTGCTATTTCAAATACGCTAGTGATACGAATGCTTTGTTTTTAAGCATTACCTATTTTTCATAGCATGCGCATAACCTCTCTTGAAAGTCGGCCAATTTCTCACGATAAGTCTACTTGATCTACACCCTCATAGTAAGAAACAGCTTGTTTCTCAACAACAGGTAACATTCTTGTGCTGTGATGATTTTGGAAAGAAAGAAGAAAAAACAGCCTAAATTGCATATTTTGCTAGAACTAATTACAGCAGAGAAGCTTAGAATCCATCTTGACATTGTTTGACACCAAAATGTACTCAGCTGGGAGTTTGAAGATCAAAGTAGAGAAAAGCGATTATTTCAAGCGGCCGCATTGCGAGTTTGGAGAAGTCCACTCCTATGTACATATGTATAACGTGTATGCTCGTTACTTTAGACGTGATCATCCAAGTCCGCCTTTATTAAAGCCTCTCTATCGATGTGCGGAAATTACGTAACTAAAAAAACAAGTCAAAGTGCATAGAACGGGACCAAACTACTCAAAATAATTTCATGGCAAGCCCTTTTTTAAACTTTCTGACGAGGCAAAAAAAAAACAGTTCCGTTTAAAAAAAAGAAGCTTTTATGACGCAAAATCTCATCTTGAGAAATCTTTAGACCAAAAGGCTTAGAAGTGAAAATCATGCTTATTTAGATAATCTTCTCACAATTTGTGAGTTGGCCTTGTTTGACACATAAAGTTTCCATTTTTTCGTTCACTGAGATGCTGATTGATCGATCTTCATAATGATTTCTTACTCATTCAGGCTTGGTGAAAAGATGGACGACAACCTGGAGATGCTTCTTCAGCTGGCCATTGACGACCAAGCTAGGAAGAAGCAACATCCAAGTCACATCCCAACCCATTTTTCTGCAGCCGATCACCCCTTGAGTTCTTGTCAAAGGCTGCACGATGACCACTTTGCCAGCCGAAGCGAGCATCGCGAACACAATAAAGCGGAACCAGAGCGGCTGCTGAAGGAAAAACGCAGCAGCGCAAATCGTGCGCTCAGTTTTGCGGCTTGATTATTGACTGACTTTCAGATTATTGATCGGTGGTTTCTATAAATCAATGGATTCGTTTTACAGTCCTTCTTGAAAATTTCGTGATTTTGAGATTCGTTTTTTTCAGAAATTCAATCACTGTTAGAAATCTTACGAATAAACTATTTTAAGTTTTTCAAAAAATTTCGTTAAAAGGAAAAGTCCTTGTTTAGTTCACGTTTGAACGATGCTCATGAATGCTTTCAATAGGTCAATCGTTTGCGTGTTTTTCATCGTGTACGATTACTCCTCTATCTTTGTCAACGAAATTTTTTCTGCGGTTTTCTGATGAAGACCCGATCAAATCTGAATTACTCTCATTTTCTTTTCTCTTTCATCTCACTCTCCATTTACTCCATCTGAATTTCTTTCTCTATCTTTCTTCCTCTAAATGCCTTCTTCTCATCTCTCTCCCCTCGCTCTCACCAACACAATCCAATTTCTTTGTTGATATTCGATGACCAGTTGTGTATATTCAGAACCATCCTCCCAGCCCTCCACGAACGCGCGTTCATCGTCGACGATGAGTGACAGCGTTTATGACAATGTCCACCCCTCCAAGAGTTTTGGTGCGTGTTTTCCTACCGGAAGCATTCTCTCTGGACATGGTTATATCGAAGGGTTCTGCTATGGGAACTCAGTTTAAAACCAAGAGAAGCAGAAATATGTTTTTCAGTAATGACATGGTTCTTGACAATGGAATCAATTTCTGATACGAAATTATTTATCACATCTGGTTTCTAAAAAGAGCAATAATAAAAGAGTTGAAGCTCTTGCCGGTCAGCTTGTTGAAGGAATAAGAAAAATCTGAGAAATCTAAGTTTTCGCCGTTTTATCTCGCAGTCAATTGTTTTCTTCTTTCAGAAGACAAGGAGGAAAATTATTTGCATGTGGCGGAAACAACTATCTGCTCAATGGACGCCGCTCAGTTGATGTCTGACGATGATGAGAAGTCATCGATGAAGACTTCTCCGGATACTCTCAGTTCGCCCTCTAGTGTCAGTCAAATTTTCTGGTTGGTTGAAAGCTGAAAGGAATTTTGAAACTATGAAACTGTGAGACAGTTCGGAGAAGAGAGAGAGAGAGAGAGAGAGAGAGAGAGAGAGAGAGAGAGAGAGAGAGAGAGAGAGAGAGAGAGAGAGAGAGAGAGAAGAGAGAGAGAGAGGTGAAGACAGAGAGAAAGGGACAGAGGTAGTAAGAAAAAGAGAAAAAGATGGAGGAACAAAGAGAGAAAGATTTGTAGTTAGATAGATGAAAAGAAAAAGGAAAGAAAATGTCCGATTGAAGAATTCCAGACAAAACAGGGTTTCGGTTTATGTTTGCAGAGTATGGTGAGATATCTCGGGTGACCTCAAGAAAAGCAAACCGTCTAGGGATCAAATACACACAAGTTGTTTTTGCGGTAGTTGTGATTCTTCGTATGCGGATAAGAACTAGTCTCATCATTACATACATTACAGGAATGAATGAAATGGTATAATCGCGGAGCCAACTTGATTTTAAAAGATACCAAATACAGTTATATCTCAAAAACCTATTTATAAGTTTCCATAGTATCCCATTCAACATGCTTAGTCATTAAATACTGATCAAGAATCGTTTTTAGATTTTTCCGTATTATGTTATTTTATCGAAAGTATCATAGAGACGTGATTAAACCATCAATATAAAGCGTGCTTCTTATCCAAAGAAGCATGCAGATATAAAAAAAAACTAATCAGATAATGTCACATTTCGAAGCAACACCTAAAGCGTGCAATGATAAAAAAGAGCCATACAAACAAGGAATACGTTTTCTATCGTTTTTTCTAGAAACCGTTCACTTAATATTACTACTTAATCGAGCTTTTATCAATCAAGCCTGAAAGAATTAGTCTCAAGTTTAGATTTTTCTTATGACTGAAAATGTCAACTCATTCAAAACTTCTCGGATATCCAAATACATATATATATATATATATATATATATATATATATATATATATATATATATATATATATATATATATATATATATATATATATATATATATATTTATCTACACTTTTCAGTGCAAAAAAAAACAAGCATTCGATAATGACAGAGAACACATTGATAAATGATATGAAAATAAAATCTTGTGACAGTTGAAATTCAAAGTTCTTGTGGGGACTATGACAATACAAGCTGACTCAACACTTTCTTGTTTTTTTTTTGATAACAAAAAAACAAGAAAGAAAAAGAAATTTAAAACAAAATAAAATAAAAATTAGAGTGTACAAACAGCATCGGTGACAAATTTTCTGAAAACATGTTCACTGGGAATATCCAACACATCTTTTGAAAGTCTGGAGAACATATGAAAAACGAGTTACCCTCAGCGAAAAACAATGGAAACGAGCTAAATTCTGTGTTGTTTCGACAGCCAAACCATTTGTATTTGTGGGCGTGGTCAACCCATTTAAAGAATCTATCTCTGGCTAGAATAGATCTGTTATTAAATATTTTCCAACCCATCATAAGATCCGCCACTTTCCTTCTATCCAATAAGGATGAAAGACCTAAGTTATTTAATCGACAAGAATATGAAGGAAGCGCATTTGGATAATCAGGATTTGAAAAACATCGGTAATAAACAATACGAGTGAAAGCTTGTAGAACCTTCTCGATCGTTTTGCGGTCTTTTTCATAATGTATGTAGTTTTTGGTTGGAGCTTTTCCTATAAATACATATAAGGCTGACATTTCGATAAATAACCGTTGAATGCTCCTGTTTCTTGATATTACTTGACTCTCAGTTCTGAAAATGTTGTTCGCGAAATGACGGCGAAGTCACGTACATATGTAATACCATAGTTTACGTGTTCGTAGTGTGTGGGTAGAGGAGAGTATTACAGCACCCCCCCCCCCCCCATTTCCCGAAGGCAATTTTATCGGTTCCCAAACTGGTTGGAATAAAACCAGGATTGTATTCTTAAGATCGTATTCTTTTTGAAAGAAATGAAGAGAAGAAGACAGAGATGAAGAAATAGAAAGAAGAATATGGAAAAGAGACGAGAGGAAAATAACGAGGCATAAAACAAAGTCAGGGAGGAAGAGAAAATGATAGAACGAGAAAAGGAGCAGTAGCAGGTTTCCATACGGTTCTAAAGTGAGCGAGAGTAAGGCAATACTGCTTTCTCTTCTTATACTCTGTTTCATTCTTTTTCACACTCTCGTTTTCTCGTGTTCTCCCAGTATTTCTCTTTTTCTCTCTCCCACTTGATTTCTTATTTTTCTCAAGTATTCCCTCTCTTTCTCAGGTTCCAGTGGGTGAATTTCTGTAATTGGGCGAAACTACTGCACCTTAAACGACCATTTCCTCTTTCGGCTAGCGTACTCCCATTTCTCCTCTGTAACACTTTCTGGTTTTCTTTTTTCGTCCTTTTCTAAACTTTACCTTTTCCGTGCTTTGGATACTCTCTCAATGTCTTACTTTTCTACCGCGTTTTCACTATTTCCTAGCTTCCTTTCTCTTTGGACATCATATCGTAAAGCTGCTCTCAAAGTTTATTAAACACAAAACAGACAATAATAAATTGACAATAGAACTAAAAGAAACAGGCAGCCCGAAGCAAAAATATGACTAGGCAGAGAGAGAGAGAGAGAGAGAGAGAGAGAGAGAGAGAGAGAGAGAGAGAGAGAGAGAGAGAGAGAGAGGAAGATAAATATGAGAAGGATTCATTATAAAAAAAAAAGGAATACAGAGATAGAAACAAAATGTCGGTCTGGAGAAGACATAGAATAGTCAAAGGCACTGATTTGTGGATTCTCCTCAACTACTTAAGTAAATACTTAAATGTGTACTTAAGTAAATGTTGCAGGCTTCGGCTATCGATCCAGACCGTTCTCTTCTGCAGAAGCTGAAAACGGGCAGGTGAGCGATGGCTTTCTCAATTTCTCACTATAAACTTCCTCTTTACATCACGATATTGCTCTCCCTCTCTCTCCCTCTCCTTATCGCTCTTTTTGTACCTCTTTACCCCATCCCCTCTCTTTTCCTTCTTTTCTCTCTAACTCCTTTTGTCTATCACCCTTTCTCTTTTTCTCAATCTCTCCTCATCTCATCGCAATACTCTCATTCCTCTCTCTCTATCTCTCTCTTTTTCTCTCTGCATCCCAGTATAATCGCGTTGTTTCTGAGTACATTACTTTATTCTCAATTGGTCTCTCTCTCTATCTATCTCTCTCTCTCTCTCTCTCTCTCTCTCTCTCTCTCTCTCTCTCTCTCTCTCTCTCTCTCTTCCTGTCCATCTTTTCTCGTACGATTACACTAGCAATTCTCAAGGATATCATTCAACATTTTCGCGTGAGTTTCAATGTTCCATATCGCGGACACTTAATGTCTTGCTCATTATTTGTTGCTGAAACCAGTTTCTTCTTACATCCAGTCATCTTTGGGACTCGGAAGAACTTTTGAGGCTTGAAGTGTAAACATGAAATTTGACATAAGACTTGTTCCATTCATCAGAGGTCTCAGATAACGACACATCTACAAAGCTCCTAGATTCATCGTTCATTTGTGTATTAATGTTTCGTCCTACAGTACCCTCTCATACTACTTTGCTCTACAGTATTGTATGATACATCTCAGATCTCCATACATATACAAATGCATATTTTCTTTGCTTCAAAGTAGTCAACAACACTGAATCAACGTAAACTTTTGGACTTTAGAACTCTATTTTCCTATGCTTGTGTATGTATAATACTATTAAAATTCGGATATAAATCAAATCAAAAACTTTTTCTCTGCCTTAGTGCTATTCTCAGAAAGAAGGCGTTCTATTTCTCGTTACTTACGTATAATCTCTCAAATGCGTACAGGCTTCGCTGAAATTCTCGTCGAAAACGATACTTTTGAAGTGCTTTTCTACAATAAATACTTTTTTCTAGTTATTAATACTCTTTCCTTTCTTACTACTCTTGCCAAGTTTCATCTTTGCGAAAACCCTTATATGAACTTCGTCGGCCATAATTATTGAACACGATGTCTTTTCGTAGTATTTTCCGTGCTCTCATTTTCGTAGACTTGGTAGATCATTTGTTGTTCTAATCCTTGCATAAAAGCAATCTATTCGTA
The DNA here is from genome assembly GCA_964056735.1 of Allodiplogaster pararmata. Lineage (NCBI taxonomy): Eukaryota > Metazoa > Nematoda > Chromadorea > Rhabditida > Diplogasteridae > Allodiplogaster > Allodiplogaster pararmata. Next base: position 19,016,758 of record OZ057403.1, read on the forward strand.
TTCGGGACCTCCCACAAATCTGCCAGGAGTATTGAAAAATTTGCTCATACCCCGTTGCGAACTAGAATGGTTTTTTGACACTCGGAGAGTAGATGCTCTAAACCTAATTCAATTTGATACATTATGTGTGTTCGATTCATAACATAAGTTTAAATACTGTTTCCTTAACTCTTAATAAATCTTTGTCTGAAAAAAAACGTTGCTGGAATTTCTCTGTCTTTTCCCTTGTTCTCTTTCATTTCTCTTATTTATGTATCGTAGTAAATCGTTTGTTTAAGTTTTGTAGGACTCTTTCTCCTTTTCTATCTTTTTCTCTCTCTCTCTCTTTCTCTCTCTCTCTCTCTCTCTCTCTCTCTCTCTCTCTCTCTCTCTCTCTCTCTCTTTCGCATCCTCAGTTTACGGTTAGGCTGAATTTGTCAAAGAAACGCTGTATCCTGCTTCAAACAATTATTAGCTCTGAAACAACCCCGCCAATGTTACTTTCTCTCTCTCTCTCTCTCTCTCTCTCTCTCTCTCTCTCTCTCTCTCTCTCTCTCTCTCTCTCTCTCTTGCTCACTGTCACCTTCTTTCTCTCTCTCTTTTCCCCTCTTTCTCGAACACTAACAACCCCGCCAATGTTACTTTTTCTCTCTCTTTCTCTCTCTCTCTCTCTCTTGCTCACTGTCACCTTCTTTCTCTCTCTCTCTCTTTTTCCTTTTTTTCTCTCTCTCTCTTTCTCTATCTGCTATCTGTGATGTTCTCCCATTCTATCGCGACAACTCAACTGTTGCTGAACAACATTACATGTATGTATTACGCGCGCGGGGCAAATTCATCTCAACAACGCATTTGCTCTTTCTTCAGTCATTTCTTATTGGATGCTCTTTTTCTGTTTCTCCTCACTTAATCTCACTCTTATCTTCTCTATCGCTTGTTAACTTCTCCCTCTCTCTCTCTCTCTCTTTCTCTCTCTCTCTCTCTCTCTTTCTCTCTCTCACTCCCTCTCTCTCCCTCCCTCTCTCTCTCTCTCTCTCTCTTTCACATTCTCTCCTACTTTATTTCTTTTAATCTCTCTCTTTCTTTTTCCTTTCTTCCTCAAAACCTGAGCAATTTTTTTCTGTTCCTGTTTTTCTTCGTTGTGTTTCCTTACCATCTCCATCCTTCTCTAGCATCTCATTTTTTCGAGGACATTTCATCCTCGGCATACAAATTTACTAATACTACTTTTGTGAAAAGCTGATTCATATTTTTTACCGCTTATTTTCTTCTGTTTTTCTGCTCTCTCACTATCGAAATTTCTAGTTTCTCGTTATTTTCATGCTCTTCCTTCACAATCTCCAGCTTTCTCTTACTCTATCGCTTTGAATATTCTCTTGTTTTTTCCCACTCTCTCTTTCTCACTCTCATTCTCTTGTTTTTTACCGCTCTTTCGTTTTCTCAGACTATTCATCTTCCTTTCACAGTATTTTTCCTTGTCCCACGTAACGTCTTAAGTTGAATAGTTTGATTGACAATTCAATTACTCATTGGTCTTTTCAACTCCTAAGAGCACCATTCCACTAAAGACGGCCTTTACTAAGACCACTGCCCTTCCTTCTGCCTCTTGTTCTATTATCATCCTTTCAACACTGTATAGAGTCTGATTTCTCTCTTTGTATCTCCCTCTCTCTAGTTCTATTTCTCTTCTTTCTTTCTCTCTCCCTTTCAATTCTCCCTCTGCTGCTCTATCTCTTCCCCTTTCTCTACCTTTCTTTCACTTTCTCTATCTCTTTCTCCTTTCTAGTCTTTCTTAAACACCTCATTCCATCTTAGACGCTCCTCCTCTCACTATTTATTTCCTTGACGAATAGTCTTTTCCTTGCGCGTGCCAAGCAAAATGAGCAGCGGTGCGGACTGGAAAAGGCGATGTGCAAGGATTGGAAACAGTGCGACTGTGGGGGTTCAGAATAACTCAGAGAAACTGCGACAGGTACAGAGAGACAGAGAGAAATAGGGAAAGAGAGAAAGAAGTAGGGAGATGAAGTGAGATAGAGATAGACAGAGAGTGAGAGAAAGATAAGTAGAAACAGGAAGGGATGGAGAGCGAGAGAGCGCGAGAGAGAGAAATCGAAATGGGAGTAATGCAGAGGATGGAGAGACAGTTTGATATTTTTTTATTGTAAAGATGTACGAGGCATGGAAATTCAGAAAGAATTCGACGATAGGGGAAGCGTTAGAGAACGAAAGATGTACTAAGACTTAGCGGGTTGAGCGAAATTGAGAGAAAGAGAGAGGCAAAAAAGTGGAAAGGTTGAGAAAGTTGAGCTGTGACTTATAATGAAGTTGGAAAGAAATTCTTGTTTTTTTCTCCTTTTTCTCAGTCAAAACAGAAATTGCAAGTTAGTTTTTGTTTGTGTAGTGAAAAAACATTAATTTCTATCGGACCACCAAACATAAATTTTAGTATTGTATAATACATATTTTCTGATGCATAAGCCCGTGATGCACAAGCCCTACATATTTTTTTTCTGATTTACTCAATTGTCTAGTAGGAAAACTTTCATTCCATTCGCCGAGCTCATTGCCAAGTCTCTGAATCGCCTCACTTCGTGTTTTTTAATAATATTGTTTTTAACGAGCCTTTGCAACAACCGCATTGGATTGGAAGAGTGTCAAATGTCAATCCGCATTGGAAGTGTTTAGCTTTTGACATTAGTTTTTAGTTTATAAAGAAAGGGGAATTTATGGTTCTGTTGATTGCTAAACGTGGTTTGGGTTTGAGATCGTAAAAGCTTTAGCTTCTAGTGTGGCAAAACCGGTTTCGAGAAATGAAGAATTGGGCGTTGGGTATCGCAAAACTGGTTTTGGGAGTGGGAAAAACTTCGCGTGTGGATAAGTGAACCTCTGAATTCTCAAGATTAGATACTTCATTATATTCTTGCAGGTCATATTTAGATTTTTTTTGGCAGTGAGATTTGTGTGTCTTCGGGTCAGATTGGAATAAGGCATCTCCAAATACATATTAAGATGAGCAGTTGAGCTATGACTGGCTCATTAATAGGATACCTAATATATATATTAATATATATTAATACATATTAAGATGAGCAGTTGAGCTATGACTGGCTCATTAATAGGATACCTAATATATATATTAATATATATTAATACATATTAAGATGAGCAGTTGAGCTATGACTGGCTCATTAATAGGATACCTAATATATATATTAATATATATTAATACATATTAAGATGAGCAGTTGAGCTATGACTGGCTAATTAATAGGATACCTAATATATATATTAATATATATTAATACATATTAAGATGAGCAGTTGAGCTATGACTGGCTCATTAATAGGATACCTAATATATATATTAATATATATTAATACATATTAAGATGAGCAGTTGAGCTATGACTGGCTAATTAATAGGATACCACTCATCACCTTTCTACTTCTCTGCAATCTCTCTAATCTATAACCTTTTTTCCTTATCGTCTCTCTCCTTCTTCAATCATGTGCTATATCCGCTCAATTATTTCTCTCCTCATCGTATTGATATATATCTCCTCATTATTCTTTACATCTAGCACCTCTGAGTTCCATTCCGCTCATCAAATTGCGTTTTAGCTATGATAGAGGAGGTGGAGTTATATTTAATGGAGAAAATTGTATTCTCGAAATGAAAGCTAGGGAAAGTTCCCTAGAATCAACAAACAAACTTTTTTAAAGGTACCATCCTTTCTCTAGAGAAGCTCACGAGTCGACTATTCTTTTGTATATTAGAATTGTTTTCCTTTTAGAGTATTTTCAAGAGAATAGGAGAGAGAAAGAAAGAGAAGAAACATAAAAAGAGACAGATAAAACGATAAAATAAAGCTTCAAATTCTAAGTTACACAGTTTAAAGGCAGTGACGCCTTTTTCCGAGATTTCCACGGAATAGCAATGTGTCCCCGTGGTGTAATGGTAACACGCGCTCCCGGTTTGAGTCGAGATGGTCTGGGTTCGATCCCGCCCGGTGGACTAGCTTTTTTCTGTGCGATAGTTCAATCAATTGATAAAATAAAGGTTGAAAGAGAAAGAGAGAAATCAGCGAGAGAACGAAAGAATTGAGAAGAGACTGAAAGAGTAAAAAGTACTTTTGAAGTAAATGGAGCCCCATGAACTGCAAAAACAAAACAAAATTCTTTCATCTTCCTGATCTAGAAACACCCAACTCTTGATAGACTTTTTTCTTTACAAAGCTCGATCGAAGACTTCATTTCTAATTTAGAATTTTTTTCTTTAGGAACTAATAGAATTTTCGCTTTCACAAAGTAAATAGTTATAACTAGTGAAGCATTTTCCGAAACGAATCAATGTGATTCATTCATTAGTAAATTTTTGGCGCTTAGACATTTAAGAGACAGTGGCGCCTGATCTACGCATTGAGAATATAGAGGTATATGATATGGATGACCAAAGAGAGAGGTATTCCTCTCTTTTTTATTACTTTGTCTCTCCCAATTTTTCTCTCTCTCTCTCTTAATCTCTTTCTCTGTCTGAGGTAGGAAGAATGATGGGTGCGTGAGGAATGAATTGTGTCATACATGGATACGTCTTGTTGTCCAAGCCGCTCCTGTCATATATCAAGGACCTTTTCCTATTTGCTTTCATCCCTTTCATCTTTTATCTTGTTTTTTCAAGTATTAATGCGCACGACGTTTGACACTTTTTTATCTCTTTCTTTATTTAGGTTTTTCTCTCTCTCTGTTCATATTTCTCTGCTTCTCTTTATTTTCTTCCCCTCCCTTTATCTGTCTCTTTCTTTTTGTTTATCTTTTGTTTTTTCTGCATCTCTCTCCGCCTCTTGCTATCTCTTTCTCTCTCTATCCCTATATCTGTTTTTTCTCCCTAATTCAGATCAGTGCCTTTTTGTATGTCTCTATTTGTTCTTTCTCTTCCAGATATGTATGAAGATGACTTCTCTCTTCCTCTCTCTCCCGCTTCATTCTCTCTGCGTCCTCTTAGCACTTGTCTAAATGTTTTTCTGGTCAACCACCCATATCACCCTCACGATCCTTCGCATCTCCCTTTCATTCTGCTCCCATCTCATAACTCTCATTCCCCCTTTTTTTCTGTCTATCTCTCCCTCTCTCTCCCTCCCTCTCCCTCTTCTCCCTCTCTCTCCCTCTCTCCCTCTCTCTCCCTCTCTTTCCTTCTCTCTCCCTCTCTCTCCCTCTCTCTCCCTCTCTCTCCCTCTCTCTCCCTCTCTCTCCCTATTCCTCTCCTTTCACTCATATGTTGACCTATGGTTAGAATGCGCGACCACCAGTTAAGCCCCATAAAGTGAGAATGGGCTGCCACGATCACTTATGAGTGTTCACACTTTGGCCTACACCCGGTTCTCATTTTTTCATCTCTTCCTCTCTGCAGATGTACATTAGTATCCGGAAACTGTTATTACTGGGAAACTCATTTCTCCCTCGCTCTCTCTTCACTTTCTCTCACTCTTACTCTACATATCTTTCTCTGTCTTTCTGGCTTACTCTCTTCCTTATTCTCTCTCTCGATCAGTCTTCCGAGCCCTCACAACTATTTTGAGTTGGTTTCGGGAAAAAAACAACAATTATCACTAAACTCCAACGTTTCTCTAACGATATGCTATTTTTGTAAATTTTTTTAACAATTGTCAAATTTTACTCTCAGTAACTATTTTGTGAAGAATGATAAGTGAAAGTGAAATTTATGAAAACAGAAATTTAAGAATAAATCTGTTCAGATGTCATGCAGTTGTATGAGTTATCGCGCTTTATGTCTCGATTATAAGCGAGTGAACAAATAAATCATCGCTTTATGTCTCGATATCATCAATCGCTTCATGTCTCGATTATAAGCGAGTGAACAAATAAAGTATCCCTTTTTCCTTATCAAATATATATATATTTCCTACATACATGTAGGTTAACGATTGTTAGAGGAAATACTTAACTGTCCTCTTCTTAAGAGGAGTACTTCTTAATCGAAAGAAGGATTTAATGGCTGACTTGAGATATCATCAGTCTTCCAGTAGAATTCCAAGTTTGAGGTGTGCACAGGCTATCAGTCTACTCCAAGGCCATCTTGATACTAAAAAAAACACTACCTATAAAGTTATTAAAGTATTAAAAAACTATTATTATAAATATTGAAATTATTATCATATACAAGAAATAGACAATGAGCTAAATAGACAGTAGTTCTAGGCTGAATACACATGTTGAGAATGAGTAATAAGAACCACAGAACTTATTTTGGCACTGTTCGCGTTTAACAAACCCCCTAGAGGTTCAATTGGGTCAAATGAGAGTGGCATTTTCTTGATACGGTCTCGTTCTTGATAGCCGTACGGCCTCGTTGGCCGTACGTATGACCCATGGAACCTCTGGAAGGGGGGGGGGGTGGTGGCTAAACGCAAACAGTGCCCTTATTTTATAAATGGAATTTCGATATACTATCTAGAGCTGGAATCTAGGCTTTGTTATTTATAATTCAAAAAGGAAATACATGTATTTATAAGACTCCCCTATAAAGCAATTGATTAAACTATTGCACGACTCTATAAAGCGCCACTCTTTAAACTTTTAAATGGCAATTTTTGCCGAACTGTGGCTACTTCTTGAAAAGTTTCTAAAAGTTTCTAATTTTTGTAGTCTCTCTTTTTGCGTCCACATAAAAAACAATTACCTTTGATTCACCTTGCAACTCAGGTTATATTTCGATAGTCATATTGAACATACAATTGTCCGCGAAAAAATCAAAAAAATCTGTGTATTATTTTTGATTTGATTTGTTCAAACCGTTTTGATTAGGACATAAAAATGCAAAATGGATTATTGCAGAAGAAGACGCTGTCGAGTGTTGTGATTGGCTGAATCGGTCCGGCTTTCCGCAGTACACGCAAGCTTATTTGGGTCAGTTCATGCAGTAAATCACTGAAATTCACTTCGCAAACCAATCACTGCACATAGGAAGTGTTCAATGTGACCGTTTGAAAGAATCTCTGTACACACCGCGCGATTTGGAAAATAAACTGAGAAAGCTAAAAAGATTGGAAAGGGAAGAGAAGTGAAGAGAAGGAGAGGAAAAGAGACGGTAGATCAGTTTCGGCGTAGAAATGAACGATTCAACATAGCTGCTATGATACTACAAACTATCGCACGGACAAAAACTGCTACCAGCGGATGGGAACCTAGCGTTCTCTATCCAAAAAAGCGTTGACATAACACTTCCGAGGCCACATTGCTAGTCTGCGCTAGAGATTCAAGAGAGTGCGAAAAGCTAATTTAAGCAGAAAAAAGCTTGAGGCAGATCAATAGCTACCGATCTTTCGCAGTCAAATTCCTTTAAACATTTACAGTATTTAGAAGAATTTTTATGAATAGTTTAACGTAACTACTGAATAGAAAAATTTCAAATTCTCCTAGTTAGTGTTGAGGATTTCGAATGTTATTTCTCCTCAAAACCAATAAAAGTAGAAAAATCTTTGTTGTTTTTTTCTTCGCCGTTTCCATTGATGTCCTTTGGCTTATTTTATGTCGCACATAATCTTATTCTTCATCAATGGTGAATCTCGAGGCTTCTTACAGATGCGTGGAAAAAAAAGAGAGATAGAGAAAAAGGAAAATAACTAAAAAGGGAAAGGAGAAAGGAAGATATAAAGAGAGAAGGAGAAAGAGAAAAAACAAAAGATTAAAAGATAGAAGGAAAGAGAAAGAAAGATAGAGGCAGGAGAAAGGAGAAAGAGACAAAGAGGAAAAAAGAGAGGCAACAAGATAGACGAAGAAAAATTTTTTTAAAGAGAAAATCGCTCCCAGACGCTTTCCTTCAATGACGCCTTCACCACATGTGCGATAGGGCAGAGGAAGTAAAAGATCAAGGGAATCATTTCGGGCTGTCTCATTCGATGTTTGACAAAAACTGAGAAGAATTGAGAGAAGTTAGGTTCGGATGGTCATCAATTGAACAATAAAAAAAACCTTATAAAACGCGGTACATCTAAACCAAAAAACCATAAAACGCGGTACATCTAAACCAAAAAACCATAAAACGCGGTACATCTAAACCAAAAAACCAATGATATATCCGTGATTTTGGTAGTGGAAGACCACCAAATTTGTTCAAAAACGAATAAGGCAGATGTGCTTCAATATTGACTTTAAAAAATAAACTATCTTAAGAAACTGAAGAAAGGTGCTGCTATCAATTAGGTGCTCCAATTTTCTTGTTTAATTGAGCAAAAAAACTTTTCTTTGTTCAAAAAACGACCGAGGAAATAGTCGAATGTCTATAGTGAGTAGTTTCAAGAACTAACTTAAGAAGTGAAGAAAGTATTGAGGTTTCTGAAGATTAAGAGAAATGAAACGATATGCTAAAGTATGTACTTTAGTACAATATAATTTCTCGATAAATCTTAAACAAATGAGAGAAAACTTGTGAAGGTAAACTATTGTGGTTCCTTGACAACTGACTCTGTTCTGATTTAACATTTTTTTTCATTTTTTACTGATGTTTTAGGCTTGAACAACAAAAAGAAGAAAAAAATGCTATCGAGCATTGGTCATAGCAATATCGTACAGAGGGGGGTTGCACGCTTAGTAGTTGATTCATATTCCGACTTATCCAAAAAAATTTTAGACGGAGCCTTCCCCCTTCGGCTGGAGTCGGTGCTGTCGGACCACCGCGACCTTCTGGACTCGGCATCCATCAACGCCCTCTCTCGTCGAATCAACGCACTCAACCGATGCACCATCATGAAGATTGACCATGTTCTGCTCAGGAATAGAGTCAGTCGGATTCATTTAAACAAAAATTTAGGCAGATGGCTGTTTTGCCGTTGATCAAAAAATTGGGTGTGTAGATCAAAAAATAATCATGAGTTAACAGCAGACTTCGAAGAGAAGTAGAGCACGTGTGACAAAAATAGATAACGCATACGAACAAAGCATTCTTTTATCTAGCCTTTTTGTTAGCACATAGATTTGCGCAAAGATTTGACCCACATCGCGAGTTAGAGAAACACCCTAGTAGGCAGAGTTGATGCCAACAATTTGAACTCAAGTGCAAAAGTGGGTCCTGACCATGTCTTCTCAAAAACCACGATTGAATCGCAGTTTTACAAATTACAAGTTTTCCCCCCATTTTATAATTTTTTTGAACGGCATGGTTTTTTCAGAATAATAACTCTGAAACGAGAAGTAGAATTTCACACTGTTAAATTTTTTCACTGTTTTCAGACTAGTTAAACCCTTTCAACATAATAAGGTTTTGAACAGAAATTTCTACGAAGAAAAAAAAATCTCATGAGCTTACGAACATTTTGGAGAAAAATCGTTGAAATTTGAAAAGTGAAAATATATTCAACAAATAACTTTTAATTAATTTTTGTAGAACGGTCATTGTGCCTTAGACATAGCGAAAAATCGCATGGGACAATGTGTGCTCGGTTGGTGTATTGGTAACGCTCTACAAGCCCCAGTTAGGCAGCGGAGGTTCGGTCCCGGCCGAGTGCCATTTTTGCCTATGCGATGGATTTCTTTCATTCAACTGTAAATTAGTTTTTTTTCTGCTTTACTGATTCCTTCGATCACTAAATGATTTGAAATTCAAAAAAATCATCGTTAACATCTACAAATTTTTGTATTTTACCAGAATTCTTCAATGCACACAGCACAGAATATGGTTCTGCCGAGCAGCATCGAGGATGGGGTCAGTGCCTTCTACGTATGAGCTTATTGTTTCGTTACTCTTAACTATCATAAGTAAGGAAAAGTAATGGCAAGAAGGTGTTACCCGAAGGTGCACTGAAAAACAAAATCGAAAAAAACCCTCTCCTATGATCAACGTTCGCATGGAAATTCTTTCAATTCGCAAGTCTTAAACTTGCTTTGGTTCGTTAATCTCAAGTGTTTTCACAGATCGCCCTCTCTGATCGATGGCGGTTCGAGAAATCCTCACATACATGGAACAGAATGAACGATCACCAACGTCATCAAGATTCAACCTCAGGTATATTCTTGTTGTTTATCCACAGAAAACTTTCTTTTTTTTGTGTTAAAAAACAGAGAAATCATATTCGAACTATTTTTTTCAGCCGTATTCACGTATGAATTCATTATATGTACATATGTATAAAATAATAATAATAATAACAGTAAAAATTATATTTATATACATGAATGAAAATAATTTTTGATATCACCGTTGTAAATACGGTGATATCAAAAATACATAATTTGTTTCAGTTTTGAGAATGAATTGTAGACCAGTTAAAAAGTAGATGTTCCTAAACAGCGAAGGCTTTTCAACTCGTGCGTTAAAAGAGATGACTGCAGGCAGCTCATTAGACGCCTCTGGCGATGGTTCTGCGATTGGATGCGGAAACGGCAACCTGAGTGGTAGCTCAGAAGGCGGAAGCACCAGCAGACGCGTCTTGCAAAGGACGCAGAGTGAACGCATCAAAGACCGCGCGAAAGCCCTCATACGGAAAATGGACATGAGAACAAAACAAAGGTTAGAGCCCATGAGAAGCTTTTGAGACCTTCATTCATTCATTCTTTATTTCCATGAACATGTGTGTTTAACGTGGAATCGAAATATAAAAACAATATAACATGGATTTTTATATAAGATAAAATTAAGAAATGAAAAAGAAGAAGGTGAGGTAATACAGTTGTTCGGATACATTCATTAATTCTTTTCTTTTTTAATCATTCAGTAATTCATTCAAACGGCCATTAATTTGTTCTTTTTTTACTCAGTAATTTTATTTTTATCATTCCCATGCACAATTTTTTGAATTATGTTTATTACAACAAAAAAAATTCATGGTTTTACAAGTTTTTTGAACTTGTTCATTTCGGAATGTTGAAATAATTGCTTCAAAAACTCATTTTCTCATTAATGTTTGATTCAAAGTAAAAATAAGAGTAACAAAATAAACTGGGAACCAACCCAATCGCCATGAGCAAATGAGATATTTTCTCAGAGTTCAGGTTTTCTCTCCAGAGTCTTTCTCCTTCTCTCCAGAGTCTTTCTCCTTCTCTCCAGAGTCTTTCTCCTTCTCTCCAGAGTCTTTCTCCTTCTCTCCAGAGTCTTTCTCCTTCTCTCCAGAGTCTTTCTCCTTCTCTCCAGAGTCTTTCTCCTTCTCTCCAGAGTCTTTCTCCTTCTCTCCAGAGTCTTTCTCCTTCTCTCCAGAGTCTTTCTCCTTTCTCTCCAGAGTCTTTCTCCTTCTCTCCAGAGTCTTTCTCCTTTCTCTCCAGAGTCTTTCTCCTTTCTCTCCAGAGTCTTTCTCCTTCTCTCCAGAGTCTTTCTCCTTCTCTCCAGAGTCTTTCTCCTTCTCTCCAGAGTCTTTCTCCTTCTCTCCAGAGTCTTTCTCCTTCTCTCCAGAGTCTTTCTCCTTCTCTCCAGAGTCTTTCTCCTTCTCTCCAGAGTCTTTCTCCTTTCTCTCCAGAGTCTTTCTCCTTTCTCTCCAGAGTCTTTCTCCTTCTCTCCAGAGTCTTTCTCCTTCTCTCCAGAGTCTTTCTCCTTTCTCTCCAGAGTCTTTCTCCTTCTCTCCAGAGTCTTTCTCCTTTCTCTCCAGAGTCTTTCTCCTTTCTCTCCAGAGTCTTTCTCCTTCTCTCCAGAGTCTTTCTCCTTCTCTCCAGAGTCTTTCTCCTTTCTCTCCAAAGTCTTTCTCCTTCTCTCCAGAGTCTTTCTCCTTCTCTCCAGAGTCTTTCTCCTTCTCTCCAGAGTCTTTCTCCTTCTCTCCAGAGTCTTTCTCCTTCTCTCCAGAGTCTTTCTCCTTCTCTCCAGAGTCTTTCTCCTTCTCTCCAGAGTCTTTCTCCTTCTCTCCAGAGTCTTTCTCCTTCTCTCCAGAGTCTTTCTCCTTCTCTCCAGAGTCTTTCTCCTTCTCTCCAGAGTCTTTCTCCTTCTCTCCAGAGTCTTTCTCCTTCTCTCCAGAGTCTTTCTCCTTCTCTCCAGAGTCTTTCTCCTTTCTCTCCAGAGTCTTTCTCCTTTCTCTCCAGAGTCTTTCTCCTTCTCTCCAGAGTCTTTCTCCTTCTCTCCAGAGTCTTTCTCCTTCTCTCCAGAGTCTTTCTCCTTCTCTCCAGAGTCTTTCTCCTTTCTCTCCAGAGTCTTTCTCCTTCTCTCCAGAGTCTTTCTCCTTCTCTCCAGAGTCTTTCTCCTTTCTCTCCAGAGTCTTTCTCCTTCTCTCCAGAGTCTTTCTCCTTCTCTCCAGAGTCTTTCTCCTTCTCTCCCAGAGTCTTTCTCCTTCTCTCCAGAGTCTTTCTCCTTCTCTCCAGAGTCTTTCTCCTTCTCTCCAGAGTCTTTCTCCTTCTCTCCAGAGTCTTTCTCCTTCTCTCCAGAGTCTTTCTCCTTCTCTCCAGAGTCTTTCTCCTTCTCTCCAGAGTCTTTCTCCTTCTCTCCAGAGTCTTTCTCCTTTCTCTCCAGAGTCTTTCTCCTTTCTCTCCAGAGTCTTTCTCCTTCTCTCCAGAGTCTTTCTCCTTCTCTCCAGAGTCTTTCTCCTTCTCTCCAGAGTCTTTCTCCTTCTCTCCAGAGTCTTTCTCCTTTCTCTCCAGAGTCTTTCTCCTTTCTCTCCAGAGTCTTTCTCCTTCTCTCCAGAGTCTTTCTCCTTCTCTCCAGAGTCTTTCTCCTTTCTCTCCAGAGTCTTTCTCCTTCTCTCCAGAGTCTTTCTCCTTCTCTCCAGAGTCTTTCTCCTTCTCTCCAGAGTCTTTCTCCTTCTCTCCAGAGTCTTTCTCCTTCTCTCCAGAGTCTTTCTCCTTCTCTCCAGAGTCTTTCTCCTTCTCTCCAGAGTCTTTCTCCTTCTCTCCAGAGTCTTTCTCCTTCTCTCCAGAGTCTTTCTCCTTCTCTCCAGAGTCTTTCTCCTTCTCTCCAGAGTCTTTCTCCTTCTCTCCAGAGTCTTTCTCCTTTCTCTCCAGAGTCTTTCTCCTTTCTCTCCAGAGTCTTTCTCCTTCTCTCCAGAGTCTTTCTCCTTCTCTCCAGAGTCTTTCTCCTTCTCTCCAGAGTCTTTCTCCTTCTCTCCAGAGTCTTTCTCCTTTCTCTCCAGAGTCTTTCTCCTTCTCTCCAGAGTCTTTCTCCTTCTCTCCAGAGTCTTTCTCCTTTCTCTCCAGAGTCTTTCTCCTTTCTCTCCAGAGTCTTTCTCCTTCTCTCCAGAGTCTTTCTCCTTCTCTCCAGAGTCTTTCTCCTTTCTCTCCAGAGTCTTTCTCCTTCTCTCCAGAGTCTTTCTCCTTCTCTCCAGAGTCTTTCTCCTTTCTCTCCAGAGTCTTTCTCCTTTCTCTCCAGAGTCTTTCTCCTTTCTCTCCAGAGTCTTTCTCCTTTCTCTCCAGAGTCTTTCTCCTTCTCTCCAGAGTCTTTCTCCTTCTCTCCAGAGTCTTTCTCCTTTCTCTCCAGAGTCTTTCTCCTTTCTCTCCAGAGTCTTTCTCCTTCTCTCCAGAGTCTTTCTCCTTCTCTCCAGAGTCTTTCTCCTTCTCTCCAGAGTCTTTCTCCTTCTCTCCAGAGTCTTTCTCCTTCTCTCCAGAGTCTTTCTCCTTCTCTCCAGAGTCTTTCTCCTTCTCTCCAGAGTCTTTCTCCTTTCTCTCCAGAGTCTTTCTCCTTTCTCTCCAGAGTCTTTCTCCTTTCTCTCCAGAGTCTTTCTCCTTTCTCTCCAGAGTCTTTCTCCTTCTCTCCAGAGTCTTTCTCCTTCTCTCCAGAGTCTTTCTCCTTTCTCTCCAGAGTCTTTCTCCTTTCTCTCCAGAGTCTTTCTCCTTCTCTCCAGAGTCTTTCTCCTTTCTCTCCAGAGTCTTTCTCCTTTCTCTCCAGAGTCTTTCTCCTTTCTCTCCAGAGTCTTTCTCCTTCTCTCCAGAGTCTTTCTCCTTTCTCTCCAGAGTCTTTCTCCTTCTCTCCAGAGTCTTTCTCCTTCTCTCCAGAGTCTTTCTCCTTTCTCTCCAGAGTCTTTCTCCTTTCTCTCCAGAGTCTTTCTCCTTTCTCTCCAGAGTCTTTCTCCTTTCTCTCCAGAGTCTTTCTCCTTCTCTCCAGAGTCTTTCTCCTTCTCTCCAGAGTCTTTCTCCTTTCTCTCCAGAGTCTTTCTCCTTTCTCTCCAGAGTCTTTCTCCTTCTCTCCAGAGTCTTTCTCCTTCTCTCCAGAGTCTTTCTCCTTCTCTCCAGAGTCTTTCTCCTTCTCTCCAGAGTCTTTCTCCTTCTCTCCAGAGTCTTTCTCCTTCTCTCCAGAGTCTTTCTCCTTCTCTCCAGAGTCTTTCTCCTTTCTCTCCAGAGTCTTTCTCCTTTCTCTCCAGAGTCTTTCTCCTTTCTCTCCAGAGTCTTTCTCCTTTCTCTCCAGAGTCTTTCTCCTTCTCTCCAGAGTCTTTCTCCTTCTCTCCAGAGTCTTTCTCCTTTCTCTCCAGAGTCTTTCTCCTTTCTCTCCAGAGTCTTTCTCCTTCTCTCCAGAGTCTTTCTCCTTCTCTCCAGAGTCTTTCTCCTTCTCTCCAGAGTCTTTCTCCTTCTCTCCAGAGTCTTTCTCCTTCTCTCCAGAGTCTTTCTCCTTCTCTCCAGAGTCTTTCTCCTTCTCTCCAGAGTCTTTCTCCTTCTCTCCAGAGTCTTTCTCCTTTCTCTCCAGAGTCTTTCTCCTTTCTCTCCAGAGTCTTTCTCCTTCTCTCCAGAGTCTTTCTCCTTCTCAAACAAATACTTTTTGTTCTTGTCAGTAACTGATTTTGTCGTAACGGGCGTTTCGCAGCAGAGTTTTAAGTTTTCAACAGTAGCTATTAATTTGAATTTGAACTTTGTAACATGTATGTAGTTTTAAAATCAGAAGTTTTGCGCCTGCGTTGCTTTAGCAAAGCTGATTTCTCATCCGAAATGTGATTTGACTTTTTTTGACAGCTTGCTTCTATTTTCTTTTTTTCTTTTAGAGAACCCCGAAAAAATTTTTATATCCGACAACCTCCAGGAAAATGCTTAAAATAATTTATTTCTTAACGCATTTTTTGTGAAAGCCTATCAATGTGTGTGATTCGTTAGAAATGTTTGATTTGAGAACCAATCAAAGAACAGCTCATTTAATGAACGACCTTCATTTCAGGAAAGAGGACAAAGCCCTAGTAATCGGTGATCCAGTCCTGCAGTCCTATGTCTCCGCATCTCCTCTCTCGATGCGAGTCCTTCAAAATGCTACGAGTCTTCCGCCCTACCAGTCTCACTCGCTAGGTAATACTTTTCACAACAAGTAGATTAATTCCTCAGATATTCGGGCATTCGAAAGATAATATCTTTTGATATATTCCGTTAAAACTCGTACAGAGCCTCCGACTTTTGTTATGATTGAGGATAGATTCATTCCTTGCATATTTTCGAGTTTGCCGTGTTACTATGAATTCGTTTTAAAACTGATTTGCAGCATGACTCACTTTCAATGTTTGATGAATTAATTAGTTGATTAATTGATAAATTAATCAATGAATGTTCTTCCGTAACTCTTTCAAATCTCAACCTTTTTTCTATCTCAACTTTCCTTCTGTTTATTTAGTATCGATTACATATAATTTTCTAAACAACATCAAGTATAAATTTTTAGTTTCGATCGATAGAAATTAAAAAGACGAAATGTTTTGCGAGTAAATTTTGATTTTTCAAGTGAGTGAGAACAGAAGTGGAGAAAGAAGAGAGAGAGATACAGAAACATGAATGAGAAAAGCAATATAAAAAAGCAGATAAAGTTGAGAGGTGATCAGAACAAGTTAAGAGACTATTGCCTTGCTTCTTTGACACGCGATCACTTACCATTGATACACTGCAGCGAATTAAGAACTTGTTTCTGATAGCGCCATTGGCCAATTGAAACGAAGTTTTGATTTGAAATGCCGTGAGATACATAGAAGTAATGAAATTAGCTGGGAATAGTGGGTGTCCGTAGATTAGCATGAGGGTTTAGATAGCTGGGGGCTACAAATAAGGGTGGGACATTGCTAAGCTTCTCATGAGCTTCATTATATTCTCAAGTTCCATTGAATTTTTTTGGTCTTTCAACATTGATTTACAGTTAGCTGAGCAAATAAAAAAGAAACGCTGTTCAGAAAAGTGTTTCAGTGATTTGATCTGTCCGTATTCTATCTTTTCTTATTTTCTCTCTAATTCTTCGTGCATTCGTATGATGTCACTAATTTTCTCCCTTCCATGGCTTCTATAATCAATTTTTTCTTATTTTGAAAAACGTTCCTCCCTTCTTGCTGTGGTCTGTTCCGTGAGCCCCCACTAATATGTTGCTTGTTCCAACAGCTTCCAATGGAGCAGCACCCAATGCAGTTCACTACTCCACTAATAACAACAATGGAAACTTTGCCCCGAAGTTCCTTCCCGAGACCAAGACTCGCCGACAGCCTTACGGGCGATCAGCATCCTCTTCACGTCGTCAAGGCGTCGTATTCACTTCTCTCTCTTCGCCTGACTCGTCTGACGAGTCATCGCCGTTGGTGGCGAGGCTCTCAAGGTTCGGTGAGCCCAGTCCGGCGAGATCCCTCGGTCAGCGAGATCGCTCTGCTCCTTCAAAGCAGCGCAATTACGTAGGAAGTGGCGGTCCACCGGTTTCTTCTATGCTCTTGCGAAGAGAAGTCCCTTCGGCGGCGGAGTATCTCTTTCCGAACCGGTGAATAACTGTCATAAATTATAATTTCAAAAAACACTAAATAAAAATTTTGAAGTTTTTAATCACATGTGCTATTGAATGTTTGCTAGGTGTAATTCTCTCGAGGTAAGTTTCTTGAAGCAAAGAAGTAATTTATGATTTAAAAAGCATAAAGAGAGGTGACGGTGTTCAGAAAGATCTAGTAAGTCTATTCTTTTACGACTGGCATTTGTCGTCTCCCAAATAAGAGCTTTTTTCTTCTATCTTTATAGATATATATATAATTTTTGCTGCTGCTGCTATATATAAATAAATAAATAAATAAAATTTTGTTCATACTTAAGTTATCTCAAATAGTTATAGATACGTCCTAGGATTTAGTATATGATGTTCATCAAACATAAAGGTAGGTCTAGATTTGTTTTGCGTCCACAACTGTAATTACACCTAAAGTGTTTGATTTCTAATATAAACGACTCTCATACGACTCTTGTACGTGATATTTTTATCCGGGCAAGAGTCATACTTTCCACCTGTTTGTATAACTAACAGTTATTCTTTTGAAGTGTAAGTTTATCGCGAGTCTCGACGCCGACGCCTTCCTTCACAACACCCCCTGCACCTTCTTCCTCTTCTTCGCCTTTCTCAGTCCGCGCGGCTCCCTTTATGACGCCGCCGCTTGAGCGCCGTCTCTTCTCCGCTAACTACCGAACGCATGCGGGTGAACCAATCAATACTTACAACAAGAAAGCCATGCCTAACTCTGAGATATTGATTGTGTGAGATGATTGAACCTCGGAGTGATGAATTAAGTGCAGAATTGAGTTATCAATCTAATGACATTTAAAAACGCATTGGTACATCAATTGAACAATAGTCACTCGATAAAGCACTAGTTTTGTTGATTAATCAGGAGTTGAGTGAAAGATCAATAACTCATATTTTTGTGGATGGTCATTTGAAAATTCAGAAGTTAATCTACTGACCAATGATTAATTTGTATATTATTCGATTAATTATTGTTCAATCGATTAAACTTTGAATAAAAATAGATCAATGAATGATGAACTGGTCGATCGTTTTCGAACGAGTTTTAGTTTATCGGTTGATAATCAATCGGTAAGAAAGACAGTCAAATCGACACAAATTGAAAAGTTAATTAGGGTATAACTCAATGACGTTCAGTTGATGATTCCCGTTTGCTATTAGCGCAAGGTGCGTTGAGATTTATCCTTTCTTGCTTGTGAGGAATGAACTAATTATAAACTATCCTTAGCTTTATTTCCTACAATTTTCATATTTTCGCGTCCGCTTTTCACTCATTCCTAGGAGTAACTTTTTTTCCTAGGAGTAACTTTAGTTCAAGAAAACAGGTTTTGAGTTTTTGGAATGAACCGCGCTTTTGAAATTATTTATTCAAAATTTTTGAAAAAACGGTAACTCAATTTTTTTTAAACAGTAAATAAGCGACTTTTTTAAATAATGTAGTCAATTTTCAGAAAGAACACGTTATACTGAAAATTTCATAACCAGACAAACAGATTGGGTGAATGTGCATTGTTATACATCAAGTTATTCATCTTATCTTAGCAGAAGCTTCACCGAGTAACTCGCTCGCCCGTCACCGGCAAGGAACTCAGATGAACTCTGCTCCCAGGCATACCTCGCATCCCTACCACAACGGCGAGACTCAAATCGACTCTCAAGTAATCATAACATACATTGACTCACTCTTCAATTTATCTACCATATTTATGCTTTTTTGATTTTCTAAAAAAAAATTTCCTAAACAAGCTACAGAAAAAATGTTTCAATTAGAAAAATTTCATGACTTGGTTTCCATAATCCTCTTATACATTAGAAATAGGAAGTTGGGTAACTTGAACCGTTTTTTCCTCAATGTTTTCATGGTCTAAACTTTTTAAATATATATTTTCTTGTTTTTTCTTATGTCTTTATTCTTTACTTTCTCAACGAAGTGTACTTTTCGAAATCGTGAAACATGGATTATAGAACCATTTTTAAAGCATTTCATAAAGTATATACATAGTTACCGTATTCAGGTTTCGCAGATGTTGTTTTTTTCAGACATACCAGGACGTAGGCATCTCAGCGGCTCCCTTCTTCTTAGCTTCTCCGTTGCTCAACGTTGAAACGCTTGCCGTCAGCGACGATGAGAGGAGTCCGGGCCGGCTAGAGGGTTGTGCCCACCGCAGAGATTCTGGAGTCGGGTCCAGTCTCTCTAGATCTCCTAGGTGATTATGAATAATTTATTTAAATCAATCCAATATTTCTCAGATTTTCAACTGATTTTTCATAAAGTTTCAAGAAATTACATGTCATACCATAGAGAAAAAGTAGCAGCTTCTACTGATAATAAAACTCGAGTCTTAGTTTTTGATGCAACTATCAAATAATTATTTTACTGACGACTTCTAACTGTCTTCCCAGAACTTCATTTTTTCCAGTAAATTATTGAAAAGTGAATAAACGGAAAAGTTATCTTAGTCCCTAACTGTTCAAAAGTCCTAGAGAACTAACGTTTTCAAGACAAAATCTTCTGCTTTTAGGCAAAAATTTTTATTTCTCGTTTTTATATTGGAACTAATTTCGATTACCAAAAAATGCTTCTTAGTATAAATAGGTGTCTTTCAAACAGTTAAGAAATAATATAACTTTTTTATTCACTTTTCAATAAATTTCTGAAAAAGATGAAGTCCTGGGAAGAAAGTTAGAATTAGTTAGTTAAGTAATTATTTGATATAATACTTGCATCAAAAACTAAGACTTGAATTTTCCCAAAACTCAATTCGTCAAAAAAACCAAGCTTTTAATTTTTGATTCATAGTTTATATACGAAAACGTAGAAAAGACTAACACAATCTGAATTCATTACACATTCCAAGTTTCTTGCAATTATGTAAAGACCTGAATGTCTGATAATCTTCATCTTATTCAAATTCTAAGTTAGGCAGTTTAAAGGCAGTGACGCCTGGTTAGGATGATAAGTGATTAAACCAGTCGATGGTTCAATCACTTATTTTCCTGTTTATACATTGAATGTATACACATGAAAATGTTTAAGTGCTCCCAGCACTCTTCGCCTCCGGCAATCTATGCTGACTCCGCCCTCTCCACTCTCCTCCTCTTTCTCTTCCTCGACCTCCTCTTCTACGGCAAGCTGGCCCAACCATCACATCCACAGCAGTACAGGTACCCAGTGTTCCGAGAGGTTCCGGGGGGTGACAAATGATTATAAATAGTTTGGTAAATGTCCTCTTGGTTTCGGAGACTTTTAAACTGGTTACACTCGCATCGCAGACTTCGATCTTCTTAACGATACCCATAAGTTGACTTAAGAATGCAAGGGACCATTCTACCGATGTCCATACCTTATGACTACTGGTACCTGGAATTCGGATCTTGGACAAGAAAATAATTTTGAAGACCTCTTTTTCGAATATTTGAAGGTCTTTCAAAAAGATAAGGATAAACTTGAACTGAAACAAATGAAAGAATATTTAAAAGATTTTGTGTGCTGCCTAGAAGAAAAGCTAGCTAAAGTTTACGTTTCGATCCGATTCTTTCAAATTCAGGAGCAAAATGTCGAAGTTGAGCGGATGACAGAAACTGATTTTTAATGCATAGATCACCCAAGGAGGAACCACCTAGATGTAACTTTGCTCTTCCCTATTCATATTGACAAGGGCTATAGAAAAGATTTTTGGACGACATAGGGTTACGGCAGAAGATTCCTTCGGGTTGTTTCTCACCATTCGCAAAATAAGCGTATAGACCGAAAGTATAATGATGAGTTTAAGGCATGCTTTGGTGAGAAAAAAGAGAGCGTGCAATGAGACATAGAGTCAGTTATACAGACAAAACATACCTTTTCAAAGGAGCACAAATTTTTGCGCGAATATAATACTCCAACCGCAGTGCAAGTCAGAGAAACGCCTTGGTTATCAATGTGAGGGGGTAGTATAATTGACGTTGTCGTTTCCGGTCGCAAACGGCCCACACTCCCGTCGGTCTCCCTCTCTTCTCTGAAGGAAAGCAGCAGTAGCGACTGCTTCTTCTCCGATTCTCAGCTGTCGCATGTCGTCGATGGGCTTTCCGTCATGGAAATAGTACGGTCTTCTTTGATTTGAGCTGACCTGGCGCTCTCTCTCACCTTCTCTCTCTGTCTCTCTCTCCGATTTACTATTCCACTCTTTGACTTTTTCCGCTTCTCTCTCCTCTACTCACACAAACCATCTTTTAATAACTCTTTCCGTCTCTTCCTCTAGCTTCTTCTTACTATTTTCTTCATTTTTCATGATTCTTTTGTTCTCTTATTATTTATTTACGAAATACCTCTTAATTGGATATGTATCTCTTTCTCTCACATTTTTACTCTATAGCACTGTTTCTATCCTTATCTCTTCTTGTTTTTCCTTAACAATAGTAACGTTTTATGCTGCTTTTTTCAATCTTGTCTTCCTCTTTTTTTTGCTAGTTCTCTTTTTAAAAGTTTTTTAAAATCATTTTTTTCTCATATATATCTCTTGTATTCTTATTTATTCTTCTAATCTCTCTGTCTAACTTCTCTGCTCTCTCAGGGCAAGCTGCGGAAACGAGCATACCTGCGTCTCTCCCTGCTTCTCGAGAAGTACTGCAATCAGCCTCTTATATCTTTGAATAGCGAGCCGGACTCGGCTGCGAATTTCTCCGCCAAGAACTGGACAATGCAGAAGTTTTTCAAGAAGATGAAGAATGTCGAGGCAAAGCAAATGAAAGGTTACTGAGGAACATGTGAAGGAATAGAGGTTGCATAGGAAAAGCAAAATCGGCTTTGCTTTGATGTAGAAAGTCGCACTGCGTTCGAAAACACGTACATCAAGAAATAGTTTGACTCGAAAAAAAAAAGAAATTTGTGTGAAGAAGTTCATCTTAATATCAGAAATTGCAGGTTATTACGGCAGCTCAAAAAAAGTCTGTCTTTTGTGCTTCCCAAGAAACACCCCAGCTCAGAAAGTCTTTTGTGCTTCCCAAGAAGTGCTGAGTTACGAAACAGTTTTTATGTAGAGACTCCGGCAACAAGCTTATGAAGTCTCTCCTGAGCAAGTTCCCCACCGATCTTTTCCCCAGCTCCAAAATTTAATATTCTTGTCATCGGGAAACTAAACTTGCCCTGAAATTTTCTGAGTTTGCAAAGTTGCTTTCAGAAGAAGGTATCGTTTTCGGCCAAACTCTTGACAGTATTCGACAGCGCTCTGGGCACTGCCTCCCTCGCACCATACTTGAAGTGAGTTTTCGAGTGTGGTTAACGATGAGTGTGTGACCTCGGTAGTGAAGTGCTATGAGAAAATGAGAGAAACGGCTGGCCTCGATTAAGCTTAATGAACTAGCTTTTTTTTTGTGTGATAGTTTGATCATATGCGAATGATCATAATTATGACTGTAAGAAAAAATATAATGGAGAGAAATAAGACTGTAGGCATACTCCCTTTATGGACTAGAATAACGGTGACAAGATCTAATGCACTGGTCCGAATTCTGTTTTTTCGTTTTGCATGAATCTAATCATCTAGACTGCGAAACGTCAATGAAATGCGCTTCTTCTTCCTCCAAATGTATTTACAGTTTAGAAAAAGCCGTTTTCTGCAGATTCTTCGGTATCTTCGGCAAATCGCGCCGGATACAGTGGGCATCTTCCGTAAGAACGGAGTAAAGTCGAGGATTGCGGAGCTGCGACTTCTCTGTGACAGAGAGACCGATACGGATCTCTTCGTCGAAGAAAA
>OZ057403.1:19044116-19237962 GCA_964056735.1 Allodiplogaster pararmata
TTCAACCACCTGGAGGCTCTCAAAGCAAACGCATTATATCTAACGTTGTTCTTCGTGCTCCTGTACTATTTTGTCCCTATTGAATAATCTCCCCTAGTTAAAACAAGAGCCTATTTTCCAGTCATCCCTTCGTAATAAACGCATTAAACAACGAGTCTCACTCAAACGCAGTTATTTTAGCGCAAGTTCAGCGGTTCTCTCGAAATTATAGGCTTTATATATAAGATCTAGAATGAAATCTGTGAATCTCTCGATACCTTTCATGACATTCCGCACCGCGACAACTCGCACCTAAAAACTTTTTTTAAAAATTTTAAAGCAGTAATTTGTGACTGGTTTTTGAATGTCTATTACTAAACCATACGAACTTGTAATCGTAAACAAAATTAAGCCAAAGACGGGATCTCAATGGGAACATACATGGCATTATTTCGGTTAGTTATTTCGAAGCGAGTTTGGAGAGCGAAAAGTGTTACGACTAAATTTCTTACAGTATGCAACGAACGGACATGGTGGAACCTCGAGGCGCGGCGTGTTTGGTCGAGCGCAGTGTGGCGTGCAGCGAGACGCAGCTGCTGGGCGGCGTGGGTGCAGCTGTGCTCGACTCGAGGTATCTCATCGAACCACATCAGGGACGCAGTCGAATAACCCTCATCAGTCGGATAGACTTACGGTAAGGGTTTTTTCTAAGCGAAAATGTGCTCCGGGTGAAGTTTTTTCCTAGTCTAGGTTATCAAACTTATCAGCGTGAATTCTAACCGCAAGGACGTATCCATAATCCACTCTCACCTTGTTTTTTCGATTGCCTGAGCATTGTAATAACCTCACCTTCTTTTGTCAATTGCCTGAACATAATGGGTCTAGCGCGATTAAATTCTAGACCCTGCTTGAATGTTTTACCGAGAGAGAATACCAACTCGCGAAGGATCGTTTGCTTTCTATGAAAGAATCAATAATGAATGCAGAGCTTCCTTAAATAAGTTGACTAATTAGTGATGTAGGTATAATATACGATCAAATATGAAAGAAAAGTTACTTCCAAAGGGTTCAAATCGGCGATCAAGAGAAGGTGGCCCTGTTTGAAATATTCATATTGTTTTTTTAAGGGGGCGTGGCCCGGCATGGTACACGACGCACTACCACTACATCTTGGCTCGGCAGTTGAAACGGCTGCGGCTTTCCTTCCAGCAACCAGCAGATGATGGACCCGAAACCAAAGTTTGATTGAAACGCACGTCCGAGTTATTCCGTGTTCTACCAAAGAGAAAGAGGTGAAAGAATTGAAAATAATTCAATCCTTACACTCAAGAATGTGCGATTATAAGCTATACTATAAAATCTTACCTGTGCAAAAGAATTCTATGCTGTGCTGATCATATCCTTTTCTTCACCAGCCTTTTCATTGTACCAGAAAATGACCTCGAACCATACCAATAAATGCTTTCTTTGCTAAGTGAACCGAGTTTCTGGCAGTGTTCTCCTGCAATTGGCGAGCGACTGCTAAACCAGAAAACCGATTCGTTTCTTTCATTTCATTAAACCACAAAACCGATTTATATTCAGTTTTACATTGTTGTTTTTTTAAAAACAATATTGCGCGCTTTGTTATCTTTTGTTCGGTAATGTTAGATATCAACTGTATATAAGAGACTGAGATTCGTTTTGCTACAAAACGCTCTAAATTCTGGTAATCATGGCTCAAACTCAAACTCAAACTTTGCTTTCAATTTTTTCTCTCTTGCAAAACTTCTCTTGATGAAGATGAGCTACCTGTTATGGATAAGAGCTAACTAGATAAAAAAAAAAGAAGATAAGACGAGAACAGTTTTTTTCAAAGATACTTCGGCCCTCTTTTGAATATTTTCCTTTGATTTGCTTAGACTATCAGATGTTTGAAAATAACTATTATAGTTGCCGAACAGACTGAACGTGGTATCAACTTGCTCCTGATTACTCTTTCTCGCGTCCAGATAATTTTTCTATACATTTTTTATCACCGGTGTCTTCTCCATTAATATGTACACAAAACTTGACTTTTTCGTCTATTTTCAGTGTTACCGGTCATTTCAAGTGTGCACACCGCTCCATAGCAAATCTTCTCAGCTCCTAGCAGAAATTAGTTAAAAGGAAAATGTTTGGTATATCATTTCACCGAAGAGTTGCTGACCCATTTATCGCCAAAAGTTTTCTACCTTTCTTCCAAGGCTTTCACTTGTACGCTCATATCTTTGCTTTTACTAGTTCGTCTTGTGTTAACTCTATCTATTTGTAGACGATTCGTCAAACGAATAAAAATGAGTATATGCTTAGTCTGTGCCATGGTTACTCTCAGTACCCAAGAACATAGCAAAAAAGATTTGTGAAGTGGCACTACTCTGGGCCTTCTACTGGCTCTGCTCATGCTCTGGGCCCCAATGATAACAATCCTCTAACACCCCGTGTCAATGAAGAACGTCTTTATACTTCTCGAGCAAACATTTACCCATGCTTTGAAGAAAAGCTATCCTGGTATATCAGAAACGTTGAGTACCTATCTCACGTCAGCAACATCTCGTGGCTCAGAGACAACGTTTTACTCGTATTGTTTGAATGATTTTGCACACAACACGCAGAGGAGAAGTGAAGTGATGGGAAGCAATCAAGACGCAAGTTATTAGTCGATGCTCGAAGACATCTATACAATAGACGATCAATATGAATACGGTCAATCAGCACAACCATAAAACAATCAATTAGTAAACAAGCATAATGTTATTAATCAAAATAGGAATTAGCTCTCAACGCATGCTCAACTTGATTGTATCAAATGTTAACTGATCCTGGAATAAAAACCTAGTTTCGCCTAAAATCTTCTAAATCTTCATCAAAATAATCTACTCTTCCACCGGAGTCGAACTTGTCCGCCTCCAAAACACAAAGCAGCACCTTTACTGTCTGCGCCGGAGTCAGTCGCTGCTCATGGATTCCCTGGGCCTGAAAAGATGTTTTTCAAAATCCTATAAAAACCTTCTGAACAAATATATTTTTTATAACATTTTTGGAATTTGTGATCAAAAAACGTTTCTTAACAGTCTCAGACGTTTTTTTCTCACAATAATTATATTTTCAATATCCTCAAAGAATCTTTATAACAAAAACATTTTCGAACAGTGTTTTTGATCGACACTACAACAAAAATCCATCAAGCGAATAAATCCATGGAACGAATCGCTCCTGTTTCCACAACCTAATTCTAAATTTACCTCGGCCCCGTTCTCGTTCTTGTTAACGGCGTACGCTTTGCGAATGCTTTCATCGTAAGACCTGAAAAAGGGAACATTTTAGGACTTCAGCTATATATCATTACTAGTTGATTATAAACTTTCCCTCATCTATCAAATCTGCTATCTCCCATTTTTGTTCATCACGTGCAGTAAACAAATGATGCAATATTATGAAAACAAAGAAAACTAAACAGACAAAAAAAAACAGAAAGTATAAGCTGTTTCTTCTTATTCAACTTATACGAAGAACTCATGAGAAACTTTTACCAAGAGCTCAAAAATTGCAAGCAGAACAATTCGAATCAAATGCGCTTAACTTTTTCTGACATCTTAGAAAAAGCGTTCGAATTTGAATAGAAAAAAGGGCATTGGCTATTATTAGAGAATTTTATCACTAACTCCTAGTAAGAATCCTATTTCTAAAACGAAAATTTTACAAACTTGAAAAAATAAAATAAGAAGAAAGCTGACTTTTCCTGGACTGCCAGGTACATATCAGTAAGAACGGGTCCTGGACAGTAGTTGAGCACCCGTAGTGAGGGCTCTTCCACTGCTAGGCCACGGAAGAAGGCTTCTCTCAAAATTCAACAAAGTTGCTACCGAGGCTCACCCAAAAATTACCCCAATTACTAGAATCACAAAAAACTAAAAACGAAGAACATCTTTTGTCCGTTTGATAAAATGTCTTCTTGACCAGGTATCACACACTACCACTGTGTACCTGGGCAGTTTTTTTGAAAACTACCGAAGAATTTAGATTTTAAAATTAAATATTTAAATAGTTTTGAATTTTCATCTCAGTCCATTGGTATCACTCTGTTTATCAGGACGATAGGACATACGATTGTAGGACCGGAAATAGAAACATTCCATGTCATATATTAACTTTTGTGGAATGAAACAACCTCTAAATCGCTCATATGACGAAGAAAAACGCACATCAACTAATTTTACCCAAACCTGTAAAACATAGGTAATTTAGATACCTGGCAGCTTTGCCGTAATTTAGATACCTGGCAGCTTTGCCACAAGCATGCTGAGTGAAGGAGGGAAACGCTTTCACAGCGAGTAAAGAACTCATATTGATGATGTAACGTCTTTTGCATATCTGGAATAGGGTTCAAAATCACAGATTATTTCGAGATGATACTCGTTCGCTTCTTTCCTTTCAAGTCAAGAAGATCTCCAGGAGAAAGAAGTCAGGTCAGAAAGATCTTTCCAAGTGCAAGTTTACGCAGAAAATAGTTTTTCTGGCAAGTTCTTTTCGAGAAAAAGATGCAATTTAGTTCTAAGTCGGGTAAAGTTTTTTAATTACTGGAGAAAAAAATTCTACTAAAACGAACTGGTACGTGCATACAGATTTTGGCACATTTCAAAGGAAAACGCGGTTTCCTTCTTCATTGCTTCCAAAATAGTACTTGCATACGAGCACAGATTTAATTTTGAGTTCTCTGCCTTTTGTAACTTTCTCCGAACCAAACTTCACAGAAACTTACATGCAAAAACAAAAAAAACATGGATGTGAATGAAATATTGACAAGCAAACATTGCTACCCTTGTTGATATTTGAGCACAGCAATGAATCCCTGAATTGTTAATAGCGTAAAGCAACCCCATTTCTGCACTCTTCGTTATTCATCCATTCTTGAATTGACGAGCGTGTTTCAGTCTTATTTTATAAGACATTCAGGAGCCGTCAAATTCTTACTATCTAGTGAAGCTTCTATTCAGAATCATTATAATCGGTCATCTTAACTTCACAGAAACGTAACAAAAGCTTAACAAAATTATAGAAGCGTTGGGATCGCCATTTTGGTTGAGAAAGAAGGAATGCGGTTGGGGGGGGGGCTAGACTATTCTGTACTGAGCGAGATTTTGAGGGCTGGGAACGGGAAAAGATTGGACAATGGAAGACAAGGATGATGAGAAGCGAGAAGACTTGTTCGCTTCTCATCATCCTTAACCTAGACCCTTAGCTCGTATGAAACTACAGTTTTTTCTTCTATTTTTGACGATTGCACTTGAAATTTGATCATAATTACACAGATATTACGACGCAGATCCTGGAGGATTTGAGTGATTCGATCTGTCGACGGAACATAATGAAATTTGGTGTTCAGAATGAATCTTAAACTCGCAGTGCCGGTGACATATATGCGCGAATCTATGTGTTCTTTCAAAAGCTGAGGATTAGCTGTTAGCAAGAAAGTCTCGGTTTTTATCGCAATTACTCGATCTACGAGGCGTTCGGTAACCCTACTTTTTGATTCTATAAGTTTTTTTTGACGCTGGTGAATAATCCGGAAACGAGGCAATTATTTCAAGCTCCGAATCCTCGTTTCGTATAACAAGACTAAAAAAGTAATACAGCAAGGGTTTTCTCTGACTCTCAGTGCAAGTTATTTCAGGCGTGACATCCTAGTGCTTTGTTCGGGTATCATTCTCTGTATTTTAACGCACGATGTCAGTCTCTTCCCAAACTCTGTCTGTCATTTAACGCACGATGTCAGTCTCTCCCCAAACTCTGTCTGTCGTTCCCACATGATAAGGTTTAGTGATGTAATCACTGTTTTAGCAAAGAAAATTTTCTTGACTACAACTAATGTGAGACAGTTCTTTGCTCAACTCGTTAAGAGACTGACAATCGGCGTCACCCATTTAAGGACGATGTTGTTGAAGAGAACCATGGCGATGAAGTTCGCATTCATGAACGTCATCCAACTTTCAGTTTCATTGAGCTTCAGCGCCTTCTTGGAAACGTCACCAAGGAATCCAGCGTTGTGAAAGAGATACAAAGACTCGTAAGAAGACTGAAATTGAATACTCGGTTGAGTGCTGAGCACGGAGTTCAGATACTCACATGAGTCATGGGAGATTCAGATACTCACAGTCATGGGAGATTCAGATACTCACACGAGTCATTGGAGATTCAGATACTCACATGAGTGATCAAACCACCGCACGGAAAAAGCTAGCCACCGGGGGGACTCGAACCCATGCAACCATCTCTCCTCTATCCGGGAGCGAGCGTGTTAACCATTACACCACGGTGACACATTGCTATTCCGTGCGATAGTGCTTATTAAAGGCTCAATTGCCTCGTTCTCTTAGTCACGCATGCTCATGAAGCGAAAGCGTCGTGAATGGAGCATAACTCCAGATTTCACAATTAAGACAGAAGAGAGGTAGAAGATGGATGATAAATCTTCAAATGCTCAGTTACACAGTTTTAAGGCAGTGACGCCTGGTAGGCTTCACTGCCTTAAAACTGTGTAACTGAGCATTTGAAGACTCACATGAGTCATGGGAGATTCAGATACTCACATGAGTCATGGGAGATTCAGATACTCACATGAGTCATGGGAGATTCAGATACTCACATGAGTCATGGGAGATTCAGATACTCACATGAGTCATGGGAGATTCAGATACTCACATGAGTCATGGGAGATTCAGATACTCACAGTCATGGGAGATTCAGATACTCAAATGAGTCATTAAAGATTCAGATACTCAAATGAGTCATGGGAGATTCAGATACTCACATGAGTCATGGGAGATTCAGATACTCACATGAGTCATGGGAGATTCAGATACTCACATGAGTCATGGGAGATTCAGATACTCACAGTCATGGGAGATTCAGATACTCACATAAGTCATGGGAGATTCAGATACTCACATGAGTCATGGGAGATTCAGATACTCACATGAGTCATGGGAGATTCAGATACTCACATGAGTCATGGGAGATTCAGATACTCACATGAGTCATGGGAGATTCAGATACTCACAGTCATGGGAGATTCAGATACTCACATGAGTCATGGGAGATTCAGATACTCACATGAGTCATGGGAGATTCAGATACTCACATGAGTCATGGGAGATTCAGATACTCACAGTCATGGGAGATTCAGATACTCACATGAGTCATGGGAGATTCAGATACTCACATGAGTCATGGGAGATTCAGATACTCACATGAGTCATGGGAGATTCAGATACTCACATGAGTCATGGGATCGCAATTTAGCAAAATGACTAAAGCACGCAATTAAAAATGGATGATTTCAGAAAAGCTTGATAAGATAGAATTCAGATAATTGTAAAACCTGAAAAATAGATTTGTCAAATTAGGTATGAGGTGCTTGCATAAAAAATTATATCAAACATCATAACACAGAATCATATAAATGTGGTTTTTTAGGCTAATAAGTATTCTAAGAGAAATGCGAGTTTAATAAGAGACTAAACTTTTATAGTGAGAAGTCTGGAGCGAAATAAGTGAACCTTACAGTGAAACTAGGCTAGAGAAAGTTCGTGAGGAAGAATAATGTCAAGAGTTCTCAA
Organism: Allodiplogaster pararmata; assembly: GCA_964056735.1. Classification (NCBI taxonomy): domain Eukaryota; kingdom Metazoa; phylum Nematoda; class Chromadorea; order Rhabditida; family Diplogasteridae; genus Allodiplogaster; species Allodiplogaster pararmata. The sequence goes on from OZ057403.1 coordinate 19,051,733, forward strand.
ATTTTCAAAGCTTTTTAGAAGCCCTTGCCCCCCCCCACGGAATGAGTTGGCGTAAAAGAACAAATTTTGTAGTTTGAGGACTTGAGCTTGGAGTCTTAAGAGCAGGCTCATGGAGTCAGGAAAGAATTAAATTTGAAGAAAAACAAGTTCATACAGACAAACGACCTGCTCGGTGATCTCGCGCAGAACTTCGTCAAAAGCGGTTTTCATCTGATCGTTGAGGTCACTCATGTCACATACGACAATCCAAACTTTTAGATTGTCGTTGCTGAAGACAGTGTCCATGTACTTCAAAGATTGTGAGAACTAAAGATAGAACTATACAAAAATAAAGAAATGGACAAAAAGACCCGTGTCCAGAGAAAACAAGAGAAACAGTCAGGAGAAAGAAAGACATAGAAAAGAGAATTACATAAAGATAAAAAGTCAGATGTAAACATACAGAAGAAAATATACATAGGCAGAAAAAGTGAGAATAATTTAAATGGTCAACTTCGGATGCACTCTGAAAGAGTGCAACCGAAATTGGTAACTTTTATGAAAGAAAAAAACTGACGCAGCTTTCATCTCTGCCTTGAGTGTCTTCAACTGCTCTTCGTTCCTTGAAGTGATGAGGAAAGAGGAACCTGGGGCACATTTGCCCGCGAGATCCAAACAAATCTGGCGACCGATTCCTCGACTCGCACCTTTCAACATGATTCCGATATGGTATATGACTATATGTTTAAAAACTTAGTTCGTAAATATTCTCATCTTGACCTAATGTCTAGATATTTCTAGACTGAGATTCATGTTTGGAATGTTTGAAGTCACAGACAGTGAAGTCACAACACGTTTCAAAAGCTTTTTTTCCATCTTTTCAAAGGTATTCCGTACCTGTGATAACTGAAAGGCTGATGTTTTTGCTTGGTGCCATTTCAGTAAGCGAGGAAGGAGTTGACTGGAACTTGGATGTTATTGGATCCCTGACAGAGTTCAAGGTCATATGAGGGAAACAAAGAAATATTCGAAAAATACAAGAAGCCGTAAAAATACCACAAAACTTCGAAATGAGAGCCTGCAGACAGTGAAGTCACAACAAGTTCATTAGTTAAGCAAATTATTTCAGATTTCAGTAAACATACATATTGGTAGATGAATAACATTGGTTAGCATGAGCCTGTATGCAGGTACACCGCCAGAACATTTTTTTTGGAGAAACTTGAGTTTCCCATCTATTAGGGGTTTATAACTATTCACCAAGAAGTTAACTGTTCTCCTCGAGAACCGAAAATATGTACATACAATTTTTTAAACATTTTTGAGAGAAACGTAGTTTTCTTTTTTTGGCTCTTATCCCAATATGGGCATACCCTGCGTCTTGTCTAGCAGAGATTGGCACGATGCTTCTTTTTTACATTAATTTTTTTGATACGGTCTCGTTAGCCTAAGCCGTACGGCCTCGTTAGCGTAAACTTTTACTAAGCCTAAGCGTTTTTTTATGTAAAAAAATTTTTATGTGAAAAAAACTGTTTTTCAAGAACCGGAGTCCCTGATGCTCAAAATGATCACCTATGAAGAAAGTTTTCGAAACCGTAGCGTCTAAAGCCAATTTTTCGTCTATATGCATATACTAAAGGGATAACAGCCTTTTTCAAATGATACGTGCATACAGCTTATGGGTTGATCAGTTTTCTACCGAACAAGAACGACATAGATTAGTGAGACAAGTCGATTGTAAGCGAGATATGTTGGTAGATCAATACATAAACAATTAGAAGATCTCTCTATCTCGCGAGATAGGGAGATAGGTTTTGAGAGTAAATAGTAAATGGGGAATATGTATCAATCAATTTCAATTTAAACGCTTTATCAAGATCAACAAGCCATATCGGGAATATAACATCATCGATTATGGGATCTGAGCGTTGAGCGGAGGTTGAGCGAGGCAAGCAGTAGCGATCGAAGTGCTACTCTTCCTCTTATGTCGCTCATCATGGCGCTACGATCCCGGAGCGCCAAATCTTCTCGGGAAAGGACTCTCACAGACGAGGAAAGAGACGGTGTGGGGAGCAACCGCTTACGGAGGGAGACGAATGAAAGAATGTATAAATAAATATGTATATAAATAAAAAAATCAATGGACAGAATCAGTTAAATCGAATTTGTTGTTGTGCGAAATTTATAGGTGAAAATGATCTCTATGCGAACACATGGACAATTATCTAGAATCTAGAATTTTGTTTATATAAATACAATCGCTTAAAAAGATACTTACAGTCTCAACATAAATTTCCTTCTGATAACCCAGTGTTGAAGACATCATCTTAAGATGGCTATTTATAAAAAAAGAAATGTTACCAAATCGTTTCTTTAAATAATGAAATAGAGGTGTCGACTTGGATATTTTTATGGTTTGAGGTTGTCACCGTGAAAGAACGTGATTGGTCACAAGCTAGGGTTATCTCGCTTAATGAGGAAGGGGACGAAAGGCGGCTTAAGGATAAAATAGAACAAAGCAGCAGATATGAACGACCCCGCCGTCTGGATAGCTGATGTCCCGTTGAGCCTGGCTGTCTAATAAGGCTAGAGAAACATTGAGAAAGTGATACATAAGAAGGAGTTCGGAGAAAGATGAAGAGTCACAGAAAGGAATAGACACATAGCGAGAGATAGGGTAGAAGAGATGGACAGAAAAAGAGACTCAGAGAGTGGGAGAGATAAAAGAGAGGTATAGAGAGAGAGACAGAGAAATATCAACGGTGTGGAAAAAAATAAATTAAAAAGAAACGTCGACATGCAAAAAATTCCGAAGTACTTCTCACGAAGGAAAGAGAAAATTCACGCCTGTGTAAGCCGTAAAAGTGGAGCTCACACATAAAACGAGAAGCATGTTTTTAACGTCAAAATAAGCGCTATTGATTTCGAATATTCCGCTCCCGAGTCTTTCGATGTTTCTTCTCATAGGAGTATTTTGAATATACGATTTGAAATTTTACGCAGTACGCTGACAATTAGTTTTCTACCTTTAAAATTAAAAAAAACAACAATGAATTGAGTTGCAAGACCTCAACCTTCTATACACAATTCAAAGTACCTCTTTTCTCACCTTCAAAAAGTGTCACGACTTGGTGTTGATGCTATTTGCATCTCTACGAGGCTTTCAACCTGCCTTATCCGCAATACAAACTCCAACAAAGCATTATTATTCTGGTCCTGTATTTGAGAAAAATCGTGGAGCTCTATATTTTGACCGGTTCAATAAGTCATTCGGTCACAACTGAAACTGCGATCTTCAAAGTATATTACACCGCGGGTTTCGCTTTCGGAGCGTGTGAAAAGGTTGATAAGGCTCGAATGATAAGGGGCGAGACCATGAGCAGAAACAGGGAAATGTGTGATGCCAACTTTTATGTCTGAATCTTTATGTGCCCGGAAAACAAACAAAGAACTCTTCGTTAACGACAGGTAATTTAGGTCACGATATGCCATGTACGTAGGAACAAAGCATAGAGTGTAAAGAAGAGAGCGAAAAAGAAAAAGGCGAAATATAGAGAGATATAGCGATTAAGAGATAAAGAGAGAGATAAAGAGAGAGACCGAGAGAGAAGGAGAGAGATATCTAGAATCAGAGATATATAGACAAAGACTACATAGAAAGTGGAAGACAGAGTGAAAGAGAGTGATTACGGTAAGAGAAAGAAGTGAACGGATTGACGTCTGGTGATGATGCAAAGAGAAGCAGAGGGATAGGACCTACGAATAGCTTTAGTTATATGTAGAAAGCGCGCACAGGGTGGGTATTTTCAGGGCGATGATATGAAAGAGCGTTCCGCGAGAGTCAACGAGAGTGAAGACGAAGAGACGTAAATGAAAAGCAAAGGAGCGACGGGAAGATAATAGGAACCTTGTGAGATTTTTTAATATCTAAAAAATTTGACCGGCTCATGCATAGAAAATTTCAAAGAAATCGAGAAAGCCCTTTTCCAGGAAAATGCCTGGTTCGACTCTTTGTCTCGACTCCAGATTTCCAAGCTGTTATAAGTACATAATACCGATTCGGGGTTAACTATTCACCGGGCCAGCTATGTTGGCGCATACATGTTCGCGCCAGAAATGATCTACATTCTCTTCTCTTTCCGTTTATTCCACTTCCCTTTCTATTATTTTCAGCCTCTACCCATCCCTTTGCCAACTCGCCCGGCCCGTAAAAACATGCCTCAGAGCGATCAAATTCAATGCCTGATCCTGCATTGAAAGGGAATTACTTCTCTGAATATGTAGTTTTCCTGGGCTTCGAAATACTATATAAAGTCAGTGCTAGGGAAGACCCTTTTGGACGATCGGACAAACGAGTTGATGGGAGAACAGACACGTTCGAAAGGTGTCTTGTTTGCGAGGATAATAATTGACATTGGTGCGCGAAGATGGCAAATGACGGTGACTTGGATGGTGACATAATTACACTACAGATGACCGGACGTTTCAAAGAAAATTCAGGAGAGTGAAGGGAGGATTTCATGAGCTGTCTTGAAGCGGAATTTTTAAGGAAACACATAGAAAAAGTCGGCGCTTCATATTTAATGATGCTGAAATAAAGCATTTGAACTTGAACTGCATTGTAATTACTCAAATTTCAACTTTTGAAGGCGTGCGACTGATGAGTGAACTATAAGTAACATTTCTAAGAAACTCAAGTAAATTTCTAAGAACCTTAAAACTCCTCAATCAATTTTAAATCAGTAAATATCTAGAGTAACCAGGCGTTGATAGAAAACACATAGGAAACGAGAAATTAAACATTGATAAAAGCTTCGTGAGCTTTTTCTAGTGTCTCAGAAGGTTCTGACGGGGCCCACACATCGGAGATGCCATGCATTCAAGTTCCTTCTGCTCCTCCTGTTGTTACCAACATGACATCAAAAGAATTTTTCGTCTCTGTCTTCGTCAAAGACCACAACTTTTTGTTCCGAAGAACATCATATTTGGTATCGCGACAGTTTGTCGCCTAGGCTTAGTTAAAATGTATGCTGACGAGGCCGTACGGCTTATAAAGAAACCGCATGAAAAAATTTAGCTCTCTCTTGACTCTTTGTCGATTCAATGACTAAATTTGTCAAAAAATACAGTAGTTAAAACACACTAAAACAAAAGCCATTGTAACAAAGTGTGTCGTGTAACAAACTGTCGTGTAACAAAGTGTCATGAAACCTCATATTTACTTATTCTTCTTTTTCTACCGAGAACCCTAGCATTTTGTTATTATCTTTGAAAGAGAGATGGTAATTAAAATAGCGTAATGTTGTTTGTGTCCGTCTTAGAGAGAACATATGCACAGTAAAGTGAACTACAGAATGAGAGAAAGCTCAAGAAATAAAAAAAATGTTTTTAAAAGGTTGGAAAGTAACGGAAAGGGAGATAAGGATCTAATCACGAACAGTGCAGTTTTCGCATTATTTTCATGTACATACAATAAAAAAATTTTCAAACGCGATAAGGATCGTTGTAGATGTAAACAGATTGGAAGTGCTCACAAAAACTCGTACGAAAATCGGTTTATGGACGAGAATCGAACCACGCCTTTCCTCAAGGTGTGAAGCTTTTTCCACTGAGCAGGTGATGCCTACAACCTTTCGCCCTTATGAAGGGAAGGCCATTCAAAAAAGTTCGGATAGAATAGGTAGTGCCGCTTCCAATGTTCCAACTTCTCCATCAGAAAAGACCATTTACAACGGTAAGAAACCGCCAATCGTAAATGGAATGATTCGTCAATTGTGCGTTTTCTTCGAAAACTTATCATTTATATTTATCAAATTATTCACACTTAAACTTCCAAAAAATTTCTAAAAAGTCCACATCTCAATCACCTTTCAGATCCGATAACTTAAATGTGAAACTGATACTGATGAAAGACTCTTATATTTTGAAATGTTATCAGTTTTCGCATTTATGCAAAACGTGGATTACAAAATTGGTCTATAGAACCATTTGAAACTCTTGAAAGTTAATATTTACGACAATCAGAAGAAATAATACCCGAGCATAGAAGAAGCAACTCGAAGTTTGCAACAAGCAATATTTGGCAATAAATCTACATCAGAACAAAAAAGCACGGAACTGTTCACCGGTACTATAGCACTGAGAAAACAAAAGTATACGACATAAGCTTCGTAATCAACAGGATTAATGTTCAAATGCTTCGTAATCAACAGGATTAATGTTCAAATGAGCCTAATCGATCTATGAATGCGGCAAGAACTTTTTTAGAAGAAAATATAAACTCTCAACTTGATATATACATATATCAATGCCTAAGCCTAAGATTTTTTTCAAAATATGGATTACATAGCGAATAAATGCCACATTATGTGAAAAGGGAGATTCGCGGCCGTAAAACCGATTAGAGTCGTATAACTACATAGTGATTGAAGAGAATTTCTTGAATGAGCGGCAATGCTTGATTATAACATTTTGATTCAAAATTAATGTGCAGCACTTTGAATTCTCACTCATAAACTACATAAATTTATTTCTAGACTAACTTCACTCGAGTTTGGTTTCAAGAAAATTGTAAACAATTCAAGTAGCCAGATTCGAGCTTAGAAGTGTCCTGTAAAGTGAGGGGTAGGATCGGGTCAGGTTCTACCTTATTCTACAGTACTTTTTGAAATCTGATGAATAAAATAAGCAATGTTCACAGAAAATATCGGCTACGTAATGCATCAATTGAACTTAGAAAAGAACCACTTGACCAAAAAATTCAAAACTTGCTCGAATCTTATTCACCGAAAATTTCACACATCTATGTGCATTTTGGTTGAAATTTAACGGTGGCTTCAGTGAACTAAGCCTCATTAAACCATTAAAATCTTGCAGTTCGGTCGGGCAATTATGAACCACATTTGATTCCATAGTTTTTAAGCTATTGCATCTACGAGGATCACCTACACTTCGTACCCGCGACACTTTGTACTCGACACGTCTCGTTCCCAGGCTGTACGGCCTCGTCAGCGTAATTTTGAGTGAAAAAATTTTTAAAAATTAAGTTTCGAGTACAAAGTGTTGTGATACCCAACTACGAAGGTGAAAGAGAGACCGAGTCGGTTTTTTCAAAAGTCTAGGACCTATTCTCTACGAACGACTTACTTAGAAATAAGTCAGCTGTCTTGTGAATGATAGAGAACTGGTGTGCCTGGGGAAGACTCGACTTACGGAATACTTACCGACGTTATTTGTGCTTTGGTCATGACAGAGACTTGGTTGTCTTCTGGATAAGGCCAGGTCTTGTCATAATCAACTTTGTTAACGTGTCATCTGCTTCGTTGTAAACTTCCTAAGACTTGATGCGCGATATCTCATCTGAGCTCCCAATCATACATATTTATTCTCTATCTTAAGGTGTTTGTACATGTACATCTGCCGCGCTAGACTGAGATCTGGACAAACTGCCGCGAGCGGCGTTCGCTGCCGTCCGGGGCGCTGCGGTTGCTGCCCTCCCGTTGCTGCTCAATCTGCTGCAGCAGCGAAGCGAGTGGCTGGAAGGTTGGCGCAGCCGGGCGTCCACCCACGTTCAGAGAGGAAGGCTGTAAGGGACATGAAGTCTTGCCTAATTGGCCAAGCTTATGCGCGGGGGTTAGATGGTCAAGTATGACGGCGGAATCTCTTCCAAACGTTGTCTAATACGTTAATATGTTTCAATTAGAAAGATATACTCAACCTTTTTTAAAACCTATTTGCTACTGCTGAAAATTGAATTTCCTGCACTTGGCGCGTTCCATAATTCGTTGTTTTGCGGGCCTTTTCTACGCATAATAAAACCCGAGTCGTGCAAGGAATAATAAAGTTTCTCAATCTTTATGATTAACATGTATCTGTCCAGGTGAGACTCAAAATTGGAACCTTTAACATAATATTCAGCGCGCACCTCCATTATGCAGAACCCGGACTTGTAGGCAGAATCTAACCAGTAAATTACCTAGTACAACACTTACCAAAACGCTCTCCTTATTGGATTGGCTGGAGAGCACTACGGGGCCTGGAATGATCTCTTCCACACGCGCATAAATCAGCTCGTTCAACTCTTGCTCTTGTGGATCCAAGAATCTCGGTGAAGGCCGCGGCTTTTCCTGACCGTAGGCCCCAAAAGACGCCCCTGAAATCTTACATTGTCGTTTGCTCCTTTCGAATATCAGCTACCCACAGATCACCAACACTATAATAATGAAAAGTCTTCCTTTCGCTTGTTCCTGTCTCATGGCAGAGTACGGTAGAGCCAGTGGCTGCGCGCTGTGTCACTGCTATTGTGTGTAGAAGCAGTGGGGAGAGCCAGATTCTTGCAAAGCACTATCAAAATTTCTCGACCCCTTTGGTTTTGGTGTAGCAGCAGTGAGGAGAGCCAGATTCTTGCAAAGCAATATCGACATTTCTCGACCCCCTTTGGTTTCGACCCCTTTGGTTTTTTCTCGACAGTTACTAACTGTCAGTGGTGGGGTCCAAATTAGGGATTTTTGCACAATAATCGCGCACACAACCATTCTGCTGTGCCCGGATATGATTACCTGCACTATTGAAAGAAAATCATTAAAAACGACCACGCTTCGAGAAAAATAACAAAAGGAGCGAGTCTTCACGGTCTTGAACTTTTACATAGCTCAATCTCTCATTGTTTACTCAAGCCCGCTTCGCTTTATTCTAGACCTTCTGCCGCTAAAAAGCGGGTTTTTCTCCAGATGTCAAACATTTACGTGTGACCAATGGCACACGCCTCCCCTCACTTTATATACCTTAACGAAAACTGTCATTCTAATAAAACACGAACACAACATCAGCATAGTTGTAGTTGATTTATAGCCTACTTCCTTTGCTTTAAGTTTTCTGTTCACTTTTAGATTTAAGTGACCTTTTGGCAACGGCGCGACTCCCAAGGAAGCGAGGTACTCGCTAACAGAGCTCTCGACAGAGAGGGCGTCAGGGTCGATGCCTGAATCAGGGTGCGAGCGGCCGGACATGAGGTCCCGACCCGAATGCATATTGCCACCCAAGCTGGACTCCATCGACGGCATCTAAAAAAAATGATTTTCGACTTGCAATTAGCTCTCTTCACTCTCTCACACCCGTTATTCTCTCACTTTCCCCTCTTGTCACCACTTATCCGTCCCTTTTTCCTTTTTTATATCTCTATCTCTCTCTATGTCTTGTTCTTCACAACGAAAATCATTTCCCTCGACAGTAGTTTTTTTTAGTTTTACGCTTTTCTACTTTGAGTAGCAAGAAAACTTGGGTATAGTTAGGTTCAAATCTACCTACAACAATCCTCAACAAGAGCGAAAATTTATTGAAATACCTGAGAAGATGCCGAAACTGGAATAAACGCTGGCGAAGATTTACCGCCATTCACGTGCATCTGAGCAGCTGCGACGTTCCGATTTATAGTGTATACCTCAAATACGAAGTTTGCAAACGTATAGGAGCATAGTCTAAAAAATGACTTTCTCTTTTCAAAATGATTCACTTTTTTGAATAGAATCATTAGACTATCCTAATCTTTCGTCGAGGACGGGACTAAAGATGAAGTAAATATTCATTTTCACACTTAAATTCTTGTTGTTGAGACAAAAAAGAAAGCCGCAAGTTGGGAACTTAAAGGTCCCATGGTAATTGACCGGATTGTGTCTCAAAGGTGAATCATTCATGATCTTACTTGCAATTAGTCCCAACACTCGACAGTTTATATAGCTTGGTAACGGTAAAAACACAACTAAACTGGTAAAACCAATCGCTGCTCTCTGTATTCTAATAGTGTGTACAATATTAGGGCGGGTTCAAGATTCTTGCAACCACTACCGATATTTCTCAACCTTTCTGGTTCGGATAGATCTGACTGGGATAAGGACGAACTTCTGATACTTCACCAGTTTTCAAAGCACACCACTTTTTAGACACGTGGATCCTTTCTGCGATTGGTCATAACATACTTCTACACTAATCTGTTCTGTACCCTTTTTTCTACTTCTGTTTTAGTATGAATTAGACTACTAATTAAGCGCATCAATTGTTCTCAAACTGAGCGATTATTACTTAAAACCTCATCGAATACCACCTGCGAACACTATTCGAGTGCGATAAATAGAATGAAGTGGGCCACCTGCTTGTTGGATGTGTCGATGACATCCTTGCCCAGTCTGCTGCGACATCTCATGCAGATGCAGAGCATCAACACTCCGAGCAGCAGAACGAAGACGCCGATCGTGAGGACGAAGGCGAGCGTCGCCATGGCTGAAGGCGTCGATGACAGGGATGGAAAGACGCCCACCTGATCAAAGTCATCCGATTTACACAAAGTCAGAGCTTGACTGAACTTTCAAAAATTAAAAAAGCCTTTAATTGTATTTTTTTCCTCTGCTCTTAATCTTTCACTTGCTTCTCATTCTCGGTCTCCGCACGAATGAGTGATCGCTTTCAAATTTCTGAACAAGCGCTGGTGTTCTGGTGTTCTCTTCTCTTGCTTTATTTTCACTAAACTTTTCTTCTTATTTGCTTTTCGCTTTTTTCCTACGCAACTCTACTTTTTTCGCCCATTCGCGTTCTCTTCACCCATAATCTTTCTCTTTCCCCCTTAATTCTCCTCTCCTTGGTTCGTGTTTAACTTCCTTCTTATCTTTTATCTCTTTTCTTCATTTTTTTCTTCATAATCTTTCAGTTCAAATTTTCATAATGGTGTATAAGCACACATGTCATAATGGTAGTGTCTTAGACTATTTTGCGAAAAATCCCGAGTTGAACTCTCAACCCGGAATGATCCACCCAAACTAAGGGGTTAAGAAATGTTGGTAGTGCTCTGGCACGATTCTGAATCTCCCCTCTGCTACTATTCACACTAGCAGTGATCTAGCAGGATAGGTCTGTCCCGCATCTCAGGGAAGCGCGTACCCTGCCGCGAGGCGGGAACAAGCGCGAGGAAGATTATCATTATTATGGTGTATAGGCATGCATAATAACCGCAAGCCTCTGAATTTTTCAGTTTTTTGCATCAAATAACGACGCTTTTAATAATCTTCCTGGTCATCATTGACACATAGGGACAGAATAAGCGCTGAGATGAGATGAAGGCCAAACTTGGTAGAACCAGTGGTTGCTGCTCGGGTCCATATTATAGGTCATAAGCACTTTTGAAAAGTTTCGTTTAAAAACTGGTCGTGTTTTGAGCGTGGAAGTCTAGAATAATGATTAGCTCTACCTCCTCTGTTTTTTTGCCTTTGGCTCGCTTCAAATTATACAGAAAAAAAACGCTCGAAGAGCGGCCGTTTTTAAAAATTTGCTATAAAAGCTGATGGTAATTGTTGAATTGTATTATATGTAGTAATATTTATGTATTATATGTAGTAATATTTATTTATTATATGTAGTAATATTTATGTATTATATGTAGTAATATTTATTTATTATATGTAGTAATATTTATTTATTATATGTAGTAATATTTATTTATTATATGTAGTAATATTTATTTATTATATGTAGTAATATTTATGTATTATATGTAGTAATATTTATGTATTATATGTAGTAATATTTATGTATTATATGTAGTAATATTTATGTACGAAAGCCACAGCCAAACCAATACAGCAAAAAACTAAGAGAATGATTTTTAAATAGATATTAATACTCTAACCTCAAGAAAGACCACGACTGAAGTCTGCTGCATGGGCCCAGAGGCCGCGATGACAGTTAGCTGCTCGAGTGCTTCACTCCTCCCTGTATCTGATGTAACTGGCTGCGCAAGTCTAAGTTCCCCGGTCACAGGCTCGATTGAGACCACCGGCGACAGCCTTCCGGGGGCTGCCGTACGCCTGGTCGATGAAAGATGGTAGAGAATGCGACCGTCACTTCCTGCGTCTGCATCGCGGGCCACGACGCGTCCAATGACGAATCCAGAAGCAGCATCAATGGGTATCTAGAATTTCAGCCAGATAAACATATGAACAATGTAATTACACTGAATTTTTTAACCGTAAACTATTTCGGGTCTTTAAGTAGGCCTCACTGAGGACCAACTTTATATAAGTTAGACCTCAGTGAGGCCCACTTTACGACTTTTTTCATCTTGTCAAAAACCTAGTCTAGTCTTGAACTTTTATCGAGTCTAAAAAAGGAATTTTTTAAAAAAACATAATAAACATTGTTCTTCATAGAATTTACAAAACTTCAAAATACAACATACTAAGCTCAATAGTTCAGTTGAACGTAGACTCATTTCCCCTGCATTTTGCTGCACGATGTTGCTCCTGTTCTATCTCACTTTCCTCTCTTTCTAATCAGGGGTTAAATAGTGACCGGATCGGTCCCGTCGGCGGATACATGTACACACACTATTGACAAAAATCTCTTACTCTTTTCCTTCATCCCCTCTTCTTTATTCCTCCAAATTTTGAGCGGCGGATACATGTAAACCCAAATTGGGCGGCTCCATATAACCCCTGTTTCTAATCCCTCTCCGTTATTTTTACATTAAAATACGCTCAGGCTTAGTAATAGTTTACGCTTACGAGGCCGTACGGCTCAGGCTAACGAGACCATATAACAAAATTAGTCATAAATCCGTGACTCCGCCCCCCCCCCCCCCGAGGGAGAGAGGGGCAGAGCCTACGTCGATCTGGACAAGTAACAAACTTCGTTCTTCATAGAAGTTACACAACTTCAAAAATACAGCATGCAAAGCTCAATAGTTTTAATGGCTGACTTGAAAGGTATAGGAAGCCCGAGTGAAGACTGGCGCAAACTCGTCAACAGGCAACACGTGGATTCTAATCCGGACTACTGCTGATCTACAAAGAAATTTTTATTGACAAGTTATATTCGAAAATAAAAACTTGCGAAACAATCAAATATTTTTATGTTTCTCCGCGAAAACACAATTACACAGCAAGACACGAGCGGAGCTATTTCCAAAACGGAAACCAAGGCTTATTGAGCTCTCGGTTTTTTTTTAGATAAAAAACAGAAGCACCGAAAATGAAGCGATATTTGACTTTCAAAACGGCTGAAATAGGCGATATTAAACGTAATAAGATAAAATTATGCGCATTTGTTAAGTTAATTAAAGAAGTTTACAAAAAGGATCAACTTTCCATTTTAGAAATGTTTATATCTGAATGAACTTTAAAACTTGCATTGGCTTTTGAAATTATTTTTTCCGTGAAACTTGCGTATAGAAAATGAGTTCATGTAATAAACATCGCTCACCTCTCGCTATTGTCCTTGACCGATAATGTTGCTTCGTGTAACTTTTTCGTCTCATAATCGAGTGACCCAGTGAGCGAAAGGTGACCCGAGTGCTCGTCTACACGAAGTACTGTGCTTGACTCGCTCAGTGAGTATGAGAGGCCTTTTAGCTCCAGACCCAGCCGGGAGACTGGTTTCATTTTGTGCAGTAGCTGCAATTTTTCATAATACAAATTTATTCATCAACAGAAAGATATTTCTCTAGCCTATTCAGAACGCCCGGTTAAGAAAAGTGGGGGCTAAAGCAAAGCTATTGCAGTGCATTTCGTCTCGTACACAGAGCTTAAGTATAACTTAACGGCTGCAAGAATTATTTGCTGCCCGTTGGGTAACTGCTAGTCTATAGCAGAGTCAAATTCGTGAAAGAGCACTACCTACATTTCTCAAACACTTGGTTTTGGTTGGATATGTCCTGCGTGGGAGTCGAACTTGGAACTTTTCGCACAATAGTCAAGCGCACAATTATAATGCCGCGCGCGGAATCTATCTATGAATTATTCTATTGTTTTTACCTCTATTTCACTCCCTTTCTCTCTGACTTGAACATATGTACTGTCTCGAGCACTATCTCTCCTCTAAATTATAAAAAAAGTAACGGTGTGCATAGGTGCATCTTCGGGGACGAATATTTCATAGGCTGGAAGAGGGAAAAATGGTGCGGCAGCGGAAGAAGTGTCTGCCTTGATGGCTATCTGGATGAGTTGAATGGCGCGTCGAGGAGGCGAACCACCGTCTTCCGCCATCACTGCCGCAGTCCATTCGGTACCTCAACACGAAGGTTCCTTGAGTGGGACCTCAACTGTGTTATGAACCCAGGACTTCATTTTGCTCAACAAAAAAAATTCGCGCATGGGTGGAGATTAAAACACGCACACTTAGACCGGTTCTCGAGTTCTCCAATTTATTTTTACAAATTGATCGAAGAACTCAGTGCAACGATACGCAAGATTTTGAAGGGTTGGGAGCAGGGTTGCAAATTTTACGATTTTGGTTTTTGGTTTTTCCGGTTTCTTCGACATTTTCTCAAAAAAAGTCGAGAAAAAATTAATTTTTTTCCGAGCAAGCCTGGTTGGGAGATATGAAAGTTTCTTCAACTTCAACTTAAACTGCTATCGAACATCTGTAGGCCGGATTCTGACCTGCAAGGAGCTGCTCGTCGCTCCATTCACCAAAGCGGAGGGCGCCCGTGTGCTCGTCCAGTGATAGCACGCCGACGTCGTTGCCGGCGACGAAGCGGAAGGAAACCGTCCCATTTTCACCCGCATCTGCATCCACGGCGGACAGCCTGGAACCCGAAGACATGACTGTCATATAGGAAAGCCAAGACTTTGCTGAGCATGAAGTTTGGTCAACTCGTGTATTTTATATGTATGCATACTTACAGGGTGGCCCATCTATTCGGAAACCAAGCTTTCGGCGATTATAATTCAATTTATAGTGCACGCTGAGCTCCAATTTTTACGTTCTTATTACATGTGTTTTCATTACATGGTTAAATTTTGATTTCATTTGATTAATTTTCGAAAGAATGGTGGCCGCTCATAGAGCACGGTCTATTTTGTGGACTTGCACAAACTTGGTCGATCAAATAAGCGCATCGCTAAGGATCTCAACGTTTCTCGCAATCTTGTCTGAAAAAAAATCAAATGGTTTGAACAGATCGGTACGCTTGCTGACTTGTCCCGAAGAGGTGGTCTTCGATTAGTGCGCACCCCTAACAAGATTGAGGCCGTGAGGAAGCGATTCGTTCGGAATGCTAGGCGTAGCATGAACAAAATGGCCTCCGAGATGAACTTATCAAGCACGACTCTTCAAATAATCGTTAAAGAGGATTTGAGGCTCACCTTATATCGTACTAAAAAGGCTGCCATCCTAACTCTGAAGAACAAGGACGAAAGACTCAAAAGGTGCCGCGCCCTAATCCTCCGGACGCGCGACGATTCTCACCTTAGGACAGTCTTCTCGGATGTTTGGAAGAGGGTTACGACCCTCAAAATTTACGGATGCTTCCTCGGGACTCACAGACAGCTAATGAAGCCGGTGGATTCGTTCATAGAGCTTCCTTTCCTGCACAAGTCATGGTTTGGGTCGGAGTGTCCGCCACCGGCAAAACTCCTCTTGTTTTTGTCGAACCAGGAGTCAAAATTGACCAGGAATACTACCGCCAGCATATTCTTCAAAAAGTATTGCTTCCTTGGTCTGATTCCCAATACCGTAATACACCTTGGGTCTTCCAGCGAGATTCTGCGCCTGCTCACAAGGCTATCGGAACACAGGCATGGTAGAAGGCTCATTTTCACGACTTCATCTCCAGCGCAGAACGGCCCTCCTCAGACCGAATCTAATGATTTTTGACCCAGTGTTTTTATTAATGTGAGCTTATAAATGTACGAATTTGAACACTCTTGCTGACTCTATGCACTGTGATACACGTTTGTAAACGCGTTGCCGAACAAATGATCTACCCTGGATAATGTAAATACATAGTTGAAAGGCTGCTGTCAAAACTTGTAAATGAAAACGTTGATCTAACAAGGGACGTCTGCGTATATTATTCTGCAATTGATCTTGATTGTCCGAAAGATTCAAGTTTTTCAGTTTTGTATCAAGTTATTTTTTTTTATGTCATATTGGAAAAAAATCTTTAAACTTCTAGCAAATGTTCTCAAAATTTGCTTGAAAACGGTTAAAACCCTTGCCTATTTTGCCTTCGACATCATTACAAAATACTTTTCTTTGCACTGTTTGGTTTTTGAGTGTCTCACGTGTCAAGTATACAGGAATAAATATGTTTGTGAGTTCTGCATACCTGTGAATGATGTCTCCTTTTTGCATTGCATCTGATATGACAATGGGTGCGGTGACTTTCTCCAAAACCGGTGCGTTGTCATTCTCATCAGTGACTTCGACAGAGATGGTCGCTGTCGAGTTTGCCGACAAATCCTTCCAAGCGTCTCCTACGTCCACCTGCATAGAGAATCATGTGGCTGAGTCACACAAACTCAACTCAGGGGCCGTATTCAGAGATCTAAGATGAACTCAGGGGTAAATTTTACCCTAGTATATTGTAGACCTAAGTTCAACTCAGTTCTGTATTCAGAGACAAGACGGGTGAGAGCGTCTCAACTTTCCTACTAAACTTTAGTATAAAGTTTACCCTAAAGTCTACTCTCTGAATTCCATTTTGGCGAAACTACAACTTAGTATAAAGTTTAACATAAATTTTAGTATGAATTTTTGTCTCTGAATACGGCCCCAGTTCTGCGCCTTGTTTTAGTAAGGATAGTTTTTCTATGAGTGTGTGATATTCAGTAAGAAAGATCAATAAATAGAGAGAGGGATAGAAGAATACCAATGCTGCTGATGTTTAAGTTCATAAGACGACAATTCTTCTTTAAAACTAATCTCAAGCAACGGATTTTCAAACCGAGCAGGGGAGCGGATTGCTCGCAGAAACTTGGGCAAAAATCGTGTGGTGTGACGGGAATCGAACCCGCGACCTTCACTTTCTGGGCGGTTTCCGAAGCAACTTCAAGTGTACTCTCCAACCAGCATTGTTCATTTGATGCTTCATATTCAATAAGATCGTTGAATTTGTGACTTTAAAATAGGTATTAACCACGGTAGAACACATTTTCTATTTCAGCGATCAATTTCTCGTCTTTCCGTTTTTGCTCGTAAAAAGAAGATTGACTGACATAGAATCGATAGCTGGCCTGCTTCTCTCTATCCAGAGCCATTCTAGAGTAGATCACACCGTGGTCGTCGATGAGGAAGACAGCCGATGCAGCGGCATCGATGATTCTGTAAGGAAGCCGAGTGGCGGAGATCGAGACGTTCCCCACAACTGAGTAAGCAGGGAGTGATTCAGTCACTTCGAATCTGAAATTTGATAGAAGTTAAGTTTAAGCACAAGAGTAACCAATTGTCGATTGAAAGGGAGAAAAGAACCTGCATAGTAGTATTCCAAGCGAATCCAAGGGATTAAAGTTTTTTAAAAAATCAAATTAACCTCGGCTTTACGAACACTCAAAGGTCATTTATGAAATTGAGTATATGAATGTTGATTTAAAAATTTCTTTGGGACTTGAGATTCATACATATGCGACTGACAACTCTTTGAAACACTTGAATGGCAGAAAAGATTCTAAAAATATGTATAAGAAACATGAAAACAACTACCAATCAATATACCAGTGAATCATCAATCGATTATCAACCAAAATCCTTCATTTAGTGCCGACCTGTAAAAAGACTGTGAGAAGTGAGGAGAGTGTCCGACTGAGCTACTTGGTCGCGTTCGCATTCCCACCGTTGATCTTCTTGTCGGAGTTCCGTGATCCGAGGCGACCACCGAGAAGAGACGCGGCTCCGAGAGAGCGGAGCGACTGACCGCCGTTACTTCACCTTCAATATCCATAAATGATTGTGATAATGAATATATGCATGAATGATTGAAAAGATGGTTGAGTATTTAGATTAGTGAATTGATGAAAAACTAATACACTGAACTAATTAATAAAAATATGTTTGAAGGATTTAATCAACAGAAGTCATACGAGCTTACAGTGTGGCTTATAGACACCTATGTCTATAAAAAAAATCTCACCAGGTATTTCATATATATATCTCCTTAAAAAAGGGATATCTGAGCGTTTTTAAGAGTACTAGAACGTGATGAGATCAGAAAAGTTCTCAGACGGCGATTTTAAGAATTTTTTATCAGAGAAAAACTCATCCGAAATTTTCCACTTAATTAATCTGCCAATTTAACCAGTTAATAATTAATGATGTTCTTCAAGAATTATCAGCTTTTAAAAGTTCTTCACCTTCTGTGAAGAAGGTCATTAATAATAATTACGGCTTTTTTACCCAGATGATGCATACAACTTGCTTCAATAAAGTTTTTTAAAAAAAGCAATCAGTGGTTGCAGATTAATAAAAATCAATATTAATATTATGTTAAGTAAAGAATCGAAATCCAAGGCAAGGGCCTCAATCATTAAAAAATTTCTCATAATAGCTCTGTTTGTTCTCTAATTCTTGTGAGAACTAGGAACTATTTCTTAGAAAATAAAAATCGATATTTTTTGTCAGGATAACAAAAATAAACTATTTTTCTTAATAAGCAAAAAGCTGCCTCTTAGCACGAGCGAAAAAAGTTTTTAGTTCGATGAAAACATGGGCGAATCCTTGAATGAATCCAGAGAGCTTCCCTTTGAAAGTAGTGAATACCATAGAATCACTGAGTTTTTGTGACTTGCTTAGAGGAAAAAGCAATGATTTTCGCATAGATCTCACGTGCAGTGCGGGTTACGAAAAAATCTGATGTAGAACATCGGGTTTCAGTCAATTTTTTTCAGAATTGTTAGGCACGTACTACTCAGTTTTCAAGATAAATTGTTTTATTAGGGGTGAACAGTTTAATAAAACTCGAGTGGGTGAAAACTCTATATTCTTAAAACTGTTATCAGGTCAAACGGTTTCTGAGTGTTCCTGAACAAGTTCTATGGTGAGCAACCTGTCTGTGCGTCGATGCGGAAGAAAGTTGAGTCCACGCCGAGCAGACTGTACTCCACACGGCCGTTCTCGCCCGCGTCCGCGTCAGCCGCGTTTATGTGAGCGACGATGGAGTTGGGAGGGACGCTGAAGGGCAGGAGAAGGTCGTAGAAGGCCGAAGTGAACAGGGGCGCGTTGTCGTTCTCGTCCAGAATGGAGAGAAGGAGTTCCGTCTCCACTGAGTGTACGCTGTCCGAAACCTGAGGCGAATGTGAGGCATGATTTCAAGTTTCGAGAAAAAGAGCATCTTTTAACGGGCTCGCACTTTCGGACAGAGATAGAGAAATGACCGATTTCGATTTCGCTCTGTGGACTTTTTTGTCTGTATAATGGTTGAATCAACGAGAATCTGATTAAACGGAGATTATGATTTTTGAAGGCTGCATCATCGATATGAATTACAAACTCATGGAGCGTTAGAATTCATTTTTTCACTTTCTCAACGTAGTCTCTACTAAGTGTTTTTATTGAACGCTCCAATGTTTCACCACGAATTGCTGTGAGAATGAAAATGGACTACGGTATTTTCATATTTACGTCCAAGAGTAAAAGTTATAATATATAATAAAAAAAAAACCTTAGTCCATTTTCATTCTCATGGCAATTCGTGGTGAGACATTGGAGCGTTCAACGAAAACACTTAGCAGAGATTACGTTGAGAAAGTGAAAAGTTGAATTCTAACGTTTCATTAAAGAAGACCAGAAGAATGGAATGCAAATTTTCATCGCATCAACAAACTTTTTTACTGAAAAAATATAACCCCTTAGTTTAATTATTTTTTGGCTTACTTCATTCATTCATTCATTCATTCTATATTCCGTGCACACATGATATTAAAACAATGATGATTGCAGATATACATGGACTATCTTTCTAGTGGCGGTGTGTTTATGAGCGAACGGTCGCTTGAGTATGAGGGGAAGGGAAAGGGAGGGGGGGAGGAATGATTGATGAATATGAATTAGTTATTCAACAATCAAAAACATGAGAAAGAGGCACAATAACATGAACAGGCAAATTCAGTACATTCTTTTTAAATATCTTGCTATTAGGTTCTTTTATTATTTCGTAATCCAAAGAATTCCATACTGATAATTGACGAGAAACACATGTAGATAAGAAAGACAGGTTGATATTATTAGGCTTAACAAGACGCAGAGGATGAGAATGTCGGGAAAGATACTTGGGAGTGAAATTGATTAGTAATTTTTCAAGTTTTATTCATACCATCAAGAACGTATGTTACTTACAAATAATAATATTCAGTCAACTAAATTTTTACCCAATAATCACATAGTCCCCCACAAAAGTCAGCAGATTAGTAAAAAAAAATTAACCAGAATACGCAGCGCAATCTCATCGGTATCCTCTCTGTCAACTTGTCCAATGGTGTGCACAGTCCCTGAGTATCGATCGATGGCGAATAGCTGAGAGGGCGACACGAGAGAGTACTCCAGGAAGGAGTCATCATCCACGTCTGTCGCTGTGATGCTGGCGATGTAGGTGCCCGGAGCTATTGCTGCACATTTAAGGAGTTTTGTGATGAAAATACTAAGGTTTCCATCCCATCCGTCTCGCAGTTTATTTGATTTTTCAATTCAGGATTTACTCATCTCTGAACATATGTACATACATAGAACGGCCTTCGTGCCTTACACATAGCAGGAAATCGCATGGACAATGTGTGCTCGGTTGGTGTATTGGTTAACTCTATACAAGCCAAGGTTAGGCAGCGGAGGTTCGGTCCAAGCCGAGTGCCAAAGTTTTGCAAGTGCGATGGATTTCATTCATTACATACATAGAGTTGAAGAAACATGGGTGTTTTTTTTTCCTTCTCAGATGTAGAATAAAATAATTTCACTGTTTTTCCTTATAATCATACTTCTTTTACATAGTAGATTTTTCCTTCAAAAGATCTTTGAAGCTTCTGCTTCATAAGTCCGGAACCGTTACTGTTAACATCCGAAGTTATTGCTCAGCCCGATGAAGTTTGTTCATAGAGTCACTAAAGAGCATCTCCTGTAGCGGTCTAGTCACCGAGAAAGATTAATTCAACCAAATAGCAATTTGAAGTTTCCCCTAAAGGCCATCAACAGCTTCGAGCCAACTGTTCAAAGTTTCAGGACATTTTCTCATCCAAGGGAAAGAATATACATACATACCTTCATAGAATGCTTTAGTATTTGAAATTTTAGTGTGGGCGAACCTTCACTGATCCTCCTTCTACTCGGTGCTTGAACTGTAGGAGGATTGTCGTTCACATTGAGGACACGGACATTTAGAGTCGTTCGTAGGGTCTCCTGGATTTGAGGAGCAGTCGCTATGATAGTCAAGTTGTAAGAAGGCCTGAAATTCTTCTCCTTTTCAGAAAAAAATGGCTTTAGAGCGCACTCTAACCTACTTTTGGAAAACCTGGAGCTCATTATGAACTATATGATATTTGTCCTCTTAATGTATAAACTTTCATAGATTTTTCAATACCAACACTTTTGATAACAAAAAGACACAAAAAAAAATCAAAGAACATAGCATCGTGAAACCGAACTACTTTCTCACCAATTTTTTTATTATCTCTTCCATATGTCTTTCTATAACCTTATCTCTCGATCCAACTCTTGTGCCGTACTCACACGCCCGTGACCATCCACATCGAAGGCGTAGTCAACGTTTCCTTCCACTATCGAGTACGTCACCGCTGCGTCCCTGAAATATTGTCAAGATGAGCTAAAGTCGACAAATCAATAAATAATTTTTGATCTTGAATCGCCAAAGGTCGAATGTTTTAGGTGAGTCATAAAAACAAACAATAACTTTTTCATGGATGTATAGAAAAGGGTTTAAAAGAAAAAGGAAATTCTATTTCTTTTTATTTGTTTTGGTTGACTAGAAAAGGTTGATCGAGTGAGGATGAACGTAACATCATGGGAGTATCTATTACATCGCGAGATTTTACGTACATACATATGTACATGTACATCGTGAGTTTTGGCATGCACATGGCAAAGAAAATGCGAATGGAAGTCTATGCATTAAGAGAGATTTGCAAGTTTGTATATTGGTATCGAGCGTCATCCACTCGACATCTAAAATGCTCAAAATATTGTATTTTTAAAAAAACAAGTTTGCGGGACGAAATCGAACCTGTCGTGAATCTCGCTACCCAGAGCGAGCGGATTACCAATGTTTTACCGAGAGAAAATTTTGGTCCATTGCGATGTTATTACGCATTCGAAAGACCCAACGCTTTTGTATTTGATGAAGATATTAGTTATAACCTCAATGAGGTCTCAACTCTGGCGAGTTCCACGCCGCGAGGCAGTCCTTCCGCCGCCGCTGCTGAATAGGACTGACGGAGGAAGCTCGGGCGACCGACCACGCCCGATACCTGTACAGAATTTGCTTATCATATCATTTTCATAGTGTGCTCTTTCTACATCACAGTACTCTGTTTGTAAAATTACGGCTTTGTTTATAATAATGTTTCAACAAAAGATTTTTATTGGTTTCATCACAGTTCTTAGGGACAGCGGAAATCATTTGATATTTTTTGGAAAGATTTAGGTGCGTAAAAAACTTCCTGGAAGTCAAACACGCCATTTAAAAAACTTTTTGAGAAAAGCTTCATTAACGATAGAAAAAAAAATTACGGCTTTGTTTAGAATGAATTGAGAAGTACTTGCCAAAGACTTTGAAAGCCGGAAGAAATTCGGGACAAAGGTAATTTAGTATCAAAAGCATTGTCGCTAGGAGAGCGGAAGTCACAGTGTCGGTTTTTGCTTAATTAGCACGAACTAGGAGCATGGTCCGTTTTTTAGTTCACGACCAGATCAGTCCACTGACCTTGGTTCGCTGGTCCACAATACGGAGATTGACCATGGTCTCCTGAGAGATGGCGAGTCCGTGGTCCTCGAGACGCACCCTCACCTCCCACTCTTTCTTCTCATACTCTATGTCTCTGTAACAGAGAACTTTCAAAAATCACCATATCTATTTCAACAAAAAAAAATGTTATCCTGAGGTTACGAAGCTTTCAATAAGTGCTATCGGAATAAAACAATTCATAATGATTCGACGATAATTAAATTATCAGAGCGGAATAAACTCTATAGATCCTTTTGTCTTTAAAATTTGAAATATCAGCTGAAGTCCTGACTATAAAACAATGAGTTCAAAAAAATTAATAAAGAGCTGATTATTCCAGAGATCTATGCTTTACATCATAAGCGTAACGTTATTTCAGATTATCAAAATTTTTAAGTTCATAGATTATGTTCTGGAAATCTCTTGTTAAAAATATTCATTATTTAGAGTGTTACTCTATGTATATGCGTTTTTGTGATGTTGTGAAGAGTATGCAGCAGCTGAAGAGTATGCAGCAGCGATCATGATTCTTAAAAAGAGACGGTTCAGAAAAGTTTTGAAAAAGTTTGACAGGCTTACCTGGCTAGGAAAAGTCTTCCACCTTGCGTCAAGTCAAGTGCCTGACTCGGGTCATCGAGCAGCTCAAAAGTCACGAGTGAATTGTCGCCTTCATCGGCATCTTCGGCTGACAGTTGAGTGACGGTTCCACCTTCCCCGACATCCCTGTAGAGTCAGACTTGTGGGAAAAGGTATAACACTAACGTGGTACTTTTATCTAACATGTAACGGAAAGTTGATATACATAGGTATAACACTGATGCAAGGGTGAGCAGATTTTGCGCTGCCAAATCCTTTGTATACCAATTTAGGTGTATCAGGTTAGATTTAGATTAGCCGAATATGCGTTTTCCATCTACTGGATTCTACCTGGATCTGTCAGGCATAACTTGTTAATTTAGTTGCTGCTCTTTGTGTCCCCACTGCTAGTTTGCGTTTAAGAAGGGAGTGCTCTAAGTAATTATGTAATCAAAAACTTAAAAGTAACCTTAATGTTAATTTGAAAGAGTTCTCTCTCTCATTTATCCTCTCGAGACCTTCAATTTCAGCGTCAATAAGCTTCGGAGCGTTGTCATTTTCATCGTGCACTCTGATCCGAACGGTGCACGAATCCTGCATGCAACAGATAAACATTCATTCCAGTCATAGTACACTAATAACTTATCTTTACTTTTATATTGTATTAAGTCTTTATTTATTCTTGAGTCCTTTTTGAAGAAAAAAAAACAAGAGAAAGGATGATGTTTTTTATTAGTATCAACTGATCACACATGAAATGTATATAAGTATGTTATTTATTTATTTTCAAAGCTAACTTAGCTTCTTCTTCTCTGGAATTTTCTCAGGAAGATGTTTTTTTAAACAGACAGCAATGTGGTTTTCTATCAAAACTTTTATCATACATTCATATTTACCTCTGAAGTCATACATCCATATTGACTCTCCTAACCGTGTTGAGCAAGTTGTCAGTGAGCACAACTACCAGGAGATGCTCTTCCTTCTTCTCTCGATCCAGTTCCAGACAAGAAATCACACCCGAACTTGGATCGATGTCGAAAAAGCCCGCCTCGTTACCACCTTGGAGAGAAAGGACTCACCAACAAATAATGTTTTCGTTAGCGTATGTACTGAGAGACGTGATCACTTTCCCTGTGAGAAAAAAAAAGAACTTGATTCGATTCCAACCCGCGCACCAGTATTTTTTGTTTATTAGTTCAATCAATTAGCGAAAAATTATTGAAAAAAGTAAATGGAAGATCCCGGTCTCTAGCAAGATTCGGGTCGCTTCAAGTCAAATCGTTAGTAAACCATACGCCACATTCCATCCGTCAAACTACGTTTTCATACTATCTATGAAAAATCGGAGAATCGAAATCAAAATTCTTCAAATTGATTAATGTTTACGACATCGATTATAAAACGTTCAAATTTGAACTGGAAAACGAAACAGGTGAAATGAATTTTATTACTACAGAGAGAAATTCTCTCAATTTATGAGATTACATTCGGTGATTCAAGCTAAAAACTTTTAGTTAGAGAACTGCGACATGAAGTCATGAACTCTAACTTAAACTTTATTAATTAACAAGTCAGTTCATGATACGTTTCCGTGCTTTCTATCACTCATTTATCCCAACTAGTACCTTGAACAAGAAATTCATACATTGAAAACATTACATCCATGGATAATACGCTAACAGTCATTGATTCATACACCTTAGTGCAGTTAAGAAAGATGCTAACTTTTGATGGAGAAAGATGCGTTCTTTGGAGTTCCGGCAGCGATAATCCTCTTGATGTTAGTTATTTTTTGGTTCTCGGGAACGGCGATTGTCTGGCAAGACATCGTGGCAATCTTGGCAACGTCAATCTTTGACTCGCCGATGCTGACCACGACTGACATCCAATCAGACTCACCCGTAGTGGACTCAGCAAAGACTGACAACAAGCGGATCTTTTTGATTCCTCTTACATTTATTTTAGATAGTCATAGTTATTTGTTTTAGACTCTTTACTCTCTGGAATTCAGTGAACAACTTCAGAAAACGAGAATCGAGTAAAAAAGGATATGAGTAAAAACCAAAAAATGAGTTCAAGAAACCTTCCGATCTTTTATTTAGTCTAAAATAAAAGTAGAAACCTACCAATGAGTGAATAATCTTCCTCCATTAGCTTCCCTTTGACTCTGAGCTCATTGTTTTCGAGTCGAAAGGGAACTCCTTGGGGTAGAAGTGACAACCGAATGCCTTCTGAAATTTGTTTTCTTTCCAACTAGTTTGAGAACTGGAAATGTTATGATTTTTCAAATGGCTTTAATTACTCATGACTAAAAAAATTACGAACTCCAAAAATCTAGAAAATTAAGAGATAGAACGATAGGTATTAAATTTGAGAGAAAAAAACAGGTTGGGAGAGAGGAAGAAAGAAAAAGAAACCCAGAGAGAAGCAGAGAAGCAGAGACAAGTATTGAGAGGAAGAGGGAGATAATCATAAAGAGAGACAAAGAAAGGAAGGAAAGAAGAGAGAGAGAGATTTGCAGATTCTTGAAACAGAAGGAGTGAAGAGAATAGAGAAATATGTATACTTTTTTTTTACAGATTCTCGTTTTTGAGTAATGATTACCGTATGACTTTCTTGATGGTTAAATGAAAAAGTATGGCTACGCACGTTTGGCGGGGAAGGTGTAGAGAGCGTGTCTTGGCTGGGACGAAAAGACCCTGAGTGCGTGAGCAGGTCGGTCGAAGAAGCGCCACTTAGCTCTCTCCACGGCTACTCGGATCGTCTGTTCGGTTGAGAGAGGCGGTGTCCCCGCGTCTTCCGCCCGCACCACGACACTTGTGTCTCCAGCCACGCGCGTCAGTAGAGTGAGAGCTCCTCAAGTTCATATTTTTCGAATAAGCCTTTAAAAATTCTTTGTGCGTGTTAGCTGTTGTTTCTTGCCCGGTTGGGTTTCCTCGGGAGGTGAAGGAGGCATTCACGAGCTTTTTGTGGTAAAACTCGTCTTCTCAGTCTCTATCTCTTTCTTTCCTTCTTTTTTAGCCTCTTTAATATTTGCCTTTTCAGTTCGGGCTTTTGGCTTTCATAACATCCTTCCTTTCAATTGACAATAAATTCCGCAACATCAACTAATCTGTACTTTGAGTCTAGTGGGGTTACAACGACAGTTAAACAGGTCGAAGACTTGTGTGATCTTCTTTTCACATATAGGAAAGTTAAGAAAGTCGCTTGAATCTATCCTATGAAGATTGCTCGGACAAGCACTTCTAAGTTGTGATGAGGTGACCTTTTGTTCCCTAGTTAGCTGCCCGTATTAAATACCATTGGTGGTTCAAATCCTCAGAACGAGTTTTGTTCACAGTTTTTAAGGAACTTTCTGATGGCCTTAGTATGCAGGTTTTTCAATCTTGTTTTGCAGTCTTTCTCTCCCAATCGGATCTGACGTAGCGAAGGCTTAAATCATTGTCGTGCGTTCGGTTTCCACCACTTCACGATTTTCGTACATGAGTTGTGAGCATGTCCGCAGTTTGTTAGGTATAAAATCTTTTACTAGAATACACGAAGAGTAAATGGCACTTTTTTAAAACATAATCACTCGGTATATTTTTAACAAGTCGTCAGTGCCTTCAAACTTGTGTTTTGGCGTTTCTCGATTAGTTGCTTTTTTGTAAGAACTGTCAAAGAAAATGCAAAGAATTATATGCGCTGGCCGCTTATCAAATAGATAATTGGTATGAAAAGCGATTGATACTGATTAAGTTTTCAGAACATCATCAAGTATTTTCCAAGTTACTGGGAGCTTGGTCCGGTCCTTTGTTCCCAACCTGTCATTCACTTTTTTGACAATGTTCTTGCAAAACTCAATTTGCATGGACTCATCGGTTGATTTACTAGAATATCTCTCAATTTTTAAAAAGAGGTATTACTTTTTTTCTTTCACCTGCAACCTAGTCGATTACTTGAACCTCAAACTCATAACTAACGTAAACTGTATTATTTTGGAACACTACATTTATATCTTTAAAATTCTGAATGAATGGTCGTTCTACTTCTCATTTTTCCGGTTCGCAAAAGTCAACGACTCCGGAACCTGTTTGGGCGTCAACAGCGAATCGACTTGCTGGTTCTAGGACAGCGTAGGATATCCTCGCGTTTTCGTTCTGATCCGCATCAGTGGCGACCAAATAATGTATCGGAGATGGTCCGACGCCTTCCTCACGAATGCGAATGAACGACGGGCTGAATAAATAATGTTTTAATAGTTTAAAAGAAGGGTTTTCAATTTCCATTGGCTATCTGATCTTGTTTCAATTATCGGTATGTTTCCTAACGCTTTAGAATCAAAAACGAACTGTTTTAGATGTAAAATGGTCATATAGACTACTAGTTGAGACAAATAAGAATCGCTTGGAAAACGAAAACGCTGATTTACTTTCCTCTAAACGCCCAATTTTTAACTACTAGTTTTTGTGAAGCAGAGCACACTCCTCAATTCAGAAACTGCATGTTCTCACAAGCGTATTTATGAAGTTTTCGTATCCAGAATAAACGAAAATACATTGAATTTTTTTGTAATCCACCTGCGGAAGACGGGTGAATGATTGTTAGTGTCGTTGACTACGATATTAAGCGCGGCAGAAGTCTCGATCCCTTCTACTTCTGCAATCATCACCACGAAGAGTCGGTCGCACTGAAATGAAATACTTCTGAGCACACGTTAATATGTATGCAACAATCTATTTCTTCAAATTTTCAGACCTGCTATCTAAATGCAAAACTGATTAAATAAACCTATATATTATAACTTCTTGATCGAATAAACCTACATATATATATATATATAATAAAAACCTACTAACAAGTAAACCTAATAGATATAATAACTTCGGTTGAATATCACGAATAATGTGTATTGAAATTACATTTGTGTGTTACTCAGTGATTTTACGTCTGTTTTGTTCAAGTGACGTTCTTTTCTAAATTGGGATCTTAAGGAGCTAATTCATCAGTGATCCGCTCTTCATAGCAACAGTCTATCGAAAAGCAACAGTCTAACAGGAACCAATCAAAAACAAGTCTTATCCACAGTCAAGTAACAGTCTATTAACGAGAAAGTAAGTCATCAAAAGTTCATTTGCATAACAAGTCGTCTCAAGATAGTCATTTAATTTTTGAGACTATTAAACGACAAACAATTGATGTGTCAAGTGTCCTCTGCAAGGAAATCTCTCCACTGGTCGGATCTGCTAAGAAATAGCCTTGTTCGTCCAATATACGATACAGTATCCTTGTTTCTCGCTCGGTCGTCTTCGCGCGCATTTGGTACACTATTGAACCTGCCAAAATAACTATCATGTTTGTGTTATATGAAAGGCTCATATACCTTGTTCTCTTAGTCACGCATGCTTAGCGTCAGCGATAGTGTCATGAATGGAGCGTAACTCCAAAATTCACGATTAAGACAGAAGAGAGATGGAATACGGATGATAAATCTTCTAATGCTAAGTTACACAGTTTAAAGGCAGTGAAGCCTGGTTGAGAAGACAAATGATTGAACTATCGCACAGAAAAAGCTAGTCCACCAGGCGGGACCGAACTCAGCCATCTCGACTCAAACCTGGAGCGCGTGTTACCATTACACCACGGAGACACATTGCTATTCCGTGCTATAGTGTTACATGAAAGGCTCGTATTTGTGATTTGGTCTTACTACTCGTTGGCTTTCCCCTGTTTATTTGCGAGGTAGCTTTGTTCTCATCCAACTTATTAGCCACCTTCGAATTTTTCTCTACACTTGCTTGCTACAATTTCATCCCCAGTTTTATGATGCGTTAAGTTTTTAGACAAAAATTTGATACAGTCTACAAAATGTGGGAGCAAATCGATATGAAGCGAACCAATCGGCAAGTCTTCCTGGATGACAACTTCTTGAAATGCGGACGGAAACTGTGGTCTACACGGTAGATCGCTTTCCACCTAAGAATTCAGAATTCTTCTTGCTTCAAAAATTTCGACAACATAAATGGTTTAATAACTTTTGATTTTTTCAGTATTGAATTTTTTGTTACACCTACTTATGTATACATATATGTATGTATGTATCACGTCTAATCTACTCGTCTGCGCAAAATTCATCGCTTGGGTCGCATGATTGAACCAGCCGAACTTTTCATTTACGGTTTCGAAAAAAACTTCTCATGATTCCATAAAACACGTTTTTTGTTCTCCGATATTAGTGAGAAAACTCTTGAAATGTATTTCGTATTCCTTTTAAAGGCTTTTTCTCAGTGGAATAAATAGGGTATTCTGCTAGCTTAAAGTGTCTCAAATAACTTGCGTGACACCGTGCACGTGTTAATGTGCTTGCTTAACCTATGCAGAAACCAACTTCTACCCAGACGAGCTCATCGGTAGTCGCCATGTCCACCAACGACGTGCGTCGTGTGTGGAGGGAGAAGGAAGAGGGCGAGGAGGGCGAGGACGGAAGATGACCGACAAGATAGAGAACACCTCTTGCGGCATCCAACTCGAAAGTGTCACTCTAAAATGTTTCTCATTTACAGAGTCGTTGTTTCTTAGTGGGGTGGCTTTCCATCCGAATCACATTGAAATTTTACAAGATAAAAACTAGCCACACATAGGTGCACAAGCATATACATATGCATTTCAGAAGAAACGCTCGAAAACCGAATCCGGAAGAATTTGGTTATTTCGAGATCAAATCGTCGCAATAAAGTAGATAACGCGGTTGAAAAGAACATTTTTCATCTTAATTAGGAAGTTAGAAAAGGTTTTGACATTGGTGTAAATAGTAGGAAACCTGATTGAGAAGAGAGTAGAAGACGATGTTGTCTTCATCTACTCGAACGCTTTGGTGATCTTTGTTGTCTTGGAGACTCTCGTCAAGGTACACTAGAGGCGATCCAATCGGAGTGGAACTAGCGATGCGGACAACGCGACCACTGTCTCTCTTAAACACAAGTATGTTATAGAGCTTTTGGCATATTGGGATCAGTCTAGCTATGTAAGTTAAAACATCATCCGAACCAGCCAAGGTCATGGGTTCGCTTCCAACCTAAGATAATGTTTTTGCATTAGTTACTCTGGTTATAGTCTGTGTTTCTGTTCACAAGCTACTAGTTTCCAATGATAATACAATTAAGTGGGAGACAGCCATTCATATTTTTTCTTTGATCGCCACATACTGCTTCCAAAAAGCTGAACAGTTTTCAATAAAAGTGTTAGAAAAGTCAGCCACCTTGAATAAAGTTACCATTTGACTGCCTAATGAATTTAAGAGCGTCATTGAATGTTTTGTGATTATTATTACATAAGAATTTTCTCAGAAGCTATCATTATCATTATTCAAACATTTTAGTAATTTTTAAGGAAGACATACTTCTAGCTTAGCGGGATGAATGCGTAAATGAAGGGTTCGCTGTCGACCGTGTGCGTCTTCGAGTACGACGTTCAGCGTGCGTACTGTACGCGAGGCAAGAGGAGAAGTCAGGGCGAGGACACCTTCCGAAGATATCGTGAAGTGAGAAGAGATATCTACAAACAGCACACAACTCGACTAATAAAATATGTTTGGAATTGTTTCACTGTGTCTAGACAAGAAACCTGCTAAGAAATGTACCAAAGTCTGTTTCGCCCCTGCTCAGACAGACTTCGGTGCTCTCTGGGTGGGGCTCATCAGTAAGTGTCCAGAGAGTGACTTATTGTATTTAATGAATGTAATTTAAATAGAAAATTTTTAAAAAATGTTTTTGAAAATTAATAGTGTTTTTTCTTCATCAAAAAGGCTCGAGTTTGATGAAAGAATACGAACAGAGAAACTCAATGGGAAGGCTCATATTTACTACACTTACTATTTACTACACTTACTATTTACTACACTTACCTGTACATGATAATAAAAGATCAAAAATCCTCACAAACCAAGTTTATCCATGTTCTAACACGCATCATATGCTCTCTATATTGGAAGGTTTGAATAGACTGTATTTTAGACCCATTACATAGTTATAGTCAGAGTCAGTAGATAAGTCGTCAGTAGATAAGCAGGGTCAGTAGATAAGTAGATAATATGCTATGTGAATAGCTCTTGCTGAATACATTTCCTAACACCATAAGCTGATTTTTCAAAGATTACTAAGAAGTTATGACTTATAATAGTGAATAAAACTGCCACACGGACAAAAGCTAGGTCACGCGGTGGGATTGAACCCGGCCATTCTTTTTCTTTCTCAGACCTGTAGCGTGAGCGCATTACCAATCTAATTACCAAAGACGCTTTTCTTTTCTGTGTGATAGTTTTATACAAAAAGCTCGAAGGTTTTGTTCTCTTATAAATGTTTTCTGCTGAATTTGGTGACCACTGCTCTGAATCTAATGACCACTGCTCTGAATCTAGTGACCACGGCTCTGAATCTAGTGACCACTGCTCTGAATCTAGTTACCACTGCTCTGAATCTAGTGACCACTGCTCTGAATCTAGTGACCACTGCTCTGAATCTAGTGACCACTGCTCTGAATCTAGTGACCACTGCTCTGAATCTAGTCACCACTGCTCTGAATCTAGTGACCACTGCTCTGAATCTAGTGACCACTGCTCTGAATCTAGTGACCACTGCTCTGAATCTAGTGACCACTGCTCTGAATCTAGTGACCACTGCTCTGAATCTAGTGACCAATGCTCTCAATCTAGTGACCACTGCTCTGAATCTAGTGACCACTGCTCTGAATCTAGTGACCACTGCTCTGAATCTAGTGACCACTGCTCTGAATCTAGTGACCACTGTTCTGAATCTAGTGACCACTGTTCTGAATCTAGTGACCACTGCTCTGAATCTAGTGACCACTGCTCTGAATCTAGTGACCACTGCTCTGAATCTAGTGACCACTGCTCTGAATCTAGTGACACTGTTCTGAATCTAGTGACCACTGCTTTGAATCTAGTGACCACTGCTCTGAATCTAGTGACCACTGCTATAAATCTAGTGACCACTGCTCTGAATCTAGTGACCACTGCTCTGAATCTAGTGACACTGTTCTGAATCTAGTGACCACTGTTCTGAATCTAGTGACCACTGCTCAGAATCTAGTTACCACTGCTCTGAATCTAGTGACCACTGCTCTGAATCTAGTGACCACTGCTCTGAATCTAGTGACCACTGCTCTGAATCTAGTGACCACTGCTCTGAATCTAGTGACCACTGCTCTGAATCTAGTGACCACTGCTCTGAATCTAGTGACCACTGCTCTGAATCTAGTGACCACTGCTCTGAATCTAGTGACCACTGCTCTGAATCTAGTGACCAATGCTCTCAATCTAGTGACCACTGCTCTGAATCTAGTAACCAATGCTCTGAATCTAGTGACCACTGCTCTGAATCTAGTGACCACTGCTCTGAATCTAGTGACCACTGTTCTGAATCTAGTGACCACTGTTCTGAATCTAGTGACCACTTCTCTGAATCTAGTGACCACTGCTCTGAATCTAGTGACCACTGCTCTGAATCTAGTGACCACTGCTCTGAATCTAGTGACACTGTTCTGAATCTAGTGACCACTGCTCTGAATCTAGTGAACAATGTTCTGAATTTAGTGACCACTGCTCTGAAGTCTCCACTCGGCCACGGCTGTTGCGTTCACTCTTGTCACAGTGCAGGGAAGCGTGTCGCATTTCACAGGCAGATGAACGTCCTGTAAAAACGCTGCTCTAAATAATTATTTTTGTTGATTGACCCATATTTATATAACGTAGACAATTTATCTAACTGAAATCAAGTTTCTCAAAGTAACTACATATGTATCCCACATTATTTTTCGACCATAAATAAAACATACTTTTACATCAAACTTGTGGAAGTTGTTAGATAAGCCCACTCAATTGAACGATGAAAAAACATAATCATGACATTGTTCAAACTATTTAATTGTCATTTTGTTCTTGTTTTCAATCTAAATCATCCTAGAATTATTTGCTTGGAGCTGATGAACGAGTCACTTCTTTGTTTTTTCAACAGCAAAAGCGGATAATCCTTTCCTTTTCTTCACACTGAGCGGTCGAGTTTCGTTTTCTCTCTCTGTGAACAAAGTTCCCCAAGCGAATAAAGTCATTTCCCCCTTTCGTCTTCTTCTCAACGCGGCATAAGTGATGAATGATTAACAACTGCGAGCTCCTCATCGACTGAATCTTCGAAGCTGGACTAACGGAACGCCTGGTGCCAAGGCTATTCTCTAAACTTGGCACCTCATAAAGTTAGTAAGACTCGTTGTATTTGGGATCTTCAGTATGTGATCTTCAGTTCTACAGAAAATATTCAATCATCCCCGCTTGGTTCTCTCTTTAACAGATTACGATCGACGAGAAGAAGGGCCGATGTGGGAACATCCGACTCATTCGAAGAACTCCACCAGATGATGAAAGCAGTTCTACATCGCAACGAAGCATTGGAGCAGAGGTGTATTGAGTACCAGTCTATAATTGAAGAACAGACCAAATCCATTTCTTCACTCAAAGATACTCTTAACACTCTTACTCTTACCGTCGAGAAGATTACTTCTCAAAACAATGTCATATCTTCGAATGTCCAGAATTCTTCTCCTATGATTCATTTTACTCCTGCTTCTAAGCCCCCTCCAATCTCTGACCCATCGTTCCGATACTTCGAATCCCCATCTGAAATAGCTGATCGCCGAGAACGCTATCGCTCTCTTGTCCTCTTCCGCCTCCCGGAATCTCCTTCGCCTTCTGCTGCTGCACGTGCCGACCAAGACCTCCTGAATGTTCGCAGAATCCTCAATGACCTGGATGTCCAGGCCATTCCCGAGAAAGTTTATCGCATGCCATCTCATATCCCCTTCAACCCCCGTAACTCCAATCCCAGACCCTTGAAAATCGTTATGCCAACTGTGGATTTTCAACAGGCAGTACTCTCAAAGAGTTTTCTGCTCAGAAACCACAACCTTTTTGTAAGACATTCCCAGACCAGATGCGAGCGCGCATATGAAAGAGCCATCCTCACCTGGCGAAAAGACAATTCCAAACCCAAACCTTTCATCCCTAACTTCATTTTCCCTCGTCTCCCATCTTCTCCTCAACCACTTATGGCCCAAACTATCCGCCACCCACCTAGACGTTATGTCCAACTCAATTCTCAATCTAACTTTCGTCATTCTCATGTTAACCGATCTCCATTTCAATCAAACTAAGTAATGATCTCCGGTCGCTTGCTCATAATTTTAAATGTTATTTTGCCAACGTTCGTTCTTTAGTTAACAAGATAGGAGACTTGCAACTTCTACTCTCTGAGAAATTCTCTGTTATTGCGATGTGTGAAACGTGGCTTTCTAACTCATTTCCCGACTCTTTCCTCCTCTCATCGTTCTCCTCTCAATACTCCATTTGTAGATGTGATAGAGAGGGACAAACTAGTGGTGGGGGAGTTTTGTTCTTCATAGCCTCAACCCTTTCCCATGAAGTCATTCTATCCCAGACTATTAAAAACTCCTATGAAGTATTAGCGATTGACATCGATATCAAGTCCCACATAATCAGATTCGTCGTTGTTTATTGTGTTCCTCATATTGATGCACAAGGCAGCAATAACTTGATCAAACTCCTAAGTGACCTTGTGACTTGTAATCATCCGTGTGTTATTATAGGTGATTTCAATCTTCCAGATATTAACTGGACTTCTACTCCAATTACTTCTCTAACAAACTACTCCAAAAATTTCCTTGATTTCTGTGCGACTACTAAAATGACCCAGTACATAAAAAGACCTACAAGAGGTATAAATATTCTTGATCGTCTCCTGTCTAATAGTCCCAAAGTGGTAAAAAACTCACTTGTAACCCCATCTTTTAGTTCTTCTGACCACGAGTCAATAACATTTGAGTTGTCCTTATTCTATGAGTTTCCCTTATATTCTTATAGACTCAATTTCAATAAAATAAACTACGAAGTTTTACTCTGTTTCTTATCTAACTTAGATTGGACTTCCATTTTAAGTCTAAGCGATGATACCAATAGCAAGTATGAATTGCTATTATTGGTATTAGACAGTTGTGTGACAGAATTTGCTCCTCTAGAGAAGGTGAGTCTATCAACTCACGCTCCTCTTCCCTCTCATATAGAAAGAGCTAAGCGTAAACGCTTTCACTTGTGGAACAAATACCTCTCTAGTGAACTTGTTGCCGATTATGAGTTATATGTTAGAGCTAGTAAAAAGTGCAAGAAGTATGTAGATAAATTTAATGGTAGCCTTGAAAAATTTATTGTGAATAGCAAGAACAAAAACTTGTTTTTCAAATTCATTAGAACAAACACCACAGAGAAGCAGAATGGTGTTGATATATTACTAGATGAGCTTGGTATTACTATGACTAAAGATTTAGAAAAAGCTAATCTTCTTGCTAGAACATTTCAGAAATGTTTTACTAAAGATAATGGAATACTTCCTCCTTTTGAACCCTCTCCTATCAAAACAATATTGGATCCAGAAACACCATTATTTAAACGTCATGAAATCTGTGATCTAATTGAAAAGTATCCAATCTCCTCTTGTAGTACTCCAGATAATTTAAACATGCTCTTTATAAAAAAGATTGCCGTACCTTTATCCATCCCTCTTGAAATCATATATAACGACTCCTATCAGAAGGCTCAGATCCCCCAAAGATGGAAACACTCTATAGTGACTCCAGTCAAAAAGAAGCCCCCTTTCAACAGCCCATCTAATTATCGCCCAATTAGTATAACTTCTCTCTTCTGTCGTATATTCGAAAAATTTTTATCTAAAGAAATTGATAATCACTGTAAAAGAAATGATATTCTTCATGATGACCAGTATGGCTTCCGTCGCAAGAGATCCATAGAACAACTTATGCTCTTATTTCTAGACGAATGTACATCAGAGATTGATAAGAAGAAATTTACAGATATAATTTACTTCGATTTTGAAAAGGCTTTTGATAAAGTTTCTCATATTAAACTTATCCATAAACTCAAAGAATATCAATTTCCAATTAAGATAGTTTCTTGGATAGAAGAATACTTAAGTAACAGAACCTATCAAGTTAGGGTTAGAGACGCACTTTCCGATAGCTTCACTGTGAGCAGTGGAGTCCCCCAGGGCAGTGTTCTCGGCCCATTACTTTTCATCATTTTCACTTCAGATATTGTTTCTAAAATTTCCTCTTCTTCTTGTAAAATAAAGGTCTTCGCCGACGATATGAAAGTATATAAGCACTTGTCTTCTAATGACTCTCATACTCCTTTGCAAAACGCTATAGATTCTGTTCTTGATTGGTCAAACGCTTGGCAATTACCGTTATCTCTTCCCAAATGTAAAGTTTTAAGAATAGGTCCACAACAACCCCCTCGTTATCCTTACTCATTGAACGGATCCAACCTTGAATATTGTCATGAGATCCGTGATTTAGGTTTCATTGTAGATAATAGATTAACCTTTTCTTCTCATTGCTCTATAATCGCATCGAAAGCCAAACGTAAATGCTATCTCATTCTAAAAGTTCTCAAAAGTAAGAGCACGAAAGTGCTCATTGATGCATATAACATTTATATTAAATCTATTCTTCAACATTGTACCACTGTCTATTCCCCCCATTTCGTTAAAGATATTAGAAAATTGGAAAACGTCCAAAACTTTTTCACTCGCCGAGTTTTCTATCGCTGCTTTGGTACTGATTACATAAACATGCCAAACAGTCAAATTAGAAACAAAAAATTAGGCCTTCTTTCATTGGAAAGCATAAGAGAATCGAACGATTTGAGTTTACTTTTAAAACTAATAGGGGGAAAAACAACTCTTTCAGACAGAAAACCCCATTTCTATAATTTAAGACAATCCGCGACACGTGGATCTAACTTCAAATTACATTTTCGTGCCCCGAAAACAATTTGTCGTATAAATTCATTCGCAATAAGATCTGCTCGTCTGTTTACTGAATTAAATTCAAGTGTTTAGTATTTATAATATTGTTCCGCTCAATGTGTTCATGTGTTCAGTTGTAATGTTCATGATCTAATGTTTGGTTTGTTCCTTTAATGCTTATTATCTTCCAACTTGTTGGAATCACTATAACCCACATGATGTTTGTGTACTATCATTGTATATTATATGAACAACATGTAATAAATAAATAAATAAAAAAATAAATAAAAATAATATTTAAATTGATTCTCAAAATACCTCTAACGTTAAACTTTTTTTTTAGAATACGTGCTTATTTTTTGTTATCTGATGTGATTGAAAGGTATTTTTCGGCAAAAAATATGTACTTGGCTTTTTGATGTAAACATTTTCAAGTAAACATTTTCGGAAGATGGTACTATGCTAGGAATAAGAAAAAGATGGTTACTTGAATGAATTCCCCGATGACAACCGCAGATTCTCCGTCGGAAATGCGGATGTTCACACCGCAAACGGTCGACTTCTGTGGGCTACCTCCGTCCGAAACTACTACCTTAGAGAAATGGAAGTTATTGACTTTTTTATGACTTTTGACTATTTGGGAACAAATTTTGTGTGTGGCCTACTTCGGGTTCGTGTGATTACTCGAATTTAAATCATAAATGTTAACAAGTTCTTAAAAACTTATTACTTTTTATTATCTAATTCGCTAAAACCTATTCTCTAAGCACGTTTTAATCTTTGACTTTTTGGTCAATTATTCAAACAGTCGCAAATTTTTATTCTTATAGTTCAAGCTGTCAAACCATTCACAGCTTTATTTTAATCTCTTCATAAGCAAGCTGCTGGATGTTCCATATCTCAGTTTTGACTACCTGAAGCGATCAGAGAATTTTCGCTGGCACGCATCAAAAGCAAATGGTATCCGTAGCTCTTCAAAGCTGCTGCAGAGGTTATGCCAGAGAATCATAAAGTGGCTATCCAGCATAGCTAGGATTGCTGCATTGCTGCAGAGGTTATGCCAGAGAATCATAAAGTGGTTATCCAGCATAGCAGTAATACTCTTAGATATTACTGTGAACTTGAGAGGATTCCAACCATTAATTGGAGTTGCTGCCCCTCTTCAGCTCTCAGGTCTCGGCGAATGAACACTTCACCTGAAAAAAAGGCTTTAAGCAAAAAATGAAAGTCAGCTAACCAGACAAAAAACTGTTTGAATGCAAAAGTTCATACAAAAGTTTTTTTTGTAGCTTAGCATTTTTGTACCAATCATGTTATAGTTTCATTAAAATAAATTTTCTTGCCATTAGCCTTGACGAGGAAAAGAGCATTGTGCTGCTGAATGCGGTAGGAGAGTGTGCCGTTCTCTCCAGCGTCAGGGTCGTATGCCACGATGGTTCCTAGAAAAAGTTTTGAAAATTTGCGAGGAAACCGGAAAAACCTGGGTAAACCATGATTCATGGTTTTTTACAACCTCAATCTTTCCACTGTTGTGCGGCTAAGATATTTTGAAGTATTTCGAACACATTTTGCGCTGATTATGTTTAGGGTGGTCAGTATATTTGATGACAAACTTTGCGTACGTGTCGAGCGCGAGCTGAGTCGATCTGCCGATTTTAAACGACACGATTAATTTCGTTAACCTTTCATCTACCTATAACCAAAACTTCGTTCTCAAATATTTGTTACTCCTGAAATGTCGGGGCGCATCCTAGTCGGGGCGCAATATTGTCGCTGAGTAGTGCTGGACACCCTTCTTCGGAGATCTCTCGTCGGCTGGGA
Organism: Allodiplogaster pararmata; assembly: GCA_964056735.1. NCBI lineage: Eukaryota > Metazoa > Nematoda > Chromadorea > Rhabditida > Diplogasteridae > Allodiplogaster > Allodiplogaster pararmata. The sequence goes on from OZ057403.1 coordinate 19,090,700, forward strand.
GTCGCTCTTCAGACTGCGCATCAAACTCTCAAACGAGGTACACTCACTTATTGTCCACGCTGTGGTCGTCTCACTTCCGCTGCCACCTCCCGTATCACAAAAATCGTCAAGCAACGCCTGAACCGCAACAAAGGCAGAAGCATCAGAAAAATGCCTGCTAAACTGGATACGTCACGATGTGGAATGTTGTTCGAAAGAAGCTTGACTTGGAGTCATACAAGTACCAAAAGCCTCATAGTCTCACTCCTAAGCAGCAGGAAATTCGGCGCGATAATGCCCTGCCCTCCTTGCTCGGACCGCGACTGGAGAGTATCTCATGACCCTTTTTACCGATGAGAAGACGTTCACCGTGGAGAGGAGCTACAACAAACAAAATGATAGGGTGCTTGCTCAGTCTTCTGTAGAAGCGGATACTGCCGGCCGAACAGTCTCACGTGCTTCCCATTCGAAATCTATTATGGTTTTCGCTGGCATCTGCTCCAAGGATCGAACTCCCTCTTTTTCGTCAGAAAAGAGGCTAAAATAAATACGCAAGTATACATCTCGGAGATCCTCGAACATCATGTGAGCCCAGAGGCACTTCGGGACATGGAACTGGACGTTCCAGCAGGACATCGCTCCTGCTCATACCAGCAAGAAGACACAAGAGTGGATATCACAAAACTTCTTCTCTTTCATCGCTGCCAAAGAATGGCCTGCTAATAGTCCAGATTTGAATTCAATGGACTCCATCTGGTTCATCCTGGAGAGTGAAGCTTGCGCTAAAACCCACAACTCGTTGTCCGGTCTCAAGACTTCGCTTGAGTGAGCATGGGACCGAATTCCCAATGAGGTTTTGCGGTCCGCGGTGTCTGCCTACCCCCCATCGTCTCGAGGCTGTCATTCGCAAAAGAGAAGGTCATTTCGAGTGAAAGTTATAGAATATTATCATATGACAGATAATAAAATTTGTTCAGAAGAAAGTACAATTCCGCTCGCATTAAAGGAAAATATGCCGTAATATCCGTGTCATCAAATGTATTGATCACCCTGTATTGTTACGAGTCTATGAAACATTCAAACAAGTTCCATCACTCATCAAGACAAAGCTATTTAACATTGCAACTATATTTCTGACTTTTTAAATTGAAGAAAGTCATAAAAATCGACTATATTAGGTTCACAACTAAAAACATAAGTTTTTTTATATTTCAGACAGACAGTTTGATCATAGATTTCGTCACCGTAGGAATTAATTTGAAAAAACTTGCAAAGAAAAATACAGCAATTGTTCAAGATATTTTTTTTGAAACAAGTTTGTTTCAGAAAAAAACTATGTCATCACATTGAAAATTTCCCTAAACCGTTTGCAGTTTGAATCAAGGTTCCGAAGGCTCGAGGTGTATCTCTAAAAGTAAAATCAAGGTTCCGAAGGCTCGAGGTGTATCTCTAAAAGTAAAATCAAGGTTCCGAAGGCTCGAGGTGTATCTCTAAAAGTAAAATCAAGGTTCCGAAGGCTCGAGGTGTATCTCTAAAAGTAAAATCAAGGTTCCGAAGGCTCGAGGTGTATCTCTAAAAGTAAAATCAAGGTTCCGAAGGCTCGAGGTGTATCTCTAAAAGTAAAATCAAGGTTCCGAAGGCTCGAGGTGTATCTCTAAAAGTAAAATCAAGGTTCCGAAGGCTCGAGGTGTATCTCTAAAAGTAAAATCAAGGTTCCGAAGGCTCGAGGTGTATCTCTAAAAGTAAAATCAAGGTTCCGAAGGCTCGAGGTGTATCTCTAAAAGTAAAAAAAAAAGCAACTTACCGATAGCTTTACGCGTATCCCTGCCACTTCCAACGGTGAGCGATGCAATAGACGCACACGAGGGCGCATTGTCATTCACGTCCAGTACTTTGATGTAAACGTCCATTGACGACGAGAGAGGAGGCTTCAAAAAAGAGTCGTAAAAGTGAACTACATATATCAACTATAATAGTTTCTTCAGCACAAATGTTGAGCAAAATGTAAAATGTTTTTGATAATGCCAAATTAAGATTAAACAATAAAGTTTTTAAAAAGTCTTGTTAAAAATCTAAATTTTATTATATCTAAACTGCCATAGCCCCTCAACTAAATCTAATTTTGAAGTGTGCAATATAATACCAAAAAGTTCTGCTGAAATTTGTCCAGCAACAGTGGAATAAGTCTCAAGAAGAGTTCATCAACTCACGACTCCTCTATCTGTTGCAGTAACAGTAAGATTGTAGTGCTCTCTCTTCTCTCGATCCACAGTGGCTCGAGTGTAGATCAGCCCAGATCTACTATCGATCGCGAAAGGATGGTCTACTTCTAGAAAAGAAGTTATATTGACAAAAGCTTTAACTAGCAATTTCGAATTTCATAAAACGTAAGTCTTTGCTGGAATTTTTCAACTCTTTTCCACTTCGCCAGAATCGATAACCTTGAAGGAAATATGCATGATTCCTTTTAATTTGGTTCTGCTCGGCGTAAATCTTCATGTTTTGTGAAAGTTAATAGGACTTCAGTCAAATCAATGTTTTATTCGAGCATAATATGACGCTGTTGTTTTGATTTTTTTCCAGAAATGTAATTTTCGATGATTTTTGTTTGTTATAAAGCAGATTCTCCAAAAAAGCGGGAAAAGCTTGGAACGGGCCACAAATTACTTTATTGGAAAATAAAAACCCATAACTTCATGGAAAGTCAGTGAAAATATTACAATTGCTATGATTACAAGACTTTTATCTGACGATGCCATCAAAAGCGTTATTTTATGGTGAATGGCACAATTGCATTGAAAAGCTCCTTCGTCAGTGGCAGAAGAAACATATTTTGATGGCAGCTTCAGATAACACACTTGTAATCATAGCAATTGTCATATTTTCAGTGACTTCACATAAAATTATGGGTTTTATTGTCAATAAAAGTAATTTTTGGCCCGTGCCATGCTTTTCGTGCTTTTCTGGAGAATCTGCCATATAACAAACGAAAACCATCGAAAACTACATTTATGGGAAAAAATCAAAACGGCAGCGTCATATATGTATGCTCGAATTAAACGATCTACTTCAGGAATGATGTTTTCTGCTTTAAAAATCACATACCGGAAGCCATCGATAGACTGTATTCCACACGCCCGCCTGAGCCAGAATCCACATCTTTCGCTTCTACTCGGAGAACCGCTGACGACATCGGACAATTCTCCATTACCTGACAACACAACTTAAATACTATAATTGAAGCTCTGAAAAATAGTTCTGTAAGAATTCAAAATCATTTCAAACGGTCAACAATTTTTGAGGAAGATTAACATAGCCTTTTCAATGGTTTTTTTCGTAAACCTACAGAAAATATCATGAAAGACTTTTTTAAAAACTAATCAAAAAAGCTATTCATTCTCAGAAGCTCGCTTTAATTTCCTAAAAACTCCTATCTCTGGTCAACCATTATTTAAATATTTAATTTGTATATGTAATCTTTATGAGAAATTTGTGTTCCAACTATGTGTCTTCTTTTTGACGTGAAAAATTGTGGAAAAGCCTGTTCGGATATAAACGTCTTCCTCAGTTTCTCGACCCCACTGACTTCAGCCTTGTACTCTTCCTGCTCGAAGACCGGTTTGTTGTCATTTACATCCATCACGTGGACCATCACGGTGAGGTTGGCTGCTTTGGGAGGTGCTCCGCCGTCCTGAGCGCGGACTTTCAGCCGATACTGTGCGGTTGTCTCGTAGTCGAGCAGAGCCGAAAGCCGGAGCTGTCCGAGTGTAGGATGCACGACGAAAGGACCAGGCGGAGAGGAGGAGAGGAGAGAGTACGTGATCTCGCCGTTCTGCAAGTAAGCATGGTTATAAGGGCATGAGATTATCAGAAATAGTATTGATTGAACTATGGCACGGCAAAAAACAGTCCAGGGACGGGACAGAGCCTAGCATTTTCTCATTCACGTTGAGCTAGCGTTACCTACGAACGCACTATCCGTTTATGTGCAAAATGCTTCGTGAAAGGCTAAATGACCTGGTTGAAGCTTTTGTAAGTTGTAAGAGTTAGGTACATAGATTTTTGTAAGGTATTATTCAGTATCAAAAAAGCCACCGGTTTCTTTTTAGAATCGGTCATCATTCAATTCGCCGTGAATTGAATGAATGAGAGGTTTAAGGTATTCATAAAATTTTGGAATATTGTAGATGATGACAAATCGTGGTGAGACAAATGAACCTACAAATTTATCACTTCATTTATCTTAGAACAGAAACCTACTTTTTTTTTATTTAACGCTCTTTAATTATCCTTACATCTCATTTTTGTATATTAACTGCAATGGTGAAGAGTCAAACCATTCCGCCGTCTTTGTCGACGGCACTGAGGACGTGGAAGGCCTTCCCGACGGGATGGTCTTCTCCGATGTTGACGTCGATCAGCTCGGCGGCGAAGACGGGCGCATTGTCGTTGTGGTCTTCGATTGATATGATCACTTGAGTGTACGCAGTCTCAGCATCTGACGTCGTAGCCTGAAATTTTTCAAATAGTTACCAAAAGTATCAATCTCATCTTAGCCTTGAAGATCGATTTTTGTAGTTCATCGGTTGTTATGACAATTTTTAAAAAATTTTCTTTAAGTTTTTAATTTTTATCTGAAAACTCCAAAAAATTACTTTTCTGAAAAAAACGATACATTCAGTTGTTTTTTAGACGGTTAATCAGGTCTAGAATAATTTCACTTTTTATCGCGTGATTGAAGTTATGGGTTGGCTGGTTTTTTAAAAGTAGAATATGAAGGGGCTAATTATGGTCATAGAAAGAGAATCGTGCAGTTCATTCTAACTTTTCTTGCTGAAAAGAATATGATGAACTACTATGTGAGCCGTTTCAGCCGTACAGCAAGATTGAGAAGGCAAATCAGCGAGAAAGGATAAGCGAACAGTTTCACATTAGATTGATTCGATACAACTAGTAGAACCTCGACCTTTAGCAATGTAAACAAGCTGAATGAGCATGCGAACACAAAATGATGGCTCGAGGGAAATGTTCCATCGAAAAAAACCTGAGATTCACTCCAATCAGTTCCGAAATAAAACACGAAGCTTGCTGAAAAATTACACATATGTATGTAATACCTACACACCTGTATGTTAATCATGACATCTTCCTGCTGATCAGCGTCGAGATACTTGGCGACTGTTATCTTGCCCGTGTCTGAATTGATGGCGAAGTGATGGTTAGGGTCGCCGGAGTAGATGGAGTACCGAAGGCGCGAAGAGGAACGCGATGTCGCAGTGACGCTTCCTGTAAAAGTGAGAACCCAACACATGCTTTTGTTACCTAGAAAATGCTGTTACAAAGCGGGTTACCAATGCATACAACCTCTATCTTTTTCAGACCCCTCCAAGCTCATGCCGAGAGAAATGGAATGGAATCTTGAGAGAAAAAGCGTTTTAAACCGATTAAGCTTGAGTGAAAAGATTCCATTTTTTAAAGACTAGTTCGGTTTGATGCATGATAATTATCGAGCTCTGCATAATAATTATCTTACAGTGAAGATTTTCATTGTTTTATAACAGAAAACCAGGAAGTTAAAGTAACCTATATGCGAGTGACAACAAAAATGACAAACTTTTCAGGTATACAACATTGTAGATTGACATGAAGGCTTTCAATGCTGAAAAAACAGCAAACCAACCGATGGCGATTCCAGGTAGCATGTCTTCCGCTGTTTGAATGCGTTGTGGCGAAGGCAGGATAAAGCGAGGCAGGACTCGAGTTGAGCTGACCACCATGATGTTCACGATCGCCTTCAATATAACTGTTCAAAAAGGGTCTCAAAAATACAAAAATGCTTGAAATGGTACGAATTGGTCAAAAAGAAAAGTTTCGAATTTACTATTACACGAGAATAGAGAATATCATTCATTCAAGTACTTTCATAAATATTTGTATTATCTATAAACCTAGTCAGCTTCACTTAGTATGTATGTACGTACATATATTGGTAAATAAATGATAGACTTGCTCCATCGGTTTGATACGGATGAAAATATATTTTCATCCTTGAAATCAATAGCGATATAGTTTTTAAAAATTCGGAAAAAGTTGAAATAGCATTTTTTCCAAACATTGATTGATTCGAACCGTAATTCAAAACTTTGAATTTTTCCAGACTAAAAAAAACAGAGGAAAAACTTTTTTCCATGTCGCTTCACAGGAATTAATTGGTTACCTCCGTTTCCAGAGCGGCTTCAGCAATAAAGAGAAAATTCTAATTTAAAAATCTAGTAGTGTGTTCTGACTTTTTATGCGAAAGGCCCTTAGTTCAATCCTTATCCGTAAAATAACCTCGCAAACGAAAAGGTTTAGAAATGTCCATAGGCCGTATGCATGGAGCAATCCAAAAAGATTATGAGCTTGAATTAGCAGTTATCCAAATACATTTCACTAATCCGGTATGCATGGAAGCTATAATACTTTTGGATTAGAGATAATCCGACAAAATTTTTTAAAACTTTTTTGTATTTCGTAATCCTTGGATTTGAATAATCCAGATTGTTATAATCTGTTTTCCATGCATACGGCCTCATAATGTTCCACAATATTACTCCTTCCACCTCTGTTATACACACTAAAAGTGATCGGGTGATCAGCGACTGGTTATACCAGGTGAGTTCTGTTTCTTCTTTTGGAAGAGCGAATTTCCTACGAAGAGCTCGTCGTGAACGAGTTCAACAATATTTTCTTATCATAGAGAGCTCTATTCCGTGCCTGAGTCTTCTAACATGCATATTTAGCAAAGAAGAGCTATGAACGTGAGTGTTTCATGCAAAAAATAGAATCCTTACCGTCTCGGTGCTCTGCTTTTCTCCTCCGTCCACACCGACAACTTCCAGATGGTACACTCCCAATGGAACCCTCCGCTTCGTGACCAGTATGCCAGTAGACTCATTCAGAGAGAACAACTCATGATCGGTGGTCAAACGATAATCAACCTGAAATTATCTTAGGATGCTCCAAGACTTTCTAACTACTACCTATTTGAATCGATTTAAGATTTCAGACGGGACAGCCTGAGTTTTAAGAGCATCTGGGGTCTAGAATTCCAAAAATCCTTACCCAAAGTCAAAAGTGTGTAAGTGGTTTCTCTCCAAGGGCTTCCATGGCCTTAATTTTATTATTTATGCATATTTCCGTCCTATCACTTATGTTCTGCTTCCTGTTATGAAGTTGTTCTTCGATCGCATTTTGGGCAAAAGGAATCGAACAGCAAAAAAAGACCCAATATGCTTTTACTAAATCTTTTTGTTCACTATTGCTCTGACTTCCTAAAATATATGTATGTAACTATCCACTCTGTCCACATTTTCGACTATTACGACTCCACATGATCGATAGCTTCATTATCGAAATACAATTTCTCAAGAGTAATCGCTATAATATTTAAAAAAGAAAGCTTTGAGTAAACTTAAGATGAGGAATAAGCGAATAAGCAAATTTGGCGATCCCCTGAGATCGTTAAGCCTCAGTGAAGTCTTGATCTTAGACCGCCTATATGGTCATTTATAGAAATCCCGAATACACTCGAAACTGACCCTTCCGAAATCGTCTTCATCATCGTCTGTAGCAGTGATTTGTAGCAGAGCGATGCCACTCTCGGTCACTTCGGACTCGGCGAAGCTAGCGTTGTAAAGAAGGGGCGAAAAGACGGGGACGTTGTCATTGACATCCTCCACTCGTATGCTCACCGCACACTTCTCTGTCTCATTTGTTCTGCCTGAAAAGAGGAAGAAAGAGGAATGAACTCATCATAGTTGAAGTTCAAACGCTTCAATATCAATGTCGTGACACCTCAAGCAGTAGTAATTTAAACGATTTTACTTGAATGTCCTGTTTGATAAAACAATGAAATCTTTTAGTTTAGAGATACAATTGAAGGGTATTTTCTGAGAGTGAGATTTAATTGTATTAAAATTGTAGAAATTAATTCTAAAGATAGTTTTGAATAAGGGTATGTCAAGTCATACAGATGTTCATTTTGCGCCAAACTCTGACAGTCTTCTGTAATCTCTGAGAAGGGCTTTTCAGTGAGTGCCCAGAGAGATGAAGATTTTTTGAATTGAATAATATCGTATTATGAAGTTTAGGTGTAAACTGTTAAAATTTAGACATATAGTAAAATATCAAAACTAAGATATGATATACTAAGATCAAGAAAATATGGAAAGTGATAAAATTCCACTTTAAGTATAAAGAAAAACGAACTGAAAGGAAAGGTAGACATAATCATGTTACTCAAGAGTACTGAAAGCTATTTGTGATTAGAATGAATTTTAGAAAAAAATTAGTATTATGAAACATATATTTCATAATTAAAGTTATTCAAACATCTTTACATAGAATTTTTTCAAAGTGAAAATTTTCAAAAGGGTTCGACTCCATTCTCATGATTTATTACGATTAGAAGAAAAAGAAATTTTAGACCTCAGAATTAGTTGTTTTTGAAAGACTCTTTTATTTAAGTTTTGGCTGTGCAAAACGTGTTGTTCGAATACTACATGTACATGAAACCTCAGTTTTCCCCTGTTCGAAGTATTTTAATCGGTTCATTCTGAATTTAATTCTGAAACTCAGAATTAAAATTTTCTTATTTTGTATACCAAGTGGTTAAAACTAAACTGCCGAAAACATAGCTTTCGAATTTTAAAGAACTTATGATATTCTAAACTCAAATCGATCAGGTCTGCATCGAGCATACTATAAAAGAGAGCCATAGTCAAGGTCAGTGCTTCCCTAATACTGATAAGAGCAGATGTCTCACGGACCTTCTCGGTAGAGTAGAACAGAGAGTTCATGGTGCTTCTTCTGCTCGTAGTCGAGTTGTTTTCTGATGCAGAGATGGCCGGTGCTACCCTCAAGAGAGAAGGTATCACCGGCGTCTTCTCGGAGACCGAAACGCAGACGAGCAGAATCTGATCCCGCACATGATGAGTCTTCACTGTACGCGGTCACCTGTGATTATCAAGAGTTGAAATGATCTACGTTTATTGGTCATTGTCAAAGTGTACGTTTTCCTCTGACAAAAAAGTAGCCTGCTAAGTTTTTTCGCGACAAATTCTTTATTAAAACCTTTTTTGGCCATTCTAAAAAACTTTTTTATATGTATTTTCTTGGTTTCATGTATATGGCATCACCACCGGCGTCTTTTTATTTTTATGATGATTAATTCTCTTCGTTATTTGCAAGAATGGAAAACCCCTAACAGCACCTAGAGATGTTAGTGGTTTCTCAGTAATTGGCATGGGGTGTATTTCAGCGAGAAAAACCTTGACTCTGTGCTCTAATTAAACATCGGTTGTTTACTTGTCGAGCTCTTCTAATTGCAAGTTTGAAAAGTTGGAAGTAGAGAAAATAGGCAGATTATTATATTCTCTCCAGCCACCGCAGGTTGTTACAACAGTTATTTCCATGCCCGAGGTAGCAATCAGAGGAATACGAAGAAATTAGTGTAAATTTTGATGAAGTTTGCTGAAGCGTATCAGTATGTACATATGCGCTGACAAGAAAGCGTTTTCGGTTTTTTGTGGTGGTTTGGCAGTGATATTGTGAATATGAATGGGATTGAGACGGAAGTTTAACAATAATGAAGTTCACTGGAGAGTGAATGAGGCAGTCAGACTGCAGAATAGAGGGAAGGAGAGAGGTGAAGAGAACGATTTAAAAAGAAATAAAAAGAAAGGAAGAGAAAGAGACAGAAAATAGGTAGAGAAAGAGGAAGAGATACGGCGATGCAAATAGACTAGAGGAGATTTTAGGATTACATATCAGAAGTAAACTGGAGAAACAGTTAGTGCGAGAAAGTATAAAAAACAGATTTACAAGAGATGACGCTACGAAAGTGTGAAAGGTATTCAACGCATGGAAATATTGTATTGGAGGGGATTCGTTGCCCTGGTGACAAAAGTAGCGTGGAAGAGATTTTATGAGTGCGAGAGAGGGTTTAAGCAGAGAGAGAGAGCGAGAGAGAGAGAGAGAGAGAGAGAGAGAGAGAGAGAGAGAGAGAGAGAGAGAGAAAGATAGAGAGAGAGAGAGAGAGAGAGAGAGAGAGAGAGAGAGAGAGAGAGAGAGAGAGAGAGCGGGAAAGGGTAAAAGTAAGAACAGCGAAGGTGAAACGGAAAAGCATGAGAGTGTTGGTATTAGAAAACGGGGGCCTACTAGGTTAAAAAGCATGATTGAGACAGTAAAGAGAAGTAGTTGTGAGCAGTACTTGCAAAGTTTCCCGATTGCTCTGCGAACTCCAGAGAAATTCTATTAAATTTTCCAATCATTGTCATGTTTCTCCTGGTTTTGCTTAACCCTAGAAGTAGAAGCCGATATTAGCAGATGAAACGCGAAGATAACCCGGATCTATCTACTAGTCTATGGGGCTTCCGCCCGCCCGAGTTGAGATACATGAATGTTTCATATGACTCTGAATGACTTAGGAAAATTATGAATTTTAATGAGAAACCATTGCAGATGGCAGCAGTGAGAGTAAGCCCTCTGGTTTGTATCAACATGGGGGCAGAAATGCTCTACATACTCGAGCACAGACTTTCGGTTGGTTTCGTTGCGTTATATCGTTCTCGTTCTATTTAAACTGACTGGTTACTCTCGAACGTATAAGCAGTACCAGTTTTCGCTTCCACTTAAAAAAATACTTAAAGTGCTTTCAAAGAAGCGCTTGGATAATTGTTCAAAGAATCATTTATGGGAATACACGAGAAAAAATGCTCTCAAAAACCGTAAAACTTGTATTTGAGACCTACAAAAATTTCTGTGACTGAAATACATCGCAAAATTGTATAGAGATTATTCTAATCTTTCGTTTATATGAAATTAGATGTCATGTTGTTATGGTGATACCCGAGAGTCTCTTTTCAAATTTGTAGTTTCAAACTTCGAGTCTGATTATCACTGCGAATGTTTATAATTTGTAAGAAGATCCATGCACGGACCGAATATATACATACATATCATACATATCTCAAAAGCCTTATCCTGCGAAAGTTAGTTATTATTAAAATAAATTTATAAGTTAGATTACGTGAAAAGCTATGCAAACTTTTTTCATACGAAACGATCGATATTCTTACAACTTTACCTTCGCAAAAAAATCGCTTGATGTGCATATCAAGTTTATTCTTTGATTTTTGGAAAAGTTTACATATTTCATTTTAAGGTTTAAATCTTCAATATTTGTTACTTGTAGCACTAGAAATCAACAGAAAGAGCTGGCAGCAGTCACTGAGTGCGTCCTTAACGTCCCAATCATTTATATTTGGTATTTCTGAACCTATTACCAGAGTTTTCACGAACTTCGATTTCTTTTCTACTGATTGACGTAATTCTGATAGAAAACCATATAAATTGGATCTTTTCTTCTTAAACATTTCCACGCTGGCCGAAATCGGTGTAGATTCCCCTGTCTCAATCAGATTTATAGGAGATAGCACTCTGAATAGTATTGTGTTTTCTGTAATGTCGCGGTAACGCGTTTGCTTTCAATTAATGCGAGAAGAGCCGAGTTCCAATCTGTCTCGTGGTTTTTTTTGTAAATGCCTCCTTCATTAAGCCCTTTTTTCTAACCAGTGTTCCTTGTGAAAAATAGTACCTCCAAAATTATCATTGTCTTAAAGTTGCTTTCTTCCCTTCAGAATTTGTTGCTAGAACTTCCTGGCCTAGACTTATTATCTCGGGCTCTTTGACCAAACTTTTGAGCTAAATTTTGACTACTTCACGAGAAGAACCAGTTCGAGATGAGTGGATATTTCCAATTAGAAAACTTTTTATTTGGGGAACGAAAAAACGGGCATCTACATTAGCGTACTTCGTTATCAGCTTTTGAACACGTAAATCATTCCCAATAGAGATGTGACTGAATCGTAAACTTTTAAAAATACCTTTAAACTATCCCCTCCGTTGTATTATATTTACTTTATCGCATCGGATTCGGTTCGGGTACAAGGAGAAAATTGGGTTGAAGGGAAGAGGGGGAGGGGGTTAAGAGTTACATGCTGTGAGCAGAGGACTGGGCGATGATTGCAAAAACAGGTGCAGTCTTTACATGGAATTGGAATCGAACTTGGGAGTTTCTGCTAGCCTTTCTTGAAATCTAAAACCTGGGCGGCTCAAGCCCATCACTAAGTATATGTCTCAATACGTTGCTCTGCAAAAAGACAGTTGTCTTTGCAGAGTAGCGTCAGCTTCGCAACTGACTCTAAGGCGGGAAAAGTCTTGACAGACTTGGCGGAGCGTCTCTTTAGCTCGGAGACTCTCGAGCGCGTCTTTACCAAGCCATTCAGAGACTTGTCAGAGACTCGAGCGTTTTTCCTCGAGATCGCCACTTCCAGCATAATGGCTTTGAATGCAACAAGGTATGATTGCTGCTGCTTATTGAAACTCGGAATGTTTCAGCTGCTGACGAAGGGATTCGGTTGAAACCCTACTATGGCAAGGAAGTAATTATGAAGCTTATTATGAATTATATTTTCTAATAAAAAGAAAAAAATCAGATATCCATTTCAGACTAAGCTTGCGACGCTAATATCTTCGACTTGTAAACAGCACTGTGTAATCATTTCAGTGCTGATCGACTCTTGGAACTGATGTGCATGACCTTCAAGTATCAGCTCCAAAATCTCATCGCACCTGATTATGTTCGTAAGAAGACTTGTCCGTTTTCAAAAACAGAGAAATCCTCTTTCAGTTTCTGCTATTTTATACGCTAAAAATATGTTTTTTCAGCAGCTCAAAGACATAGAGATCTCAGGAACAAGTAACGGATTTCAAATGTCAACGAAAGCCTTCAAGTAGGGAAGGGGAGACAAAGCAGACAAAGCACGCATATGGATGTTCTCGACGATGCTTCAGTCATACTGTTCCATGAAGTGTTCAAAAACAAACTATAGGAGTTTTTTCATCTACGAATTAATACTACTTTCTTATCAGCTGCTTACCCTGACTGTGAACCATCTGGATGGAGTTCTCAACTTCTTCCCCAATGACAATCTCATTGTGACGGTCATCAGAGACTGTCATTCGAGGGTGAGTAAAAGATCTGCTATAAGCAATAATTTCTTAATTGAGGTTTGTAAACCTGAATTACGGATACTTCACGTACAAAAAAAAGTTTTTAAAAAGATAATACACATCATCAAGTTTTTTCGTAAACCGTGCGATGCCCACAAAGTCCCCCCCTCGTAAATCCCCTTACACTCAGACCTCCACAACCATAATCCTAAGCAGTTCACATTTGCAAATTATCTTCTCCGAAGTGTTTTCGGTGAACTGGTTGCCACCATTCACGTACTATTCACATAAAGCTGACATGAGATAAGGAAGTACGTGATTACTTCCTCATCTCCCGCCATCATCCGCTATCATCTTTCAAATGAGCTTTTATCAACTCACCCCATCAACTACGGGAGTCATTCAAGTTCTGCTCGGTCTTCAACGACCGCGCCGCCAGCTCGCAACCAGCTGGCAATGCGTAAGCTGCCATTACCGTCGCAAATGCGCTCATAACAGGCAACGGTAGCTTCCACATTACCAGCTGGCACCAGCAGACACTCCCCCGGCATTCCTCCATAACTTCTTCTCAAATTCTTCGACATTTTATAATCACCAAGAGATTCTTGAACATTTTCAAATAATCACTCTGACCTTTCACTCGAAAATTCCTTTCCCCATCCCCTTCAAGACTCGAACCCTTCCCTTAAATTTTCCCGGCATTCTACACAGGTCCACCTAAAATTATCAGGTCATCGATTTAAGATACATTAAGCTTCTTGACCCTTTCTCGAACTCTTATCCTACAAAGACGCTTAGAAGTGTGGGTACGGAGAAAAGAGAATTCAAAGTTCAAAATGCTGGTTTTCAATGAAGGGATGCGTATTCGATGCCATTGGACTGGAAGTATACCAGTACTTCGATTGCTCATTTGATTTGACTGCGGCTCAAAATCCTTAGTAGCTTTTGTAAGAATGTGGTTTTAAAAAAGCGACTAGTGCAGTGAATAAAGACTGAATGCAGATTACGTTAGCCTATAAAGACTGTGCTATGTGGGAATTCTACATCATGCGTGCCACCTTGCTTACACTTTTGCAGGTTGGCCATGTAAAACGGCTCCAACGCCTAATCTTTCTAATAATGCTAGTTATTGTCAAGAGAAAAAACGGAAACCTGTGAAAAGGAAGAGAAGAAAAAACGAATCGAGAGAGGTTCAAATACATAAAAATTTATTTATTCATTTATTTATTGAAATAAATTTTGTAATGTAACAAAACGAGGAAGACTCTGCTGACAAAACTAGAGAAAAAAATTTTTAATGAAAAAAAGAAGAAAAATACAACGAGAACGATAATGAACGACTATCATAAACTGATATTAATGTTTAAGACCTTTGGAACATCCAGCAAGGACAAATTTATCCGAAAACTTAGAATGGTTTGATTCCTGAGAAGACTGACCGGTAATTTCATAAAAAAATCGAGAAGCGAAAGAGTGAAAAAGGGAGTTTCTGTTTGTGTGCCCAATATGGAAAGCATAAAAGGAGGTGTGACCGTTACACTGTTTGAAAATGTAAAATTTACAAACAGGAACGTCAGTGTAACCCTTGAGAACTTTGAAAGCCAAAAGAATATCAGCTTCTAATCTTCTTGCATAGAGAGATGTCAGGTTGAATCTTATCAATCTACTTTCATAGTTGCACCATTGCGTGAGTGCAACACAAATACATATATTCTATTCAATCATATCGATCCTCTGGAAACGTTCCCCTGATCGTGAATCAAAAAAACATCCTTTAAGAGCTGCCGCACGCGCATTTCTACCCTGGTGAAGGAATCTAAGCAGAACATGGAGGGTCACTTTCTGATGGCCAAGGAGATTGTCATCTCTGAACGCACGGACTCTCCTGGCTGCATCAAGTATTTTGAACATGGAATACTCACAAAGACGTCTAGTTTTGCTGCCAAAGCTCCCACTACGAGGATTGATATTGAGGTTGAGTGCATAGTCAACCAAATTGATATTGAGGTTGAGTGCATAGTCAACCAAATTGATATTGAGGTTGAGTGCATACTTAATCGAATTGATATTGAGGTTGAGTGCATAGTTAACCTAAAACCTATTCGCTAAATCAGGAATTCAAACGAGGGATTTATAAATTAATAGTTGAATCGAACGATTCATTGAATGATTGATTAATTGATTGATTAGATAAACTATCCCTAAAATACAATTTATTTAGAACAATTTTCTACATAGAATTCGGTTGTTGAGAAATTTTGAAAGAAAATTAGCAGATGGGCGCTGCAAACAATAGTCGTTCCATGGTACTTAGCCTTCCACTCTCATGAGACCGAATACCTTCCAGTCTCATGAGACTGAAGACCTTCCAGTCTCATGAGACCGAAGAGTCTGAGAGTTTCGAATAAAAGATGAATGGAAATTCAAACAAGACGAACTCGCACTGTGTTTATGGTTTTGAACAGTTCAGGACAATTTGGAAATTGGAGGTTCAGATCGGAGAACGAATCTGGGTTACAACACATACTCTCAACAAGTAAGTTCTTTTTGGTTACAACACATACTCTCAACCAGTAAGTTCTTTTTAAGAATGTTAGAAATTTGACGACTAAGACGATACATTCTTTTTTCTGTGACACACAACATACATACTCATGCGCAATTAATCCGGTAAAAAAAGTTTAGTTAAACAGTAAGAAGTGAGGGTTGCTTAGGGCTAAATACGGTTTAATCATTGCAAGGAAAAGAACTTGCACTTGTGGCGGAGTCGAACCCAGCTGTCTCTTTCTGACCGAGAACGTACGTTTTAACAATCAGCTACCGAGGTCACTTTGCTAATCTGTGATATAATTCAAAGGCTGATTTGCTTTTCTCCATAAAGCACATCTCTGCCAGTCAGCGTCTCTCAACAGGGATATCGCCAGTCCCGAGGAAAAGCTCCAAGCAAGAAGGACGCAGAAGACGAGCTGCGACTTCTCTCGAACATCGTGGCGAGAGGAGATCCAGATGGAGGTGCAGGGTTTGAATTGCTTCTATTCGAAGACGAAGAGGAGAAAGGAGAAGAAAGAACAAGAACCAAGGTTGCTTTTTATACTTGGAAGCGTTCCTTTGAAGATTTATTTCGAAAAAAACCGAGTCAATATTATGAGATTTTAAAAAATTTCCTTCGATTAGTTTCCTAGTTATCAGTCTCCTCCTGTTGCATCCAACGTATTAGAAAATTTAAAACTCTATGTACATAGGATGTTGAGTGCATAAGTATTCTCAGCCTCTCTGATGACTTGGGAGCTTTTTTTTATAAATGATTCTTCTAATTTCTTTTTTTCTGATCAAAAAATAATAATTTTGAAGAGAAATCAGCAAAAAACTGCCGCGACATTAATCTCTCGAAAAAAGTTGAGTGATCGACGATGTATCTGTAAAGATGACTTCATTGCTCGATGAATGAGATCATCGAGTCAGTGTTAATACAACTGAAATTTTTCACGATGAGATCATGGCTCTCGCACTTTTTAGGCAAAAAAATTTTGGATCAGTGAGGTATGAGATGATCTTGCGAGAGAACGCGAAATAACATCTTAAAGTACGAGAAAATGAGATTTCACATGTCGTCTTGCTCTCCAAATGAATCTTAAAATACTATCTAATCGCAATCTAATTTGTTTCCGTACTTAAAAATCATTTCACTTTTTTTGTTGAACATTTCATTAAAACTTTTGTTTTTTTGTTGTATTCTCGACACTTCGTACCGCGACATTTCGTACCCCGAAACTTTGTTTCCAACATTTTTTCTTCTTGTTACCACTTTTTTCTTCCAACATTTTTCAAAATTTTCGCCTAATTTGAATGACATGAGGTCATCGCACCGATGATCTCATCGTTCAGAGATTAATGTCGCGGCTGGTTTATGCAGTTAGCAAAAGTTAGATGCAGAGTTATGAAGCTGCTATTCTTCAGCAAAATTCATTTTTTTCCGAGTTTATGGTTAACATTTTTTATACTTTGAAACTATTATGAGATTGCTTAAGCAACATAACGTATATATTGAATAATATAACACTGTTTAACCAATTCTAGTCAATAATAATTCCTATACAAAAATTTACGTTGTATAATGACTATGTATGTGATTAATGTCACTATACTCATATTGATTTTATAGAAGGACTCTTCTGTGACCAGAATCGATGCGTCCAAGAAGACGAAAACACTTAGTTCTGCTGTATCCGAGGTTTTACATTTGCATTCTATCGAACAAAGTTTAACTCGAAAGAATATCGCAAGAAATATTCTTCCGAGTTAAACTATTTAGACTATAGCAAGAAAAGAAAACCCTGCCGCTGGGCGGGGTTGAACCCAGCCACCTCTTATCTACTACATACATATCTCTATCTGAAAATGGACGCGTTACTATTACACCACAATAACTACTATTGAATGAGATTCAAAAGTATGAAATAGCATACGAAGAAGGTAGGCTATAGTTACATAAGAATGAAGTTGTTCAAAATTTCTTACAGTACCCTGAAAATTTCTATCTCTTATAAACCTTCTAAACCCGGTTGCCATAGGTTGCTTTATATAGACTGCTCATCTCAATTACTTTCACGATAAAAAAACAATTGTGAAGGGTACACAGAGAAATTCATGAAATCAAAGTATGCAACAGAGTACTTTCATTCCATGATTTAGCATACTTTCAATCAATGACTACTTTCAATTCATACTTTTAATTCATTAATCGAGGTATAGGTAGCGTACTTTGATTTTATGAATTGTCATACCTTAATGTCTGACTATTCATACACAGGACAAGTATGAACAGTCATATTTTACATGTATGTATATATATATATATGCCGTTATCCATAATTTAAGGTATGAAAAATTATGAATATTCATACTTTAAAAAACTATGTATTTATATATATCGAACTTTATTATAACCGAGGAGCGAAGAAAACATCCGTTTAACTACTACAAATGTAGTTCCAGTCAGATTTTAGCCCAGATTTCCACCCAACTTCTTTAATTTAGTGGAAGCAAACAGTGATCGACAAGATTTTCTAAACATTTCTACATGCTCCTCATTGAAAACGAAATAAATTAGCTTACCCACAAGCTGTTTTATAACCTGCTTATTTCACCCGGTTAAATTTACTTTTTAACAAGGCTTTGTACATAAGTATGTGCATAGCTCCGAGCACTCAAAAAAGTGTTTGAGACTCTTTTATCATTTTAATAAGAGGAAAAACTTCAGGGTCCAAAAAGTACTATGTGGATTTTATTGAATACTATTTTTTGACTAGCGCGTATTTTCAGAAGACATGTGTGGAAATGTGTCAAGCAGAAGTTTCTCATCAACAATATGGCTGACCCCTTTACAAGAAGAAATAATCCCATGAGAGAAACATGAAAAAATGGATTTCGAGAATGACAATACATAGATGTTGCTAAAGGCAGAGAACGAAATAGAGGGGAGAGAGACGCAAAGAGAGGAAAATATGAACAAGTTTAAGCGCGGGGAGAGAAGAAGAGGAAAGAATGGAGATTGGAAGAGATAAAGGGAGATAGAGATTTATTAGAAAGCCCTAATTGTTTCTAGATGTCAAAATACTCTTTTCTTGATAGTAATATTTATTTGAGTTGAATTCTTCCAGAAGCTTCTCTAATTTATTTTAACATACACTTCTTTTAGCTTTCGACTTTTGCAGCCTGCGACTCCTGCTTTTTTCTCCACGTTGAATTCATAACAGTCTTACTTTTTCATATTCTTTTTGCTTTACAGATTTCAATCTTCCAAAGGAAGATTCTTACTTTCTTGCTTCTTATTCTTTCTCCCTTTTTTATATTTTGACTTTCTCTTTCTTTTTGTCTTTGTCTCTAAGTCTTCGACTCGCATTCTCTTTCTCATTCTTTCCCTCACCATTCCACACAATTTAATCTGAATAATGACCTTTCAGCTCTCCACGGATACAAAAACCGTTCAGTTACGATATTGAGGAAGGTTGAGCGGTAGCAGCTAACATTGCAGTATTTTGAGAGTAAGCAAAGAAGGGGCAGATATTTTAAGTCAACTGCTCTAGAGGTTCTGAGAAATTGAGAAGAAGAGTGACAGAAGAGAAAGTTTTCACAAAAATTCAATTTGACCGTTCCATTGCTAAACCATTCATGCGAGAATGGTATCGAGTAAGTGGAGGATTTGAGAAAGGTGCCATGGTTATTATTTTCTTCTCCCAAAAAGTTCCCTCATCCTCTTCCTCTTTTCGCACCGCTCTTCTGTTTCGTTTCTATAACCTTTCACGGTTTCATGTCTAGTTTTATCCAAACAAAATGCATAACTTTGAACATAAGATTATAACTTTGAATGACTTAAAACTAGGTGGTTCAAATTAAAGCAGGGCGTGTCAGAACAATGTCAGTGTAGCTTAGCTATCTTTCAGTTCAGTAATCGGTGTCAGAAAAAAACGGTAGGTTTTCAGTTCATGAGATATTTTGAATAATAGATGAATAAATAATTCATTAGCAAACTCAAACTCTTTGTTTTAAGATGACTGTTTCGGAGAAGGCAGGCAAAAACGATGACCTGCTACATCTTTTCGACCAAGCTGCTCATAGTGAGAAAAAGCCGTCCAAAAAAAGAACTGCTTCCATGGGCTCTCAGTCCGGGCTTAAGGAAGAAAGGCCAACTTCCGCTGCCAGACTACTATCCAGGACCAGGCCTTCTTCTCAAAACGGACCTGGTCGACCGCCTTCCAAAACTAGGTCTCTAGGTCTTTTTCTTCCTAAACATAAGATTCGAGCTAGTGATATCACTAAAAACAGAATCTGAGGAGTATATTTTTTGACAGAGTAGCAAATGCATTACTATCAAAACCAAATATAAAATGTAGAATGTTCACTATGAGTCCGAACTGAGTGAAGCTAAGGCCTCATTGCCTCTTCTTCAGTCCTGGGACAAGTGAAAGCAAGTCTGATGCTACGCGGAGATCGACATCGAAAGCTGGTGCTCGACCCCCAACTTCACAGTCCAATCCTGGTGGCAATGCCAGCTCTCGACCACCTTCAAAAGACGGTCCCCGACCAAAAACCGCGACCAAAGACAGCGGGTCTGCAGCAGCCAGAGAGGAAAGATCAGCGACCAAACAAGGAACTCAATCTCGTCCGGGAACAGCGAAGAAAAAGAAAGTTTAGCGCAGTCGAATACTCGAATAGTCATGAGACCAAACTTTTCTTGAAACCCTATTTGTCACCTACGAAAAAAATTGATTTCAATTTAGTTTTATTCAGGTTTGATAATACAGAAGAAATTTGCTCAGAATCATATAGAGAAGAGCTGTCTCTCAATTTAAGTTTATCATTAATTTAAGTTTATCATTAATTTAAGTTTATCATTAATTTAAGTTTATCATTAATTTAAGTTTATCATTAATTTAAGTTTATCATTAATTTAAGTTTATCATTAATTTTTTAGAAGTAACAGTGTTGAACGTTTGAAAATTGCAGAATTAATTAACTTATTGAACAGTAACAGTAACATAAAAAATCAAGAGGAAAAAGGTGAAATTTACATGGTCTTTGAACGGTAATTTTTGCGACTTTATCCCAACTGTTATACTTGCTTTAACCTCAAATAGTTCGTTACTTCACAAAATTACCACAACTTTAACAATTAGAAATTTTTTGTTTCAACTAAAATATGTACAATTTCATTAGTAGATGAGAAGAAAGTCGGTCCATTTTATATATAACTACTCCTTTTTTAGTTTTCTGATGTTTCTAAGAACAAAAATCGGCACATCCTTCATAACCCCCTCACTCCTTCCCGCTCTTTTTTTGCCTCTTCAGAATCATTTGCGTTTACTAATCTCCGAGTTTGTCTTATTTTACATAATGCGCCGATTTATAAAAAAATAAAAATTCACTGTAATGAAAGCTTAAAACAATTGCTTCAAAAATAGGTTCAATTTAATAAATAAATAATAGTGCTCACCTCAATAACGCAGCTTCCCACGGGCATATCCTCCCGCAGCGTCGTCTCGTACAGCGGAAGTGCGCATCTCGGCAGCGCGATCGTTTGGAGGATGTCCGCGGTGATGGAGAGACGAGTGGAGAGCGCTGGCGTTCCTTGGTCACGTGCCTCAACTTCGAAGGCGACACTCGACATCCCCGAGCACTCCTGCGAAACGAGATCACTTTAGGAAACGAGATGATTGAAACGAGCGAGATGATTTCAAGCTGATAATATCAGACCAGTCAATTCAAGCGGTTCATTAGCAGTGAGCTAAGGTGAAAAGCTTCACGGTTTTAATCATTCTTTACGAATAATTTTAGTTTTATAAATCGGAAATCTCGACAAGAGGTCGAACATATTTCGAACAAAGCGATATACAAATTAAGACATAGAGCTTCAAAAAAGCTTTAAATTGTGAATACATCTTTTAATATCTTAGCCCGAACATTCAAAAAACAGGCTAGATAAAAATAGGGACTTTGTGTCACCTAATTGACAACACCATGCATAAAAAGGAAAACTTTTTAGGTCTCAATCAAAGTTTTGAGTCATTTCACTTCGAAGTTCCCCCTCTTTGAAATGTTTAAAATTATTTTATTACAATAAATACTTGGGAAAGTCTCATTCTTGACAAGTTATCGATTATTGGGTTATCGACTAGTTATCGATCAACTAATTCACTATTTTTAGATGTTCTTCCATTTTACTACAACTTGAGGTGATCAATTGAGTTGACTATCGAACAACTTAAGTTCGAATAGCTATCAGGGCTGGGGATCGAACTTGTGACCCTTCCCACAATAGTCAGCGAACACTACCATCATGCAATCGGACTTTTTCTGGCATGTTTCAACACTAAACAAAGTCTTTAACTCACCTTGTCAGCGAGCCTCACATGCCCTGTCTCTTCATCGATCAGAACAGAAGAGGTGCCGAAAAGTGTGTACGACAGCCGCGCATTGTCGGCTTCGTCTGGATCGGCAGCTGACAAATCGACGTCTTCGTCTCTGGAACGATTCAGAGAGATGTGAACGGCCCGGGAGGGCCATGAAGGCGCGTTGTCGTTGACGTCGAGGATCTGTAAAAGATTGGGCGCTATAAGAGACGTATTGTATATTAAATTAATGTCGATGTGAACACTCTTTTCTCATCTGCTGCTATGTAGAATAAGATTGCAATTAGCATGAAAATTCATCACTAGATCTGACGAGACAGCTTACTATAAGGGATAATTCAATAGAACCGCTTCACGCAACCTCTTAACGCAACCGTAATATTAGACAGTAAGACACGGTCATTGTGACAAATAAAACAAATTTCAGTTTCTTAACAATTGATAGACAATTAAAATTAAGCTGTATTGAGCCGAAGACAGAAATTTTTCTGGAAATATTTAGAAAAAAGTTAGAAAGACTTTAAATTGGAAAGAGAAACTTAGTGTAAAAGTGTAAATCAAAGAAGACCAAAAAATAACCTCGAGAAGCTGTGGATGCTCTAGAACGACGTTGCCAGCGACTCTCAGTGAGAAGAGAAGATGGTACTCAGCGGCGGTTTCTCTGTCTAGAGGCGAACAGACGGACAACAGATAGACGTGCTTGTGGTCAGACTCTCGCATGCAAATGCACGGGCAGCCGGAGAGCGTCAGTTGCCTGCGGAACAGCACATTCAGTGTCAATTGCATTGATTGACAAATTATAATATGAGAAAAGTGTCATTATATCATTGAAAATTTAAGAAAAGGGGCTAAAAAAGTGAAATTGCATAAAAAATGAAGAAAAACCAGTGAAATAATTTAAAGTGATTTCAAAAACAGGATCTGCTACTCCACAATAACATGAAGATATCGCTTTCTCGGAGGGTCGGGTCAATGTTCAAAAAGGAAACCAGAAATTTTAGGTTTTCCTGCAACAAACTATTGACTAGGTGAAGCGAATCATTCTATCAATCATTAAGCCTGAATGCTTCAAAATTACATATCTAAACTACATTTTCGCTGATGAAAGAGTTAATGAATGATTTGGATCACATTTACTATTGATTGAATAATGAAATATTAAAATGTTTCGTTTATTCTGAGTCATTAACTTAGATCACAAATAATTCGCGATTAAACTTAGTGATTCAATTGACAGTGAGAGGAACTCAACTGACAAAAAAAATCATTCAACCGGCAGAAAAAGGAGTCCTCTAAGAGAAAAGTTGACATTCAGCGATTCATTTGACAGGATAAAAGAATAAATTGCTGGAACCTCCACTGTCAGGGCAACTGATTTATTTGAAAAGGAAAAAGATTAACCTGAAAGTGAAAGTCGTTCAAATAACACTGAGACTGATGTAACTGACAGGGAATTGTCTGCGGGTGTCAGGCTGACTCTCGCCACGATCGCTCCGAGCGTGGTATTCTCGTGCAGCGATGCTTCGCCTGAGTCACTTAGCCATACAATGTCGAGTTGTGGGAAAGGTCTCTCTGGGGCTTGGACTGTCACTGTCACGAAGGCGGTGGACTCCAGAGGCGGTTGCCCTCCGTCGGAAGCGATTACGACTATCTCGTACACACCTGCAAAACCCGTCAATCAGCAATCCAGCTAAGTTTTGACATGTTACGAAATGTCTTAACATGTTCTATTTCGACATGTTACGGTCCTTTAATCAACATTTTCTGCAAAATAGTAGATTAATGAAAAGTTTTGAGGTTGAAATGTTAAATTAATTTTAAGGTTCTGTCAGTAGATAAAAAACGGCCGAATTAGGTTTGATAAGCTATTGACTGTTTTTGAGCAAAGATCATTGTCAAATCCTCGTGAAGAGCTATTGTTCACCTTATAAGATTACCTCAGGTCTCAACAAAATTATACAACTATGTGGAATTGTATTTACATGTATTTTATACTTGAGTCATATCCATAATACAGTTTAATCCACGAAAAAAGAATATTATCGTTTTCACTTTTTGAAAGAAAAAAATAGATTAATCAACCAGAGAGACAAGAACCAGTTCTTGAGTCTGTATCGAACCCAGCTAATTTTCTCTCCTTGACCGAAAGTGTGAACACGTTATTGAATACATACACAACCGAAAACATCAAAAAAAATTGAATGAAAAACTTTGTACCAAAAGGAAGAGGGGCTTCTGCTCGGAGAGACCCATTTGGAGAAATTGAGAAAAGAGAAGAAATGTCGGCTCTTGTCTGAAAATAAAGTGTTCTTTGAATATGGAAAAAAGCCACTATCAAAATAGGAAAAGGTCAGCATTTCACGATGTACTGACATTTGCAAGCCGAAAAGTCACTTTTCCGTTCTCAGCGTCATCTGAATCGGTCGCTGTCAGGTTGAGAATCGTCTGATGAATATCATTGAACGTCTTTAAAGCGGATCAAGTCACATAGAATACAAAACCGGAAAAACTTAAGAAAACAAAGCATTCTTGTAAGTACATTAAAAAATACTGAAGAAAAAAGTTTGAAAGGCATATCAGCACGAAGTTTTCACCTATCTTAAAGCGGTAAATTGTTAGATCTACCGTTTGAGGTCAAAACTAATAGAAGGGGAAAGACAAAGAGACCTGGCCAATAGAGACGTTAGAGTGGAGTGTCGCTGTGTACTTCTGCTTCTCGAACACGGGAGCGTTGTCATTGACGTCCAGAAGGGCAATACGAACTCGCAGCTCACTCGTTCTGGAATATCCTACCACTGACTCTCGGATTTCTTGTTTTAACGCGGCTTGTTCATGTTTCAGTCTTCTTCGCTTCTATAGAACGTAGGGTCAATGTTCAATTTATACATGTTAGTTTGTAATATATTTGGTGTATTCTGGCGACTACCACCAACATGAGAGCCAAACTAAACAAGAATATAAAATAAACAATATTTAAGACTTTTCAACTAATGAAAACGTCGAAAATTTCTTGATGTGAAACCATTGTACAAGCTTATTCTTTTAAAACACTTAATAAGGGGTAAAAGTTATGAGTGCGCGTTGCTTATCAAGTTGTCCGATTGCTTCTTCGAGCCGGTTGTCAATGTATGAAAACTTACAACAACAACAAAAAAAACAACAAAGAATGCGAGCAGCCACAATATGATCAGTACTTATTTTTTCGAAAAAAAATAAATTTAGAAAAAAATTCAATTTGAGTTTTTCAACTGACTTCGGGGGTTCTCCGCCGTCTCTCGCTTCCACAAACAGCTCATAGGCATCTCGATACTCCCTGTCTAACTTGCCGTTCACCTCCAGATCAGCCAGCAGTTTACCGTCTACCCTTCTCGTTTGCAGTCGGAAAACGTTATTAACGTTGCCACGCAAGATTCTGGAAAGTATTTTTTCTTTCAGTTCGGGAAAATAAGTATTTAATTTTTGTCACCAAAGAAATTCGCAGAAAGCGCTGTTAATTGTTTTTCTTAAAGCAGTCCCTTCAGTGATTCTTAAAAGATTTAGGAAATGCTTGATATCAAAACAGCATGGCTGTTTCTATTCAATTAGATCAACTCCTCCGGAGACATTTACTTACACAAACCTATATGGTTAACGAAGTGCTCGCAGTTCTCTCCCTATTCACTCCCGTATCTGTGCTTCGTGAGGTAAATATAGTGCCAGAGGCACAGACGCTACAAAGTCCTCGAAAGCCCTTGAAAACTGCTCCAAATTGAAGAAAGAATAAAGTTTAAATTCACTCGCCTGTATGATTGAACATCGAAGGGAGGGGAATCCGCGTCTTCCGCAATCGGGAGCGGAAAGTGTGCACCTCTCCGTGAGAACTCAGACACTCGTAGCTGAAATTTTTTATTTAAATGTTATTCGACGAAAGCGTTTTTTTTTTAACAAAAAAAACTCAGGTATTCTTATTAACTTAGATTTCTGAAGTGGTCGGCGTTCTATTGAATTTCTGATCTCCTCATTTCAGATAATCTACAAGATAAGACATGGCTTCTAACGGTAATCGAACAACTTGCAACGTATTTTCAAATAGATTACCAAAGTTTTTTTCAAATTCAACACCTGAAAATGTTAGATTACCGATTAATAGCGTATTTTGAAAACCCGTTACTAGTTTTTTTCTGTGATTACTCACTTGTGGTTCTTAGCCACCTAAAAACAAAAAGAATAGTTTTTTTTAAATAATTCTCAAATTGACGTTTTAATGTAACAAATTTCAATCATTTCTGGAGTTTTTAAATGTTATCATTACAATTGATGTTTCAACTTACTTTGAAAGTGTCATTTGGGAATGTTGGCGTGTTATCGTTCACATCTTCTACTTGTATGGTGATGGGAATGCCCTCGCCGCCGGCCAAGGGAACAGCCAGAACCTAAGACGAGTCTGCGATTTTCGAGCTCTCACGAGGGCGTTTACCGAAATTGAGGTCTGATGAGTCTTGAAACTTTCGCAAAATCTTGAAGTTTCTATATTACACAAACAATTCAAATTTCCTCACCTCAAAATGCGTGTGCTTCTCGTAATCTATGATGCCAGCGACCCGGATGTCTCCAGTCCGCTCATCTACTCGAATAGCCTGAAACAGGAAAACGGGAGTGAACGCGAGTTAGGCTGTAGTTTCTTGAGCAGAAGTTAAATTTGTAAAACTATCGTTGAAGATGTGATAACAAGCCTCTTTGAGATCAAAAATCACGACCTGAGACAATGCTATTTCTCATAATCCAAAAAAACGGGTCTGTTAAGAACTTGTAACACTGGATACCCAGTTCTTAAATACTTTTTCACCTCAAAATTGCTGTTTATTTGGCCTCTCTTGGAATGGCTTTACTATTTCTATCAATCTTGAAGGAGAAAAGGAGTTGGAGTCTATTATGTCTTGAACGCTTTACGTCTAGGTTTTCTTTTTTTTTCAACCTAAAATTTTTTGTTGATTTCACTGGAAGAAAGATAACTCTGAAAAAATTTCCGTTAAAAAATTTTTTCTTATATGTTGTGTTGCATCAACGGTGTAGAAGCAGTTGTGAGGAGGAAGCTTCTTTAATTCCCAAGAGCATCTAGACTGTTAGTAGAACTTCGAAACATGCTCTTTTCAGTACTAATTCGACCAGCTGACTAAGAGGTTTGGTGGAACTGCGAATATAATTTTTCACAAACTTCTCTTCTGAAATGAGTTTGAGCATACTTGATAAGTTTTTCTATAAGAGAAATAGAGTCGGCTGTGAGGTTACTTTGTTATTTTTACTCATCTTAAGCTGGTATTTTGCTAATTGTATTACTTTTTCCTTTTTACTAGAGTTAACTTCACTCTTTTTTCTCTGTGAATATGCTGACACTCATACCAGAAAAAAAACTAAATTTCTACGACATAACTCATGTTAAATAGCAATCGAAGTTTCGTGGAAGCACGCAAGTTGTTTTATTGATATAAATTATTAATTTTGTAAAGAATTGAGAACTCAATCATAAAATTGAGATTTCAAAGAAAACAACAAAAAAAACTTGATACGCTGTAAAAATTATGCGGGCTTGATATTTGCATCTGAGGATAAGGTCCTGCCTTTTTCATTGCATGGGTCGAAAAGCTTTAATGAGTCGAAAAACAAAGTTTTCGGTTCTGCTATCAGTTATTCTCTTGAAGAAGAACCCCGTGAGTGGTCAAGTAAATGTTGGAAACATCAAGGCGTGCAAACTAACGTACCCCATACATTTATTAAGAGCGCGTAGTGTGTTTTTATTTCGCATAGCCAAACAACGCTAATGCGTTCGTTGTTGAACAACTCTCACAATGGCTTTCATCTTCATGACTTTTTTTGCTTTTCTTTAATTGAAGTCGGTCCTTAGGCGAACTGGTATAAAGTGTTCAAGGGAAGAGAGTAAAAGTCTGCAAGGTTTGAATAGAGAGATAAAGAAAGAGTATGAGATAAAGGAGAGAGAGAGAGAGATAAGAGGAATAAGAGAGAAAGAGAGAGAGTTTGAAAGAGGGACCTCAAAGCAGAAAGTGAGATAGAGAGAATAGGGTCTGAATTTGGAGAGTAGCCAGAATTAGATTATGTGCGCACACAATACAATCGTGTGTTGGTTGTTGGTGATGTAGTTGGGATAGAGGTTGTAGAGCATCTTCTATCCTTTAACCTCTTTCTTACTTTCGGTTTTCATGAGTTTGATTTTACCCTCTACTCGTCTCTCTCTCTCTTTCTTACTTACACCAATCCTTTCCCATGTACTTCGCTATTCCCCAAGGGAACTCCTGGCAGCTATCTTCAGACTACACCACAGGCATATGGCCCTTCCAATTAGGCAACGACTGCTACTAGTGTCCACGAACAACATGACTCGCACTGATTTGGTACTCTATCCAGCCGCCCCTTCCCATCCTTCTCCCTGTCTATTCTGCTCCACTGGACCTTCTTCCTTACGCGATGTGAACAACATCCAAGTGACCAATGCAGGAGGATTAGAGAAGCACGCGGTGGTTGGATGGGAGTTGGGAGAATGTGAGGATTTCTCGGGGACGAAAGAAAGAGAGGAAAGGTCAGAGATGCTGATAAAGGAAGAGAGATGGAGGTTAAGGAGGACCCTGATCTACATATACAGATAGAGAATCTCGTTAGAGAGAGATGAAATAAGAAACGTCGAAAGGGGGGTGCTAGAGGTAATAAGGGGAAGAAGAGAGCAAAAGACAAGGACGCTCCTTAGTAGTGTCACAGATGAATGGG
Source organism: Allodiplogaster pararmata (assembly GCA_964056735.1). Taxonomy (NCBI): domain Eukaryota; kingdom Metazoa; phylum Nematoda; class Chromadorea; order Rhabditida; family Diplogasteridae; genus Allodiplogaster; species Allodiplogaster pararmata. The sequence continues at coordinate 19,119,400 of OZ057403.1, forward strand.
AGAAGAGAGCAAAGACGTAAAAAGAGAACAAAAAATCTAGCGGCACTCATCGAAAGAGTCAAGACTGCCACATTGAGGAGTGTAGAGTTACTGTCAGCTACGATGAGACCAAGATGAAGATGTCACTTAGGATCAACCTGGGCTCGAGAGCTACACGTGGTGAAGACGAGAAAGGTATTAAAAATACCAAGATGAGCTGACATTTAGCATCCAATGCGAGAGAAAAAACCAAGATTTTTGAAATGAAATTCAAAAAATTTTTTGAATTGAATAATTTTTATCGAATTTAGATGAAAGTAGGGTTAAGATTTTGAGATCGAATGTCAACTTCAGCTAAGAGTTTTCTAAGCGCAAGAATGTCGACAACAGTACATAGAAGTGATGCACAGTTATTCAGAGCGATTTAAAAAAGGCCTATAAGTTAAGAACCGAGAAAAGAGGAGTTGACTCGGAGGTCAAGCTCTCTTCAACATAGTAATTAGTTGCTGGGGTCGTCAATCACGCGCATGAAAAGAATGCGCTACTCTAGGAAGCAGCTCTCTCTGAGCACCACTAAGTCTTCTGAACTTAATCTTGGAAGAATTTTTCGCTCTCAAACACGAAGAATGAATTGAGTCAAAAAGAGAGAAAAGAATAAGCGCACCGGACTAAGGAGAACTTGTTTCTGTCTATCATGATGACTTGTTTCTGTCTATCATGATGACTTGTTTCTGTTTATCATGATGACTTGTTTCTGTCTATCATGATGACTTGTTTCTGTCTATCATGATGACTTGTTTCTGTCTATCATGATGACTTGTTTCTGTCTATCATGATGACTTGTTTCTGTCTATCATGATGACTTGTTTCTGTCTATCATGATGAAACAACCGTGACATTAAAATATCAACAGGCGAGTTAAGCGCATGTTAGTTCGTAAAGCCTGTGGAGCAAATAATTTGATTTGAGAGCGCGACAAAGCAAACAAATTGATCTTCAAAAAACTGCATGACTCAAGTCATGTTTTATTCCCCATGTGTTGAAAAAGTGTGTTTAGTCAGTATACTTTTGAAAAACTATTTTTGGTGGTGTAATCATGCGAGGAAACTTGTGACTTTGACTGGGGAACTACCGTTAACGATTGTTTACCCGTTACCAATATATGCCTCGAGTGTTTGTAGGTAACCGGTAAACCTGTTTCGACATGCTAAAGTAAAGTTTAAGCAAAAACTGAATTTTAAACGGGCTGAAGATAATTCCATGGAATTATCCTGAGCTAAGTGAGATTGAAAGTCGGGACAGTAAAATTTTCAATGCCGCTTCGACATGACCCTAATACTTTCAAAACTTTATTACTTTGTTAAAATTACTTTCTTTTTTTATACCTCTATTCTCTTTCTCTTCTATCTCATCAACTCTTTTCTATCTCATAATCTCTCTCTCTCTTTCTCACTCAACATGTTTTTCTCAGCTTACAATACCAGTGAACTGAACAATGGCAAGCAGAAGAAGAAAACGAGGAAAAAATCTCAAGATACGCCAAAACTCTTTTCTAACCTCTTCTGTAACTTTATCTGGATACACCACGAAGTAGTTGACTTCTGTTGATGCAGAAGGCGACTCAACGTGTCCGATAAGGAATCCCTTCTCGACGCCTTCGGCAACTCGCAACTGCATGCCAAGGCCACCGGAGATGGCACCATTCCGCGAGATTAGGTAGAAAATACCAAAGACGAGACAGTGGAGACGGAGCTTCATTGCTCTTCTACACCGAGGGCTTGGAAGAAAGGCGAATCATCTCTCATCTTATCTACTTCATTCGCAGCTCCGTACCTTCCTAGGCAAACGAAGATATGTGAACGTAGATCAAAAGCATGACTATCACAAAACGACCAGTAAAAGTAAAAAACTGGGCATTCATTCAATAATTTATGCTATAGGAAGGCTGAAGAACGATTGTCTCCTTTCTCAAATTTAGCTGTCTAACATAGAGAAAAAGAACTACTTATAACATTTTTCGAAGGCACATCTAACAATACATACCTTTACTAAAGTTGAAAGATAAGTTTTGCCTTCTCAGAACGGGTGTCTTAATCATTCCAATCAATAAAGCTTCAATTTCTCGATATCAATGGCAGAGCTATTGCTTTTTACCATTCAACGATTCAGGGCCGCTTCTCTTGGAAGTGAATGGCGCGGAATAACTTGAGAGCGCTCACATAAATTTAGAAGGTGACCAACAAATTATTATGTGATGTATGGTTAACTTCCGCGAATATAAAAAAAATTTTAATCGAGGTAGGTCATTATGTATAGACAGAAATCTGAGCTATGAAAATTTGGAAAATGTGCTAGAGTTATTCTTCGATTAGGAGAATATGTTTCATAACCAGAACTGTTTTCCGAGCAACAATCCTTTTCCATATTTTTAAAGTTTTTGAGAATAAAAATTAGTTTTGTTGACATAATATTGGTAATGTAATAAAACATCGAGCCCTGGAACAAAATATTTAGAGTTCACTAAATATATAATTTTAAGGTCTGAGCGATAGGTTATAGTCAATGATAGCGTGATTAGGAGAAAGTATACACATAATTGCGGTTTAGCGCTTGCAACCAGATTTTGCAGAGACGGTGCGAAAAGAAAAGAGGAGGAGTGGAGTAGTCACACGGAGGTCAGACAAGAAGATAGAGAAAAGACGAAAGAAAAGTCACAGTGAAGAGAGGGAGAGAAAACCCGTTTAGTTGTGTGGAAGAGAAAAAGGAAGAGAGAGAGAGAGAGATAGATGGAAAGAGAGAGCGGCAATAGACCGAGGGTTAATGATGAAAATGGGAAGATGGAAGAAGAATGTAAGAAAAACCCCAAAAGTAAGAAGAACAAAAAGTGCGAAGAGGGATATGAAAAGACAAAGAATTTTGAGACATGAGTATTAAATTATAGAGAGAAATTTGCCGAGGAGAAGGTTGATGAAGGAAAAAAAGAAAGAAGAGAGTGCGATAAAGAAAGAGAGAGAGATAGAGAGAGAGCTAGAGAGAGATAGAGAGAGAAAGAAACAGAGATGAATATAGAGATAGAGGCAAGGAGAGAAACCGAAAGAGAGATAGAGAGATAAACAGAGAGAACAGAAAAAGAGAGAAAGAGAGAGGGAGAGAGTGGGTGAAAGAAACTTGGAGAGGGAAAGAAGGGAAGTGAAAAAAATAAATAGAGATACGTATAAGTAGAAAGGAAGGTACTGAGAAGTAAGAGAATGGTAGAGTGGATAACAACGGAGAATTGGAATAGAAGAGAATGAGACAGTAAGTTGGAAAGAATGCTATCTTAGAGAATAAAAGGGGAAGAAGAAAATCCCTAAAACAGAAGGCGGGAGAGTCAAGGACAAGGGCGGATGATCCGAAGACACTTACTTTTGGAAACCCTGCTGAATTCTCGTAGGAGAATCCTAATTCAGTACTATTTTATGGAGAACGAGCTAGCTTACTTAAACAATTGGTACCCAGTGTTCGGGTTCAGATTTGATTACTAGTACGAGAAAAACACGCTAGTTTTTTCTAGCAATTACTCAAGTAAGTAGCAAGTACTCTGCGGAAATGGCGGTTTCCAAAAGTTAAAGGTAAGACAGTAGAAATTTTTGACTGTCTCTAAGAAGGTTTGAGGCTTTTAAGAATATATGAGAGGAAACTGATCTGGTGGGAAACGAGTTGGCTCGCGGTTGGAAATTAATGTTTTGAGTGAAACTCTGACAAGAGGAACGGATTATATTCAAAAGCTTTGCCATGAATGACATCTGGTTGGAAGTTTAAAAAGTTAACTGTTCTAGCGAACCATTTTTAAAAACAAACAAATGTTCGCGCCTGGGCTTTTCACTGATTTTAAGTTGACTGGGGCGCTGACTGATTTTTCGATGATTAAGTGGAATAAAGCGGATCTCTGACCAAAGCCAAATCGAAAAAGAAGAAACAGGCACGAAAAGCAAAAAAAGAAACCGAAAAACGGAATTAAAGCGAGAGCGAGAAAATAAATGTGAGGAAACAGTGAAGCAACTCTTTTAAAGAGCTAGAAAGGCAATTTCTTCATTTCTAATGCTTACTGCTCTAAGAGACTAGATTCCGGTACCACCAAGAAGAAACCGTCAATGGTCTACCGACCGATTGGAAGATGTAGTGACCAGTCAAGGATGAACAAAGATGGGAAACTGGAAGATCATTTAGATTGGAAGAAAGAGAGAGAGCGATAAAGAGAGAGAGAAAGAGAGAGAGAGAAAGAGAGTAAGAAAAACAGAGACAGAAAGAGGGAGAGGGAGGGAGACAGTAGCGGACAGAAAGAAAAGTGGAGAAGAGACTATGAAGAAAGCATGATGAAAGGAGACTGAGAAAAAAGATGAGAAACACATTAGAGGGGATTTCTTCAGATTTCTTCAGTTGCCAGCTAGCCAAACCGCAAATCGTTTGCTTCTTTCAATGGACAAGTCAAAACACTCGGTCACTAATTCTGCAATTATGAACTGCCTCATTTTCTTTCGCGATCTAATCTCGTTCCATCGTTCTCTCTTTGCCTGCTTTTCTGTCCCTTTGATCTAATCGCTCTCTCCCTCTCTCTATCTACCTCTCTCTCCCTCTCTCTATCTATATAACTCTATCTCTCTCTGCATGTCTCTCTCTCTCTCTCACTCTCCCGTCATACTCCTTCTGATCTCTCCATATCTTCCTTCAACTCGCTTCTCTATTGAAACCTCTTTATAATACTCCCATCAAGCTTTAGAAAGTATGGAAATTCCGAAAAGCGGCTGGTAGTAAACCTTCAAGAAATGAGTTATTGTTGAGAGTCAATCATCTAGACAGAAAGACCCTCCCTGATTGCGAGAGAAAACTAATAAAAGGACGAAGAGGATTTCCAGACAAACAATGGTCTGTTCAAGATAGAAAGAGTTAGAAGGAATCAGAAGAGTGCGGGAGTTCGGGAAAAGAAAAATAGAAAGTTTTTTCAAAAAAGGTTAGTGAGATACTGCGTAATGAAGGATCGGTCAAAGTTGAACTAATGCGAGATGTATGAAAAAGAGTAGTGACTGTAGGGAAGGAATCTTCTAGCATCTCTTTCTCGTTCTCTCTCTCTTGCTCTCTCTTTCTCTTTCATGCTGAACTGTTAGTTTTTTTTTATATTCTAACTTTCTAATTATTTCTCTCTAACTCTCTCTCTCTTTTTCGCCTCCTTCTCTCTCTGTCTCTCTCTCTCTCTTCCTACCTCCTCCTTTTTTCTGCTTATACCCACCCGCTCTCTGGCTATATTACCTCTGTCGCCTTCTCTCTCTGTCTCTCTCTCTCTTCCTACCTCCTCCTTTTTTCTGCTTATACCCACCCTCTCTCTGGCTATATTACCTCTGTCGCCTTCTCTCTCTAATTTTCTAAGGTCATGAGAGAGAAATGAAGGTAGAGATACACAGATAAAGAGAGGCGTCTTGAAGGCCTCCCTCCGTTACTCACATCTTCTTTGTCTCATTCTCAGTTCTTCTCCTCTCTCTCTCTCTCTCTCTCTTTCTCTCTTTCTCACTCTTTATCTCTCTATCTCTCTTTTTCTCTTTTTTCTTCTCTCTGACTCTCTATCTCTTTCTTTCGCTGTTTTTTTCTTTATCTATCTCTGTCTGTCTCTCTCTTGCGTGCTCTATCTATCGTACTCTCTTTCCTTCTTTCTCTAACCTTCTTCCTTCCTATCTCTCTATGCTAGCTCTATCTACTTTTTCTCTCATTCTTTCCCTTTTTCCTATTTATTAGAAACCGCCCACTTATGCAAATGAGACAGAAGTTACGCGACTGGAGGCCTTGATTGTGCGCAGAAGGCGTGGTCTGCAATGGTGAAATATGTACGCGATTGACGAGAAACCACAACAATGAATTATAGAAGAAGGGAAGAGGGAACGAAATGACAGAATACATAGGAGAGAATCAAAATACAGTATAATCATCTTCCTCGCGCTTATTTTCATCTCACTACAGGGTACGCGTTCCCCTGAAATAATATATGTACATAAATAGATACTGAACCTTGTAGAAGCTTAGCTGTTTTTTGAATTACTGCTGTCTAAGACAGGGAAAAAGTCAGGCTAAAAAGACAGTATAGCTCAAATAATTCTCATATAAAGGCAGTAACGCACTACTAGGATAAAATATGATTAACTATCACACGGAAAAGTGCTACTCCACAATTCGAGATCATACCAAACTATATTTCTATCTCTGACAGAAAGTGTGTTACCAGGTACAGACTGTATAACATGAAGATCTCAAGGATCGTTAGCATTATTCAAATGGATATAATTAACTTCTCACCTTCGTCATCTGATGAATATATTCGTAATTTTCTACAATCACTTAATACTTCCAAAATTTTGAAATATTTGTAATGTTATAAATTACAGTTCAAAAGCTGTTTTTTTTGTGTTTTCTTCAGTTTCACACTTTGGCTCAACTCAAAAAATGGGTCGATAAACCAAGCATTGAAAGGCTTATCTTGTGGTTCAAATTCAAATAATAAAATTTTAAAACTCTTGTTTCAACAACAACAAAAGCAAGAAAATTTTAAAATATGGGGGGCAGAGACTTATCAGAGTGTTTCCTTATTTCTCACCATACTCGAAAAGTTCTTCTCTTTGCGCTTGTACATCATAAAGATAAAGGTGAAATTTACAAATTATGGAAGATTGAAATTATTTGCAGAGAATGGCGCTAAGAAGTCTTATTACGGCTCTAAGCTGAGCTATAACTTATCTATGAGATAAAATGAATGATTGAGAAAGTTTTGCAAGCCCATACAGATCCTGTTTACCTGATTTACAGCCCTAAAGGAGAATTTCACCGGTTTCACTGTGGATATCGAGTTTTTATCCTAACTTTTATGCTCAGCATGAAAGTCGTAAACTTTCCATGGAATTGGCGTTTGAAATTAGAAAACGTCTGCAGAGATGCTGAAGTTTTTGTTACTTTTCTTGGGAGTTATTCGTCCAGCAGCTTGAAACGGTCGCTGAGAGATGGTTATAGCTTACTTTTCTTGGGAGTTATTCGTCCAGCAGCTTGAAACGGTCGCTGAGAGATGGTTATTGCTTAACGAGACAAAGTTCACGTTCCAACGCTCAACCAACGATATCATAGGACGTAAAGCACTCTCCGGTTTTTAATGATTTTGTGAGAAGGTAGAGACAAGAATTTCGATCATTATTCGAACGATACGGTTTAACGGCATATAATTTTTGCTAGAAGCCGGAATCTTGGGGAGTATGTATCGAGGTATCAGTCATTAATCATCCGAGATGGTTTAAAGATACCATTAATATATGTAATAATATTTTTTTATATTGGCTAATTATCTTCTTCTTGTTACTTCCACTCTAATTTTCCCGTTCTGAATAGTATACATCTTTATTTCTCTCTTGATGTTTCTCATCGTATTTCTCTCTCGCTGTCTTTCTTTACCCCTTACATCTTTCTCATGCTTTAAAACTATTTTTTAGAAGCTAACCTCCCTCTTTTCCTTTTCTATAATTGTATTACTACTTTCAAATTCACAAAACAAATTTACGTTCTTGAAAAAAAATTCGTCGACCTCCCACTTGTTCACTGCTGATTTGAATAACAATGGAGAACTCCTTCTTTATCGATGCACTCTTCACGCCTTCAGAAGTGTTCTTTTTCTCCGAGTTCCTTAAACTTGCTTGCTTCTGTACAACTCTCCGCAAAATTGCTTATCCACTTTTTCCTGGGTCTTTTCGCTTTTCCATCTTCTGTCTTTCTACAGCGTATTAGTTTGCTTTTATTTTAACCTTTCCTACGATTTCTACGGATTTCTTTTCCATGCTTCGTATCCGAACTCTCCGCGTTCTGCTCTCTTTTCTCTCCCGTCATGGGTATTTTCATCTTCTCCTACTTTATACCATCCTTTTATTTTTCCTCTAAGTTCTCTCTTTATATTTCTCTATCCACGTTCCTTCACTCTTTGAACGCTGTTTGGCAACGAGAAGTACTTCTAAGCCACTCTTACAAACCCACAACAAGATGAGCTTCACTCTTCACCCTCACTTCACTTTTTGCCAATGACCTCTTTAGATTTCCTTTTCTTTACTTCCTCTCTCTCTCTCTCCCCCCTCTCTCTCTCCTTTCCCTCTCTCTCTCCTTCCCCTCTCTCTCTCTCCCCCTCTCTCTCTCTCCTTCCCCTCTCTCTCTCCTTTCCCTCACTATCTCTCCTGAACTATCTCTATCTATCTTTCTCTGTGTTTCTATCCACTCTTTTCTCTCTATAGTGGTACCGTTGCTTCTTCTCCTTCCTTTGATCACTGACTGCCAAACCCTGTATAATCCGAAGTGTGGAGAAGTGTGCCCATTTGACTCCCAATTGGGTCGAGTGGCATCTATGGTGTACCTGACTACCGCAAAGGGCATCCTGTTGTCTTAACTCTACTGACCTTTTTTACCATCTTCTCTCTGTCGTTCTGAACCTTTCTCTCTTTCTCAATTTTTCTCGCAACTCTCTCTCTCTCTCTTTCTCTTTCTCTCTCTCTCTCTCCTATTCAATATTTTTCTAACTGTCTATCCCTTTTTCTTTCTATTTCTTTGTGTCTAATTTTTTTGTTTCTGTTTCTGGTCTCGTTCTTCTCTTGTTTCTAACTTCTAATCTTCAGCTTATTTGCTCTTATTTTTTGGTACTTTTTTTAATCCAGAACCTATCTTTCTCCCTTTTTTGACTTTTTTTTTGACATCACTCGGTTTTTCACATAAACAATAAGCGAAAACTCCAACACTTTCTTTTTACCGACATTTTCTCTTCACATTTCACAAGTTAATAACCAAAATTTGAAAAGGAGCACTTATATCGTGAAATGTGGTAAAATGGTAATTAGACAGAGGGTTCCTTAAAGCCTGAAAAAACGTATTTGTACGAAAATTTCATTGCTCGAATCGCACAAAACAACACAATTTCAGTACCGGCCCTTGATGGTTTCAGATATACCTTCAAGCTTGACTTCAAGCTACTCCTTATACAATCACATCTAGCACTTCCTTGTCCTAACTATGTGCTGCTCTCAGACGGCAAGTACAAAGGGAATAGTAAACCCTTGACGATGTGTGGAATGGAGAGCGTCTTCACCCTCGCGCCACCTTCAGCAACCAAAACCCAGTACCGTTGTTTGAGAATCCTATTTCTCTACCTGCTTTGTGACTGTTAAGACAGAAAAAGAGAAAGAGAGAGGGACAGAGAGTTAGAGATAATCAGAGAGAGTTAGAGATAATCAGAGAGAGATAGAGATATAAAGACAGATGAAGAAAGAAAATAAAGATAGAGATAGAGATAGAGATAAGTAAGTAAAGGCGAAGAAGGGAAAGAGAGAAACAGATAGAGAAAAGAGAACGAGATGAAAAGAGATTAGGTGAGAGAGTGAAAGGTAGAGACTGATAGAGAGAGAGAGAGAGAGTAAAAGAAAGAGAAAGAGAATCTAAGATGGGAAGCAGAGCGAGAGTTCTAAATGCTCCCAGGGCGATCAAGGGTAACTATTGTTGACTTGATGCAAGTCAATAGTAGCAACCTTCGGAAGGTTCTCTCTCTCTTTTGTCATCTCTTTCTATGTCATCTCTATCTTTCTCCCCTCTCGAACTTCCCTTTCTCACTGGTTCTGTATTTCTCTCTGCTTTTATTAGATGAATTCAAGACAGGAAACAACCTTACATGAGTTCGAGTATTTGATAATTTTAATAAAGTGAGCAGATGAAATTCGAAGACTACATATATTAAGGCGGAGTTCTAGTGTTATATGAATTTTATTGTTAGTTATGAATGATACAAGATATGATAACTATGAGTAATTATTTAATAGCACTGCTAAGACGTTTATATTACAAAAGACTGTTCCGCCCCATCTCAGACAGACCTTTGCTATATTATGAAAATTGATTGAAGAGATAGAAGGAAGAAAGCACGATCATAATCGATCACCGCGATGAAATTAATCCACAAAAGTCTGTTTCGCCCCTGCTCTATGTAGATTTTCCACAGTTTCCGATTAGGTTCGTCCAAAATTTTCATGAAGTCATCTAATAAAAGCAGAGAGGAATACAGAGCCAAGGTAGTATAAAAAGGTAGTATAAAAATAATTAAGAGCTGAAAACAATCAATGTTTAATATAAAACCCAAGACAGTATATCAGTTGTTTCAGTATAATTAGAATGCCGTCAAAGAAACGGCAAGGTTATTCTTAAGTTGGTCTTATAAATTATTATTCTCACCCCTTTTTCTTCCATCGTTTTCGAATTTGTCAAGTGTTCTCTGTGTGAAATTTGGTTTAAAATTTTAGATTGCTTTTTTATAGTTTCATTCATACTTCCCTCGTATGAGGAGTTTTTAATCAGATCTATCTCGTAATACTCTCCCATCAGCTGAGCGAGCTGTTTAGCTGTTTAGAATGCGCCTATTATCGGGAGGTGACAAATAGAAAGAATAGATTGCTCTGCTTTTCAAGCCAAGATTTTTGGAAGAAAAGGAGGAGGTTGGTAATCTGAGAACCGTTGTGCGAGCACGTTCTTATACGGAACCGTTTAAGGTTCTCTCTCTTTTCCACTCCCTCGTTTCTCTCTTCTTTCCTTTTCTCTCTTCTTTACTTTTCTCTCTTCTTTCCTTTTCTCTCTTCTTTCCTTTTCTATCTTCTTTTCTAATTATGACTTCTCTCCTATAACCTTTTGTTGTCTTTCCATCTATGATTCTTTCTAGGAATACATCAAATTCAGGTGAGTGAGTATTCACATTTTGCACGCTTTCCCTCACGCCAGATAAGGGGGCGAGTATCATATGGAGAGAAAGAATAAAACAGAGACACAGAAAGAGAGAATAAGAAGATATAGAGACAGACAGAAGTTTAGAGCAAGAGAAAGAGTCTGCTGTTTTGGTTAGGCTGCCATATGTTTGATTTCATCTCAGTAACTCAACAGAGAAAGCAAAACACCGTTTCATTAGAGAGACAGAAGAGGGCTGCGGGCAGAAAATGTTGCAGAGAAGATGATTCCCTCCTGGGAAGGTAAACATACCGGGAGCCTCACGGAAGAAAGACAGCTGACCTCATTTGCTCGTTCTCTCTAAATCTATCGCTTCTTCTGTGTCTGCTACTAAATGAATTCATAAGGTGTGGTTCATGCTTTGGATTACAGTCGAGATCTCAGAAAACAGAGACAAAGCGAGTCATAAAGTCAAACCAACCGGGAAGAACCATGATAGTCAAAAAAAAATACGTAAAGGTACAGCACAAATTACACAAAAAGGTGAAAATAGAAGTCATAGGAGAGCGATAGAGAAACGGAAAGACAGGGAAAAGACAAAGGGGAAATAAAAGGTGAGAAAGAACCAACAATGAGGGAGAGATAGACCGAGTTTTAAAAAAAGAACTATGGAAAATGAAAACAAGACTGAAATGTGGTAGAAATGTCGAGATATAAGTTTTTTTAGACAAGTAATAGCCAATGGAGTTTGAAAAATCGTATTACATCTTGTTAGATTGATGAAAAATGAGAAAATCGTGAATTAGAGCGTGTAGATGGGTTTCCTTTCTTAATGTTGTCTTGTTGTTGCGAAGAGTTCAAGGCAACTTGCAAGGCATTAATCCGAAGGTGTGCGAGATGTTACGTAATTTGAAAGATCTCGTCTGATCATGAAACGTCCACCAATTTCCTCGAGCCTTCCAGTTCTCTTTATAAGAATGTCTGAGAACAATTGCGATCAGCAAACAGTTCAGCCGTTCAGCGAAAGATATTGCGAGAAAAAACGAAAAAACGGAACAAGGTATGAAATTTCAAATTAGAAATTTCAAGTTTACATATTTTTTTAAACGTAAATCATGAAAAAATTAAAAGCATCTTTAAGGTTTCGTTTTGTTAGAAAATACCTGAAACTTCTTTTCATTCCTTTTAGCTTCCTTTTTTAAAGGTTTTTTTTGTTTTTTTGATTCAATTTAATTAAATTTTGTCAAAAAACCGTTCAAAACTTTACATATCAGATTTTAATCATGTTTTGAGTCAGATTAAGTATTATTTTTACCAATTTTTGAGCTCTTTTTATACGGTAACATAATAATATTCATATCATCAAGACATGGAAGAGGAACATTTAGTGATAAACTTCAGAAGAAATACCAGTGTTACTGTATGGCTTTAATAACTAATCACGCAGATAAGAACGATGAGCTGTTTACTAAAAGTACAATATTTACACTTGTTCAATTCAGCATGTCATATCATTGAATTCTTGCTGGGCTGTTAATGAGCCTTTTTGCTTGTCAACAATGTCATTTTGGCAAGAAGTTGCTGTCTAAGCCATCGAGAGACTTGTAGTCACTGAAGGAGTCCTTCCTGAAAGTTTTTCTCTTTAACAAGTTCCATAGAAGACGAAGAACAGCGTTAGGCTTGAACCGAATTGAATACCATGAGTTGAGTTTTCATAATTCACCTAATTTTCTCTTTCTACACACTCTTCAACTTCACCCTGGCAAAAAGCGGTCGTTTTTCCGCTCCTCATTTCCATAACACAATAAGTGGAAAAAAGGCCTGTTAAGAGACAATTTGAAGTCGTACTGTCCTAACCATTTTCCATTTTAGCTCTATTAATTTTCAAAGGCGATTTGTCAGCCTGAATACTGAATACTACGGTTAGGATATAACGGCCATCATCATTATCTTGTCGTTCACGCATTTTTGAAGGGAAAATGAGAACAACGGGGTGCAGTCACTTTGACAGTATACAACCAAGCGGTGTCTTCAATCAATCACATAACAGAATTTTTGAGTAACTCGTCCGACAGAGATCGAAGAAAAAGAAAAGAGAGAGATGAATAAAGATAGAGAAAGTTAGTAAGAGAAGAAATAAAGTAAATAATGAGAAATAGAAAGAGAGAAGTAATAGAGATAAACAGTATTAAAGTTCAAGAGTACGATAGAGAATGACAGAAGAAAAGATTGATATGAAAATAGAAAACAAAGAAGATGGCATTAAGAAAAAATCGAAAATTTAAAGTCAAGAAGATATCGATTTTCAAATGCCCTATTCAATTGAAGTCTATGAATACGTTTAATAAAACTTAAATTACGCTTTTAAAAATTTTTTTTACTTTGGAAGAGAATATGTCGCTGAACTCGCAATAGCAACTTCCCAAGCTATCGATTTGAAAAAAAGAATGGAATGATTAACGGATTAAGTGGTCTCTTTCGATCACACAAAATCGGTTAATTTTGAGAGACTCGAACTCGACTGAAGAAAAACTAAGTTTTATTTTATTTTCGAAACCAGAGAATCAACTGAAGCTATTACCTACGGTTTAAGAATCTGAACTTGAATTGAGAGTTTGAATGATGATCATTGAAAGAATTTTATTCAATATGTAATGAGTCATTGATTTAATGAATAAGTGTACGAATATATGCATAGATGTATGAATCAGAGAATGATTTGAACTGACTTCATGGCGTATTGAAGCTGATTGTGGAATGTGTCGGCTGCCTGGAGCTCATCAGGAAGTGGACCCTCCCAGTTTCTCACGACAAACTGCAACTTTATGCATATTGAAACCATCATCATTTGCTCAGTTTCACTACTTTTTTTTTTAGACAAAACGCATCTTCGAAGTGAAATATTTTTTATTCTTTTTTGCGATAACAATGTAATGAATGGCTTTTGCTTAACTGTCTTCTCGCCCGCAAGCGTTGGAGAAGCGTTATCTTCTATACCTCGATAAAGGTATTACAGTTCTTAGTGAATGGCTGCAACTTGACGGCAACATAGTTCGCAGCACGCTTCCAAAACAAGAAAAAACAAGAGAGTTTTTGGAAAAAGAAAAATTCGTGACATCTTCAAGGTCGCTCTTTTCCTTCTCCTTGTCCATTTTCGACTCCCTTTTGGATCTGATCGCATCTGGAAACATGACGATAGTATGTTGGCTTAATTTATAAGGCACTCGCTTTTCAAAAAAAAAAAACTTCTATCACGATATTGTGACTTTGAGAACTAAAGATAGTCAAGATCTGATGATCTCAAGATCTCAACTCTCAAAAGCAAATGGAGGCTTATACTTTTCAAATGATTATTCATACTTGCAGAGATCAACCTATGACTCTTATATCATAGTTTTGAAATCATTCAGGTGGTAATTATAAAAATGAAGTCCAGAGATATATGATCAGCATGACTCTGCTGAGAGACTTAGCATGACTCTGCTGAGAGCCTGGAAGGGTGCAATTACTGACTCTCTCTAGGAGCGCCTTGGAAGCGCGCACTCATGCTAGGGTGGACGTGAATGACTTCCTTCCGCTTCTGTTCCTTCCGCCCCTTCAGTCTCGCTATCTCCGAGTGCAGAGTGACCCACTCTGATGGCTCCACTTTCATGTCCTACCAACATTTACTCCTCATTAAAGAACAACTTTTTTATTTTTCAAAATCTTTGAACCGTAATTCGAAACCAATGCAAGATTAATTAAGTGTTAGTTAATACTAAAACGATAAGGTAACATCTAAAAAGAAATTTTAAACTTTTTTAATTGCAAGGTCTATAAGGAAGATGGGAAGTAAAGAAATTCTAGTATCTCTATTGATCTGTAAAAGCCTAGAAAAAGTGAGAAGATACTTTCAAACGTAAATCGAAATTTTTTTGAGTTTGAAAGTTATCTCAGATAGTTTCACATCCACCATTGATTTGAGAAGATAAAGAAAGAAGTGAAAAGAAGCATCTGAATTATATTAAAACTCTATGACGTTTAAGAATCAGGATTTTGAGACGAAAATTCGTTAAATGCGACCGACCTAATCCCATTTGAAGCAATTTACACTCTCCTTCTAAATGAGATGTGAGCTTGAGCTATTAGAAACAGCTGCTACTCCATGTTTCACGGCTAACTTGTAGCACCAGAAAATTTACTTTTCTTGATACCCTTGACTCGAATTGATCTGGTCAAGTGATAGTTGAACTTGCACATCAGTGACGTACAGTACACAGTCAGTTAAAAAATAAATCAACTTAAATAAGAACCACCAGCTCCATTATAAATATGCTCTTATGCTAAGTAGCATAAGAGCGGTCGTTTAACAACGCAGTTGATTGCGGTTGATATGGTCAAGTGATAGTTAATTCGAATTGATCTGGTCAAGTGATAATCCCAGTCATGCCTGGTCACTAACAGGATTCAAACACGTCGGTGCAGTAGCATCAACCATCTTTTCTACATTACCTAGTCTCTACGTTTCACGTTAGCTCAACTACATCAATTCTAGTAGAGTTGTGTGAGATTGCAAAAAATATGGATCGATCAGAAACGAATTAATTAAGATTTTTTATACTTTTCGTCATACTTTTTGTCTACAAAGCCGTTCAATTCTTTGTTAAATGCTAATTTTTGAATAGCCTGTCAATTGCTATATGCAAATTTTTGAACAGCCTGTCAATTGCTATATACAAATTTTTGAGCAGCCTGTCCAAACCTTATTCAAGTCGACTTTCTTGAAGAGATGCTTCAGTATTTGAACTTTCTTTTTCCTGAAAAGTGCTCGGAGCTCCTTGAAATTGAGGCAGCCATCTCCATCTTGGTCTGCGTTCTGAACAAAAGCTACATACCAATGTGACAACCAAAAATTTTATTAGTCAAACATACAAATACACTAAACATATACATACAATTCTCCGAATTCTTGTGTGAAATCAAAGTCATCTATCTTATGTATTATATGTATAAAAAGTCGATACGTGATTTGATAGTCAACACATGATGTTTGAATCAACCAAAGTAGTTATATTATTATGCTTTCAGTTTTATAGCAGGCGTCGAAGGCTTAGAAGTCATAAGTACAAACATGGATGTTGGGATAGGGATCGATCCTATGTAGCAACCAAAAACCAACACCTATGTATGTAAATACTTTCTTGCATCATATGCAAAATTGTTTTTCACATTGCTTTTTTTCAAAATTTTCAATTAAAGTTCTTCGTATTTTGAAGCCATGACAACTCACACTAACTATATTCTTGAAGGTATGACAACTTATACTTTTGAGTGTTTTAAAAACAAGTGAGGGATAAGCTAACCTCCATCTTATCCCGTGCTTGTTTAATCGCAGTTTCCCTCAGGCTTTCAGTGAAGCCGTCCATCATTACTCGACTGATCTCCAACTCATTCCGGGCCATTCTCTCAAATGCATCCAAGGCATCCTCAGTGCCGACGTCAAAGAGAATGTCCGCCATCAAAATTGCTTCTTGTTCCGACAACTTCCCATTCGAGTCGCTGTCGTACATCTGCAGAAAACACGCTCATTCAGTACTAATCTTGTATTATATTATTCAGTACTAGTCGGATATGCTCATTCAGCCCTACTCTTGTACATACATACATATTCTCTCATTCAGTCCTATTCGGATACGCTCATTCAGTCCTACTCTTGTATTCTATCATTAAGTCCTAGTCGGATAGCTCATTCAGTCCTACTCTTGTATTCTCTCATTCAATCCTAGTCGGATACGCTCATTAAGTCCTATTATTGTATTCTCTCGTTCAGTCCTAGTCGGATACGCTCATCCAGTCCTATTCTTGTATTCTCTCATTCAGTCCTAGTCGGATACGCTCATTCAGTCCTACTCTTGTTTTAAATTATTCAGCCCTAGTCGGATACGCTCATTCAGTCCTACTCTTGTATTCTATCATTCAGTCCTAGTCGGACAGCTCATTCAGTCCTACTCTTGTATTCTCGCATTCAATCCTAGTCGGATACGCTCATTAAGTCCTATTCTTGTATTCTCTCGTTCAGTCCTAGTCGGATACGCTCATTCAGTCCTACTCTTGTTTTAAATTATTCAGTCCTAGTCGGATACGCTCATTCAGTCCTACTCTTGTATTCTATCATTAAGTCCTAGTCGGATAGCTCATTCAGTCCTACTCTTGTATTCTCTCATTCAATCCTAGTCGAATACGCTCATTAAGTCCTATTCTTGTATTCTCTCGTTCATTCCTAGTCGGATACGCTCATCCAGTCCTATTATTGTATTCTCTCATTCAGTCCTAGTCGGATACGCTCATTCAGTCCTACTCTTGTTTTAAATTATTCAGTCCTAGTCGGATACGCTCATTCAGTCCTACTCTTGTATTCTATCATTCAGTCCTAGTCGGATACGCTCATTCAGTCCTACTCTTGTATTCTATCATTAAGTCCTAGTCGGATAGCTCATTCAGTCCTACTCTTGTATTCTCTCATTCAATCCTAGTCGGATACGCTCATTAAGTCCTATTCTTGTAGTCTCTCGTTCAGTCCTAGTCGGATACGCTCATCCAGTCCTATTCTTGTATTCTCTCATTCAGTCCTAGTCGGATACGCTCATTCAGTCCTACTCTTGTTTTAAATTATTCAGTCCTAGTCGGATACGCTCATTCAGTCATACTCTTGTATTCTATCATTCAGTCCTAGTCGGATAGCTCATTCAGTCCTACTCTTGTATTCTCTCATTCAATCCTAGTCAGATACGCTCATTAAGTCCTATTCTTGTATTCTCTCGTTCAGTCCTAGTCGGATACGCTCATTCAGTCCTACTCTTGTTTTAAATTATTCAGTCCTAGTCGGATACGCTCATTCAGTCCTACTCTTGTATTCTATCATTAAGTCCTAGTCGGATAGCTCATTCAGTCCTACTCTTGTATTCTCTCATTCAATCCTAGTCGGATACGCTCATTAAGTCCTATTCTTGTATTCTCTCGTTCAGTCCTAGTCGGATACGCTCATCCAGTCCTATTCTTGTATTCTCTCATTCAGTCCTAGTCGGATACGCTCATTCAGTCCTACTCTTGTATTCTATCATTAAGTCCTAGTCGGATAGCTCATTCAGTCCTACTCTTGTATTCTCTCATTCAGTCCTAGTCGGATACGCTCATTCAGTCCTACTCTTGTTTTAAATTATTCAGTCCTAGTCGGATACGCTCATTCAGTCCTACTCTTGTATTCTATCTTCAAGTCCTAGTCGGATAGCTCATTCAGTCCTACTCTTGTATTCTCTCGTTCAGTCCTAGTCGGATACGCTCATCCAGTCCTATTATTGTATTCTCTCTTTCAGTCCTAGTCGGATACGCTCATTCAGTCCTACTCTTGTTTTAAATTATTCAGTCCTAGTCGGATACGCTCATTCAGTCCTACTCTTGTATTCTATCATTCAGTCCTAGTCGGATACGCTCATTCAGTCCTACTCTTGTATTCTATCATTAAGTCCTAGTCGGATAGCTCATTCAGTCCTACTCTTGTATTCTCTCATTCAATCCTAGTCGGATACGCTCATTCAGTCCTACTCTTGTTTTAAATTATTCAGTCCTAATCGGATACGCTCATTCAGTTCTATTCTTGTATTATCTCCTTCAGTCCTAGTCGGATACGCTCATTCAGTCCACTCTTGTATTCTTTCATTCAGTCCTAGTCGGATACGCTCATTCAGTCCTACTCTTGTATTCTATGATTCAGTCCTAGTCGGATACGCTCATTCAGTCCTACTCTTGTATTCTCTCACTTAGTCCTAGTCGGATACGCTCATTCAGTCCTATTCTTGTATTCTCTCATTCAGTCCTAGTCGGATACGCTCATTTAGTCCTACTCTTGTTTTAAATTATTCAGTCCTAGTCGGATACGCTCATTCAGTCCTACTATTGTATTCTATCATTCATTCCTAGTCGGATACGCTCATTCAGTCCTACTCTTGTATTCTCTCACTTAGTCCTAGTCGGATATGCTCATTCAGTCCTATTCTTGTATTCTCTCATTCATTCCTAGTCGGATACGCTCATTCAGTCATACTCTTGTATTCTATCATTCAGTCCTAGTCGGATAGCTCATTCAGTCCTACTCTTGTATTCTCTCATTCAATCCTAGTCGGAAACGCTCATTAAGTCCTATTCTTGTATTCTCTCGTTCAGTCCTAGTCGGATACGCTCATTCAGTCCTACTCTTGTTTTAAATTATTCAGTCCTAGTCGGATACGCTCATTCAGTCCTACTCTTGTATTCTATAATTAAGTCCTAGTCGGATAGCTCATTCAGTCCTACTCTTGTATTCTCTCATTCAATCCTAGTCGGATACGCTCATTAAGTCCTATTCTTGTATTCTCTCGTTCAGTCCTAGTCGGATACGCTCATCCAGTCCTATTCTTGTATTCTCTCATTCAGTCCTAGTCGGATACGCTCATTCAGTCCTACTCTTGTTTTAAATTATTCAGTCCTAGTCGGATACGCTCATCCAGTCCTATTCTTGTATTCTCTCATTCAGTCCTAGTCGGATACGCTCATTCAGTCCTACTCTTGTATTCTATCATTAAGTCCTAGTCGGATAGCTCATTCAGTCCTACTCTTGTATTCTCTCATTCAGTCCTAGTCGGATACGCTCATTCAGTCCTACTCTTGTTTTAAATTATTCAGTCCTAGTCGGATACGCTCATTCAGTCCTACTCTTGTATTCTATCTTCAAGTCCTAGTCGGATAGCTCATTCAGTCCTACTCTTGTATTCTCTCGTTCAGTCCTAGTCGGATACGCTCATACAGTCCTATTATTGTATTCTCTCATTCAGTCCTAGTCGGATACGCTCATTCAGTCCTACTCTTGTTTTAAATTATTCAGTCCTAGTCGGATACGCTCATTCAGTCCTACTCTTGTATTCTATCATTCAGTCCTAGTCGGATACGCTCATTCAGTCCTACTCTTGTATTCTATCATTAAGTCCTAGTCGGATAGCTCATTCAGTCCTACTCTTGTATTCTCTCATTCAATCCTAGTCGGATACGCTCATTCAGTCCTACTCTTGTTTTAAATTATTCAGTCCTAGTCGGATACGCTCATTCAGTTCTATTCTTGTATTATCTCCTTCAGTCCTAGTCGGATACGCTCATTCAGTCCACTCTTGTATTCTTTCATTCAGTCCTAGTCGGATACGCTCATTCAGTCCTACTCTTGTATTCTATGATTCAGTCCTAGTCGGATACGCTCATTCAGTCCTACTCTTGTATTCTCTCACTTAGTCCTAGTCGGATACGCTCATTCAGTCCTTTTCTTGTATTCTCTCATTCAGTCCTAGTCGGATACGCTCATTTAGTCCTACTCTTGTTTTAAATTATTCAGTCCTAGTCGGATACGCTCATTCAGTCCTACTATTGTATTCTATCATTCATTCCTAGTCGGATACGCTCATTCAGTCCTACTCTTGTATTCTCTCACTTAGTCCTAGTCGGATATGCTCATTCAGTCCTATTCTTGTATTCTCTCATTCATTCCTAGTCGGATACGCTCATTCAGTCATACTCTTGTATTCTATCATTCAGTCCTAGTCGGATAGCTCATTCAGTCCTACTCTTGTATTCTCTCATTCAATCCTAGTCGGAAACGCTCATTAAGTCCTATTCTTGTATTCTCTCGTTCAGTCCTAGTCGGATACGCTCATTCAGTCCTACTCTTGTTTTAAATTATTCAGTCCTAGTCGGATACGCTCATTCAGTCCTACTCTTGTATTCTATAATTAAGTCCTAGTCGGATAGCTCATTCAGTCCTACTCTTGTATTCTCTCATTCAATCCTAGTCGGATACGCTCATTAAGTCCTATTCTTGTATTCTCTCGTTCAGTCCTAGTCGGATACGCTCATCCAGTCCTATTCTTGTATTCTCTCATTCAGTCCTAGTCGGATACGCTCATTCAGTCCTACTCTTGTTTTAAATTATTCAGTCCTAGTCGGATACGCTCATTCAGTCCTACTCTTGTATTCTATCATTAAGTCCTAGTCGGATAGCTCATTCAGTCCTACTCTTGTATTCTCTCATTCAGTCCTAGTCGGATACGCTCATTCAGTCCTACTCTTGTTTTAAATTATTCAGTCCTAGTCGGATACGCTCATTCAGTCCTACTCTTGTATTCTATCTTTAAGTCCTAGTCGGATAGCTCATTCAGTCCTACTCTTGTATTCTCTCGTTCAGTCCTAGTCGGATACGCTCATTCAGTCCTACTCTTGTTTTAAATTATTCAGTCCTAGTCGGATACGCTCATTCAGTCATACTCTTGTATTCTATCATTCAGTCCTAGTCGGATAGCTCATTCAGTCCTACTCTTGTATTCTCTCATTCAATCCTAGTCAGATACGCTCATTAAGTCCTATTCTTGTATTCTCTCGTTCAGTCCTAGTCGGATACGCTCATTCAGTCCTACTCTTGTTTTAAATTATTCAGTCCTAGTCGGATACGCTCATTCAGTCCTACTCTTGTATTCTATCATTAAGTCCTAGTCGGATAGCTCATTCAGTCCTACTCTTGTATTCTCTCATTCAATCCTAGTCGGATACGCTCATTAAGTCCTATTCTTGTATTCTCTCGTTCAGTCCTAGTCGGATACGCTCATCCAGTCCTATTCTTGTATTCTCTCATTCAGTCCTAGTCGGATACGCTCATTCAGTCCTACTCTTGTATTCTATCATTAAGTCCTAGTCGGATAGCTCATTCAGTCCTACTCTTGTATTCTCTCATTCAGTCCTAGTCGGATACGCTCATTCAGTCCTACTCTTGTTTTAAATTATTCAGTCCTAGTCGGATACGCTCATTCAGTCCTACTCTTGTATTCTATCTTCAAGTCCTAGTCGGATAGCTCATTCAGTCCTACTCTTGTATTCTCTCGTTCAGTCCTAGTCGGATACGCTCATCCAGTCCTATTATTGTATTCTCTCTTTCAGTCCTAGTCGGATACGCTCATTCAGTCCTACTCTTGTTTTAAATTATTCAGTCCTAGTCGGATACGCTCATTCAGTCCTACTCTTGTATTCTATCATTCAGTCCTAGTCGGATACGCTCATTCAGTCCTACTCTTGTATTCTATCATTAAGTCCTAGTCGGATAGCTCATTCAGTCCTACTCTTGTATTCTCTCATTCAATCCTAGTCGGATACGCTCATTCAGTCCTACTCTTGTTTTAAATTATTCAGTCCTAATCGGATACGCTCATTCAGTTCTATTCTTGTATTATCTCCTTCAGTCCTAGTCGGATACGCTCATTCAGTCCACTCTTGTATTCTTTCATTCAGTCCTAGTCGGATACGCTCATTCAGTCCTACTCTTGTATTCTATGATTCAGTCCTAGTCGGATACGCTCATTCAGTCCTACTCTTGTATTCTCTCACTTAGTCCTAGTCGGATACGCTCATTCAGTCCTATTCTTGTATTCTCTCATTCAGTCCTAGTCGGATACGCTCATTTAGTCCTACTCTTGTTTTAAATTATTCAGTCCTAGTCGGATACGCTCATTCAGTCCTACTATTGTATTCTATCATTCATTCCTAGTCGGATACGCTCATTCAGTCCTACTCTTGTATTCTCTCACTTAGTCCTAGTCGGATATGCTCATTCAGTCCTATTCTTGTATTCTCTCATTCATTCCTAGTCGGATACGCTCATTCAGTCATACTCTTGTATTCTATCATTCAGTCCTAGTCGGATAGCTCATTCAGTCCTACTCTTGTATTCTCTCATTCAATCCTAGTCGGAAACGCTCATTAAGTCCTATTCTTGTATTCTCTCGTTCAGTCCTAGTCGGATACGCTCATTCAGTCCTACTCTTGTTTTAAATTATTCAGTCCTAGTCGGATACGCTCATTCAGTCCTACTCTTGTATTCTATAATTAAGTCCTAGTCGGATAGCTCATTCAGTCCTACTCTTGTATTCTCTCATTCAATCCTAGTCGGATACGCTCATTAAGTCCTATTCTTGTATTCTCTCGTTCAGTCCTAGTCGGATACGCTCATCCAGTCCTATTCTTGTATTCTCTCATTCAGTCCTAGTCGGATACGCTCATTCAGTCCTACTCTTGTTTTAAATTATTCAGTCCTAGTCGGATACGCTCATCCAGTCCTATTCTTGTATTCTCTCATTCAGTCCTAGTCGGATACGCTCATTCAGTCCTACTCTTGTATTCTATCATTAAGTCCTAGTCGGATAGCTCATTCAGTCCTACTCTTGTATTCTCTCATTCAGTCCTAGTCGGATACGCTCATTCAGTCCTACTCTTGTTTTAAATTATTCAGTCCTAGTCGGATACGCTCATTCAGTCCTACTCTTGTATTCTATCTTCAAGTCCTAGTCGGATAGCTCATTCAGTCCTACTCTTGTATTCTCTCGTTCAGTCCTAGTCGGATACGCTCATACAGTCCTATTATTGTATTCTCTCATTCAGTCCTAGTCGGATACGCTCATTCAGTCCTACTCTTGTTTTAAATTATTCAGTCCTAGTCGGATACGCTCATTCAGTCCTACTCTTGTATTCTATCATTCAGTCCTAGTCGGATACGCTCATTCAGTCCTACTCTTGTATTCTATCATTAAGTCCTAGTCGGATAGCTCATTCAGTCCTACTCTTGTATTCTCTCATTCAATCCTAGTCGGATACGCTCATTCAGTCCTACTCTTGTTTTAAATTATTCAGTCCTAGTCGGATACGCTCATTCAGTTCTATTCTTGTATTATCTCCTTCAGTCCTAGTCGGATACGCTCATTCAGTCCACTCTTGTATTCTTTCATTCAGTCCTAGTCGGATACGCTCATTCAGTCCTACTCTTGTATTCTATGATTCAGTCCTAGTCGGATACGCTCATTCAGTCCTACTCTTGTATTCTCTCACTTAGTCCTAGTCGGATACGCTCATTCAGTCCTTTTCTTGTATTCTCTCATTCAGTCCTAGTCGGATACGCTCATTTAGTCCTACTCTTGTTTTAAATTATTCAGTCCTAGTCGGATACGCTCATTCAGTCCTACTATTGTATTCTATCATTCATTCCTAGTCGGATACGCTCATTCAGTCCTACTCTTGTATTCTCTCACTTAGTCCTAGTCGGATATGCTCATTCAGTCCTATTCTTGTATTCTCTCATTCATTCCTAGTCGGATACGCTCATTCAGTCATACTCTTGTATTCTATCATTCAGTCCTAGTCGGATAGCTCATTCAGTCCTACTCTTGTATTCTCTCATTCAATCCTAGTCGGAAACGCTCATTAAGTCCTATTCTTGTATTCTCTCGTTCAGTCCTAGTCGGATACGCTCATTCAGTCCTACTCTTGTTTTAAATTATTCAGTCCTAGTCGGATACGCTCATTCAGTCCTACTCTTGTATTCTATAATTAAGTCCTAGTCGGATAGCTCATTCAGTCCTACTCTTGTATTCTCTCATTCAATCCTAGTCGGATACGCTCATTAAGTCCTATTCTTGTATTCTCTCGTTCAGTCCTAGTCGGATACGCTCATCCAGTCCTATTCTTGTATTCTCTCATTCAGTCCTAGTCGGATACGCTCATTCAGTCCTACTCTTGTTTTAAATTATTCAGTCCTAGTCGGATACGCTCATTCAGTCCTACTCTTGTATTCTATCATTAAGTCCTAGTCGGATAGCTCATTCAGTCCTACTCTTGTATTCTCTCATTCAGTCCTAGTCGGATACGCTCATTCAGTCCTACTCTTGTTTTAAATTATTCAGTCCTAGTCGGATACGCTCATTCAGTCCTACTCTTGTATTCTATCTTTAAGTCCTAGTCGGAT
This sequence comes from Allodiplogaster pararmata, assembly GCA_964056735.1. Taxonomy (NCBI): domain Eukaryota; kingdom Metazoa; phylum Nematoda; class Chromadorea; order Rhabditida; family Diplogasteridae; genus Allodiplogaster; species Allodiplogaster pararmata. Next base: position 19,143,962 of record OZ057403.1, read on the forward strand.
AGCTCATTCAGTCCTACTCTTGTATTCTCTCGTTCAGTCCTAGTCGGATACGCTCATTCAGTCCACTCTTGTATTCTTTCATTCAGTCCTAGTCAGATACGCTCATTCAGTCCTATTCTTGTATTCTCTCATTCAATCCTAGTCGGATACGCTCATTCAGTCCTACTCTTGTTTTAAATTATTCAGTCCTAGTCGGATACGCTCATTAAGTCCTATTCTTTTATTCTCTCGTTCAGTCCTAGTCGGATACGCTCATTCAGTCCTACTCTTGTTTTAAATTATTCAGTCCTAGTCGGATACGCTCATTCAGTCCTACTCTTGTATTCTATCATTAAGTCCTAGTCGGATAGCTCATTCAGTCCTACTCTTGTATTCTCTCATTCAATCCTAGTCGGATACGCTCATTAAGTCCTATTCTTGTATTCTCTCGTTCAGTCCTAGTCGGATACGCTCATCCAGTCCTATTCTTGTATTCTCTCATTCAGTCCTAGTCGGATACGCTCATTCAGTCCTACTCTTGTATTCTATCATTAAGTCCTAGTCGGATAGCTCATTCAGTCCTACTCTTGTATTCTCTCATTCAGTCCTAGTCGGATACGCTCATTCAGTCCTACTCTTGTTTTAAATTATTCAGTCCTAGTCGGATACGCTCATTCAGTCCTACTCTTGTATTCTATCTTCAAGTCCTAGTTGGATAGCTCATTCAGTCCTACTCTTGTATTCTCTCGTTCAGTCCTAGTCGGATACGCTCATCCAGTCCTATTATTATATTCTCTCATTCAGTCCTAGTCGGATACGCTCATTCAGTCCTACTCTTGTTTTAAATTATTCAGTCCTAGTCGGATACGCTCATTCAGTCCTACTATTGTATTCTATCATTCAGTCCTAGTCGGATACGCTCATTCAGTCCTACTCTTGTATTCTATCATTAAGTCCTAGTCGGATAGCTCATTTAGTCCTACTCTTGTATTCTCTCATTCAATCCTAGTCGGATACGCTCATCCAGTCCTATTATTGTATTCTCTCATTCAGTCCTAGTCGGATACGCTCATTCAGTCCTACTCTTGTTTTAAATTATTCAGTCCTAGTCGGATACGCTCATTCAGTTCTATTCTTGTATTATCTCCTTCAGTCCTAGTCGGATACGCTCATTCAGTCCACTCTTGTATTCTTTCATTCAGTCCTAGTCGGATACGCTCATTCAGTCCTACTCTTGTATTCTATGATTCAGTCCTAGTCGGATACGCTCATTCAGTCCTACTCTTGTATTCTCTCACTTAGTCCTAGTCGGATACGCTCATTCAGTCCTATTCTTGTATTCTCTCATTCAGTCCTAGTCGGATACGCTCATTTAGTCCTACTCTTGTTTTAAATTATTCAGTCCTAGTCGGATACGCTCATTCAGTCCTACTATTGTATTCTATCATTCATTCCTAGTCGGATACGCTCATTCAGTCCTACTCTTGTATTCTCTCACTTAGTCCTAGTCGGATATGCTCATTCAGTCCTATTCTTGTATTCTCTCATTCATTCCTAGTCGGATACGCTCATCCAGTCCTATTCTTGTATTCTCTCATTCAGTCCTAGTCGGATACGCTCATTCAGTCCTACTCTTGTTTTAAATTATTCAGTCCTAGTCGGATACGCTCATTCAGTCCTACTCTTGTATTCTATCATTAAGTCCTAGTCGGATAGCTCATTCAGTCCTACTCTTGTATTCTCTCATTCATTCCTAGTCGGATACGCTCATTCAGTCCTACTCTTGTTTTAAATTATTCAGTCCTAGTCGGATACGCTCATTCAGTCCTACTCTTGTATTCTATCTTTAAGTCCTAGTCGGATAGCTCATTCAGTCCTACTCTTGTATTCTCTCGTTCAGTCCTAGTCGGATACGCTCATTCAGTCCACTCTTGTATTCTTTCATTCAGTCCTAGTCAGATACGCTCATTCAGTCCTATTCTTGTATTCTCTCATTCAATCCTAGTCGGATACGCTCATTACCTCCCAGGGCAATAAGAAAGCACGCCAAAGACATAGACATAGTACTAGGTGATACGGACTATAAAGTGGCCCTCAGAAAAATACACACGGAGACAGTCAGAGACTTTCTCAGAAATAGTCGACCCAACCCAGTTCTGGGAACTAAACCTCCTAGAATACACAAGTCCACGTCCCAACTATCCAGAGAAAATCAGATAACTCTGTCTCAATTGCGAAGCGGCCACTCTAGTTTCCTTAACAGTTATCTCCACCGAATAGGGGCCAATGAATCTCCCCTCTGCCCACTGTGTAGGATAGAGCCGCATACTTCGAGACATATTTTTTCGTGTCGCTGTAACCCCACTTCACTAAGCCCTATCGACCTTTGGAATAGGCCGCACTCGGTTGTTGATTTCTTGTTCAATTAAATCTCTCCGAAAAAAAAAAAAAAAAAAGTGAAAGAGAAAAATAAAAAATAAAAATAAAAATAAAAAAAAATAAAATAATAAAATAAAATAAAATAAAAATAAAAATAAAAATAAAGGAGAGTAAAAAAAAAAAATAATAATAATAATAATAAGAGAGAGAGGAAAGAGAGCGTGGGCTTATAACGCTGGAGGGTCGAGAGCTTTGACGACTTCCTCCAGTGTCTCGCGAAGGAAGATCTACCCGTTGGGCAAGACAACAACAACATACGCTCATTAAGTCCTATTCTTGTATTCTCTCGTTCAGTCCTAGTCGGATACGCTCATTCAGTCCTACTCTTGTTTCAAATTATTCAGTCCTAGTCGGATACGCTCATTCAGTCCTACTCTTGTATTCTATCATTAAGTCCTAGTCGGATAGCTCATTCAGTCCTACTCTTGTATTCTCTCATTCAATCCTAGTCGGATACGCTCATTAAGTCCTATTCTTGTATTCTCTCGTTCAGTCTTAGTCGGATACGCTCATCCAGTCCTATTCTTGTATTCTCTCATTCAGTCCTAGTCGGATACGCTCATTCAGTCCTACTCTTGTTTTAAATTATTCAGTCCTAGTCGGATACGTTCATTCAGTCCTACTCTTGTATTCTATCATTAAGTCCTAGTCGGATAGCTCATTCAGTCCTACTCTTGTATTCTCTCATTCAGTCCTAGTCGGATACGCTCATTCAGTCCTACTCTTGTTTTAAATTATTCAGTCCTAGTCGGATACGCTCATTCAGTCCTACTCTTGTATTCTATCTTTAAGTCCTAGTCGGATAGCTCATTCAGTCCTACTCTTGTATTCTCTCGTTCAGTCCTAGTCGGATACGCTCATCCAGTCCTATTCTTGTATTCTCTCATTCAGTCCTAGTCGGATACGCTCATTCAGTCCTACTCTTTTTTTTAATTATTCAGTCCTAGTCGGATACGCTCATTAAGTCCTACTCTTGTATTCTCTCATTCAGTCCTAGTTGGATACGCTCGTCCAGTTCTATTCTTGTATTATCTCCTTCAGTCCTAGTCGGATACGCTCATTCAGTCCACTCTTGTATTCTTTCATTCAGTCCTAGTCAGATACGCTCATTCAGTCCTATTCTTGTATTCTCTCATTCAATCCTAGTCGGATACGCTCATCAAGTCCTATTCTTGTATTCTCTCGTTCAGTCCTAGTCGGATACGCTCATCCAGTCCTATTCTTGTATTCTCTCATTCAGTCCTAGTCGGATACGCTCATTTAGCCCTACTCTTGTTTTAAATTATTCAGTCCTAGTCGGATACGCTCATTCAGTCCTACTATTGTATTCTATCATTCATTCCTAGTCGGATACGCTCATTCAGTCCTACTCTTGTATTCTCTCATTCAGTCCTAGTCGGATACGCTCATTCAGTCCTATTCTTGTATTCTCTCATTCAGTCCTAGTCGGATACGCTCATCCAGTCCTATTCTTGTATTCTCTCATTCAGTCCTAGTCGGATACGCTCATTCAGTCCTACTCTTGTATTCTATCATTCAGTCCTAGTCGGATACGCTCATTCAGTCCTATTCTTGTATTCTCTCATTCAGTCCTAGTTGGATACGCTCGTCCGGTCCTATTCTTGTATTATCTCCTTCAGTCCTAGTCGGATACGCTCATTCAGTCCACTCTTGTATTCTTTCATTCAGTCCTAGTCAGATACGCTCATTCAGTCCTATTCTTGTATTCTCTCATTCATTCCTAGTCGGATACGCTCATTCAGTCCTACTCTTGTATTCTCTCATTCAGTCCTAGTCGGATACGATCATCCAGTCCTATTCTTGTATTCTCTCATTCAGTCCTAGTCGGATACGCTCTTTCAGTTCTACTCTTGTATTACATTATTCAGTCCTAGTCGGATACGCTCATTCAGTCCTACTCTTGTATTCTATGATTCAGTCCTAGTCGGATACGCTCATTCAGTCCTACTCTTGTATTCTCTCACTTAGTCCTAGTCGGATACGCTCATTCAGTCCTATTCTTGTATTCTCTCATTCAGTCCTAGTCGGATACGCTCATCCAGTCCTATTCTTGTATTCTCTCATTCAGTCTAAGTCGTATACGCTCATTCAGTTCTACTCTTGTATTCAATCATTCAGTCCTAGTCGGATACGCTCATCCAGTCCTATTCTTGTATTCTCTCATTCAGCCTTAGTCGGATACGCTCATTCAGTCCTACTCTTGTTTTAAATTATTCAGTCCTAGTCGGATACGCTCATTCAGTCATACTCTTGTATTCTATCATTCAGTCCTAGTCGGATAGCTCATTCAGTCCTACTCTTGTATTCTCTCATTCAATCCTAGTCGGATACGCTCATTAAGTCCTATTCTTGTATTCTCTCGTTCAGTCCTAGTCGGATACGCTCCTTCAGTCTGACTTTTGTATTCTATCATGCAGTCCTAGTCGGATACGCTCATTCAGTCCTATTCGGATACGCACATTCAGTCCTACTCTTGTATTCTCTCTTTCAGTCTTAGTCGGATACGCTCATTCAGTCCGACTCTTGTATTCTATCAATCAAATAAGAACGTAGTCCATATCTTTCGTCTCAGTTCATTTCTTTCGAATTGAAAGAAACTCAAAAAATCGTAAGAAGAGATACAACAGCTTGTCGAATGAGAAAAAAAACAGCTTGAAAAACATGAAAAGTTTTTCCGGGTGGAATTTTTTTTTGCTCCTAGTTTCTTTAATGTTTATGGTGACAAACGTTCAAAAATGGTGATACGTACAAAAACTGGTCCTAAGAGCCAAATGAAGCCCAGCAGTCTCTCTCACTCTGTTCGGGTGATTGATAATATAGTAGTACAACTCTGTCAATGACATTAATCCGTTTGGTAGTGCCTTCAATAAGCTCTGTACCGTTGTTCTCTGAGCTTTGTATGCTCATAAACCGAATATGTATTGAATGAAACAACTTCCTATTTTTCGAAAAAGAGAGAATATTGGTCAGAAGAAAATTCTGCTAATGATTCAGAAAACTCAACCTCAAGAAGTTCATCTGCTTCCATGAGAATTTTGGTGCGCAAAAGGATGAGAGCGAACGCAATTTCTCCACTTTCAATCACTCCGCTTCTGAAAAGTTCTAGGAAGTTCTGAGAAAACTTCTATCTCTTTCTAATGCGTCTTTTTACCTGATTCTTTCCTGTATTTCCATGTAATTAGCTTCCATTTGTTTTCAGCTTTCACTACAACGCCCAGTTTAATTCATACGAAATGTTTTTAGTGACTGCCCTTCTCTCCGCCTGTGCTGTCCATATTAGCAGCGACTTGATAAGCAGCAATCAATCTTACCTTGTCAAGGCTTTATCTCAACTCAAGAGAAGGCCTAACTTGTAGCGAAGCCAAAACAAGCACGAAGAACAAAAAGTTAGACTTTAAAAAATTTTAAAAGTTATAATTTCTATTTCATCTTTCCTCCTCTCTTATCGACTTATAAACCAGATTATCGACTTATAAACCAGATTGAATTGGACTTCTAACAGAAATTGAACACTTTAACGCTATATCATCCAGATCATATCAGTATTTTACTTGAAAAAAATATCAGAATTAAGGATAGAATGACGAACCAAAGAAGAGACAGAGAAGACGAACCTGTCAGTGTCGGCCATGCTGAACATGTCGCTGACGATCTTCCGCGTTATGGCGACCCGTTTCCCGACTGTGGTCGTGAATTCCGACTCGTCCAGCACCCCATCTTCGTTTACATCGTTACCCTGTTAGAGGTGCGGCCTCATTTCAAGCAACTTACTTTGATGAAGTTTAATCAATTATATTACCGTATTCAGAAGATGTCATTCAAAGTTGTGCGACTTATATTTCGAAGGCTTGAGGCTGGCTTTGAATCGAGCGAGGATTGCGCGAAAAACCATATTTAAATCAACTTGTAAAGTATAACTAATCCACTGATAGCTCTCATTTCATCTCCTGCTGTGAATAGTACGTAGCCTTTAAAAAAACATATATTCACAAAACGCTATTCTTTTGCAGGTCAAGCTTGTATTTGTTGTTTTCCATTCTGATAATTCAACATAGTAATAACTGAAGCCTATTTTCTTGTTAAAGTTATGCTTATCTCAACTTTCGCGTAAATTCGCACTTATACAGTGCGCGTCATAATTTATGCTAACACCCTATTTTTTTTATTTTTCGGAAAACAACTGAGGATACCTAATAGTTAATTTTTTTTCGTTGTCAATAGGAATGAAAAACTGGAATAAACGGCTGGGAGGGCCGACCTTGCCTCATTCCTCTCTCCCATTCTCTAAATTATATTGAAATTTGGAATAAATTGCCTGTTAACATTGTAACGTTAACTTCATCTAACACGTTCAAAAAAGCTATTTCAAGTTTGCCTGCGGAAATTGTCGTTCCCAGATCAGTTGTGCAAATATAGCATCAAGTTAACAGATTTACTCTTTTCTGTGAATATTTTCTTTTTTCATGTTGTTTTTGTTCTGACCATTGTACTAAACTACTGTTTTCTTTTGTTTTTTTAAACACTGATCCCACATCCGTGGCATTCATCCATTGTCAAAACTTCTACATGTACAACTGGAATAAAGAATTGAATGGCCTAATCGAACGTATTTTTGAGATATTATGTGGAATTATGGTAATCAATGGACGCAAGAAAAATTTTTTATTAAAAAACTTGTTTTTTCTGCCGCGTCATAATTATGCTAACATCCCGATTTTGAACACGTTCGCTTAATTTTTTTGCTGTTTAGACATTATGCCCAGCTCGAAAATGGCTTTCTGCCTCCGAGCAAGACACGATGAAAGCCCTGCGTGCCAATGGCATCTCCGCAAGAAGAATTGCTGTTCATCTACGACGTTCCAATGTTGTAGTCAGCAAGTTCCTCAAAGACCCCGACAATTATGAGACTAAGAAGCATCCAGGGAGGCCTAAGAAGTTGTCGAAGCGAGATAGGAGGAGGATCTGCAGGTTGAACTTGTTATATTGATGTTTTGCTTCAGTAAAATTTCAAATTTCTGCAATATCGCTTCGAACTCTATGAAGTCGGCTGCTAAAATCGGTGCCGAAGCGAACGCATCTGTGAGCAATCAACCATTTTACGCACGATTCTACAGTCCGACCATCTGGTGCCCGCCACACGCTAAACTGTGCCTCGGATGACTGAATTCCACAAGAAGAAGTGCCTTGATTTCGCAAGGGAAAACATTACACGAAACTGGAAAAAGGTCTAATTTTTAATATTTTTTCTTCGGTCAGTTTAGTAATTAATAACCTTTCAGGTGGTTTTTTCGGACGAGAAAAAGTCCAATTTGGAAGGGCCCGATGGATTCTCGCACTACTGGCAAGATCTACGCAAAGATCCCCTATATTTCTCGAAACGCAATTTCGGGGGTGGTACCGTCATGGTTTGGGGTGCGTTCTGTGACAACCGCACGGTTGCTCTAAATTTTGTTTCGACTCGTATGAACTCAGGCGACTATCAGCAGCTTTTCGGAACTCATTTGGTTCCATTCCTGTGGCAGCGTGGTCATGCACAGTACACCTTTCAGCAGGACAACGCCGCCATTCACGTGAGCAATTCAACAAATGCTTGGTTTGCGTCTAAGCGAATCGATGTCATGGATTGGCCGGCATGCAGTCCTGACTGCAATCCTATCGAGAATCTCTGGGGCATCATTGTGCGTCAGATCTATGCAAATGGAAAACAGTTTTGTAGTGTACAAGAGCTCAAAGACGCGATAGCGGACTCCTGGCAGTCTCTCAGTCCACAGACGCTTCATGACCTAGTTGATTCAATGCCAAATCGTGTGTTCAGTGTCATAAAGTCATCTGGTGGGCCAATCGCTTACTAAATAGAGCTAAAAAAACGTTTATGTGCTGTTTTATTGTTGTGAGAAAAAAAATTGTGACGCGGTCGGAAATCAATAAAAGATTGTGAAAAAACTTATTTGTCGATCAATTCACACTAAATTCGGAGACAATGACTCTGAAACAGTATTGAACTATTGATATATCTTACAGCTTGCAGTCTTTTTCATTTTCCCGAAAAACCTTGAAAAATAGGGTGTTAGCATAATTATGACGCGCACTATATGCATGCATTCACTGTAGATTTCATTTAGAGAATAGGCTCTCGTAAGAATACGCTTTCCGAACAGAACTCGAAAAAGATGTATTCAAAGTAATCCTAGATTGGTATTTTGTGAATGAAAAATGGTGAAAACCTGTAGCCACTCCTGAGCCTTTTCGTTTGCTGACTTCTGGAGAGCAGCTTCGGCTTCTGGCAACTCATTACTCTTGTCCAAATAGCCGTCCTTGTTCAGGTCAGCCTCCTTGACGATATCCACCATCTCCTCCTTGCTGAGACCCTGCTCAGCGTAGGCAACGGCCACAACTTCATCGGCGGACACTCTGCCATCTCGGTTCAAGTCGAAGCGCGTCTCCGAACCTCCAATCACCACTCATGAGATCACGAAACAAAGTCGTCCACATTATCTTTTGTTGCAATCTGTATAAAGTAAGTTTTGAAAAAAAATTTAACTTTAGTTAAATTTTATGGAAGAAGGATTGAGTCTTCAAGCTCAAGTTCCGGAACTGGACATTTTGAGCTTCCAAAAAGATCTGTGAACGTGGACTTCAAGTTTATGCTATCTACTGTTCATAAAAACTAAATAGTGTTTTCGTTTTATTCAGAAAAGGCTATGAAGTATGACACAAATATGAATTACATTCTGAGTTCTAGTTTTCAAAGCGCAGAACTATCATGATTACCTAAACTATATTTGATTGAAGACGAAAAATCGAAATTTCAGAAGAAATGCTTAAAAAAGGGAACCCGGAAGAGTTGTGGGTGTATTTGTACTTCCATTCTTGAGCTAAAGAAAAATTAGTTCTACTTTTTTCAATACAAAGCGATAAATGAGCTGTTTCAGGAATTTCGTTGCCAGAATTAGGTGAGGTAAGACAGCAAGCGCAAGTTAAACCCATGCGCTACGCTTAACAGGAAATGCTCTTCTCACTGAGCTATACTAATTCGCAAACCTATAGGTGCGCATATGCACTTATACCCGGAACGCCAGTCTAGAATTGAGTTTCATCGTCCTGAGTTTGTGTTATTATATCAATAAAAGTGTGTGAAAGAATATAGACCTTAGCAAAAAATTTAGTTTGGGTTGTTTTTCAGGTGCTTTTGAATCTCTTAATAAGTAAAACAATGTATCGTTTTTTCTCATCCCTCTACCTCCCTCCAAAAACTGGAACTATTTGTAAAATAAAAAATAAAACGAGTGAGACCGTATCGTTAAATTAATTCGAATTAAAAACTTCAACATCCCTGTTTCATTTATGATATTTTGACTACATATTTGAGTAGTTGAGGTTATAAATAAGAAAAAAACCATCTCGTTCTTTTTAACTGACATAGAACAAAATATGCATAATGCAGCAGTACGAAGAGCAGCAACCGATTTGGTGCAGCCATTATTGAGAAATTGGGCCCAAGTGTGAATATGGGGTATATGGAAGCTTACTTCCAACAGGGAAAGTGAAGAAGTGAAGAGATATCAATTATGTTCAATCCCCCCCTTTTATCTTTATTTACTTGACCTGCTTTCACAAATGATCAAGCAAGTTGTTAAAGAAAAAAAAGAACAGAGAAAGGGAACTAAATAGAGTGAGCTATCCCGAATTCGGGTAAATCGTAAGAGAAGGATGATAACATATCGTGTCGGATGACCCTTTTTTGACTTGTCTTAAACACGTTGATCAACAAATTTCATTCGAGTGAGCAGGCAACGCGTAGAGGCCTTATTGTAAAATCAGTTGTTCTCTATTATAAATTCAAAAGATCTGTGCCTGTGATTCTACTTTATTCTCACCGTTAATCTAAATTTCCTGGAAAATTCCAACCAAGAAAGGTTGATTCGCGAGGAAACATTACAACAATTACCGTGGATATCTAAAAGCTGAACTTTTGACGATTTGTTTCCGAACGGAATCGTTTGAGTTGGCTACTTGCCGATTGTGAGATTTTGAATCATAATACAGTAATACAGTAAACATCAATAGATTTTAATTATTAATACAAAACGGACGCATATGAACTGTGTTACTGAGAACTTTAAGATTTATCAACTATTGAGGATGTAAATTAGAGTATTCCATACTCCTCGTTGATCTCAAGCAACGGATTTTTATACCGAGCAGAGGAGCGGATTGTTCACAGAAACACGTGCAAAAATCGTGTGGTGTGACGGCAACCGAACCCGTGACCTTTCGCATTCCGGTCGAATGCTCTTCCCACTGAGCTACACACGCACACATGATAGTGTACAATTTAAGGCTGATACAACAAGGAGCTTCAAATCCCTTGTATTATTTTAATTCACCGATTATACTTTTTATTCCTTGAAAGTTTTTTTACACAATTTTGAAAGCTAAGTTTGTAGATTTGCTTGCTTGAATTGAAGATGATTCTCGAACAGGGCGAGCTTTATAGAGAAAAGTTTTGAAAGCCCTAAGTATAATAACACGGAATTGATGTTCCACCTAAATTATCGTTTTTCGGAAGTCTTTTAGGTATGCTGTGGCGTCACTGAATACTTCATCAATTTGTAGAATAAGTTTTGATTTTTGATAGAAAAGAATAGATAGGTTTTGAGTTCTAGGAAAAAGAATATTCTGAGATGCTTTTTTCAAGCTAAAATCGCGGAAGATGTTACAGAAAACCATGATTGTTTCCTAGTTGGTTTCTGTTTTAACCGTTTAAATCTACCTCTAAAATCTATAGCGCTTCTCCACGAGATACGATAAGGATTAGCATTATGATTCGATCATGATAAGGTTGAAGCCATTCGATTGCTCAAAGGGCTAACATTCACGAATACGAAGCCTCTTAGGAAAAAATAATATTTTTTGCTTTGTATTCGCGGAAAATTAAGGAAAACTTAATACTGCTATGGTCGAGTTGAGTTTTCGCAAAAGTTAAGAAATTTTGTAAAACTAAGTTGTAACTGAATCATAGAAAATATCATAATTTCTTGGTGTCGCGAACTGTTCGTTGTAAAACTTTGAAGCTTTCGACTCTGCATCCCCTTCATAGCAGATTGAACCATAAGTACACCAATGTGCATTTTGCATGCATCCCGTTCTCAACAAGGTGCACCATAAGTATGCATTTTGCAGCGTGTATTGCGATTCGCCAAAAATATTATAAGCTGTTTTTGCCAATATTTCCTTAAGACTTGTGCAGAAAATCGGATGAATTTTTTAAAGTTCTCGCAAAATGGCGACTGCTCATAACAAGCGTAAGTAGTACGACGCAAATTTAAAAGGCTCGTTTTCTACAATCAACGCGAGCCAAAAACGTGCCTCAACTACAATCAAACACCACAACGAGCTAAATACACTTGCTAAACGTGACAAAATTGGTTTACAGAGCTCGGCATTCTACCGGAGAAGCTTTATTGACTGGTTCGTGTGGCAGATAGAGGGATGTCTCCATGCACGTGAGCATCAGAGGTAGCGGGCTTGCCCGTCGCAGACCAAAAATGGTTCGTATAGCTCGTCAAAGGATTGTGATCCCATATCGGCCTGGGCAAGCCACATAATTGAACATCACTACTCCGTTATACTTTCTGACTGCTGTATACACAATGAAAGTATGCTAAATATACTTTGAAGGTGTGATGTCTACAAAAAGAAAGTATGTATGCTGTTTCTTCGGTTTTTCATTGATAATTTTTTCTTTGTTTGTGACTTTTCCGAAGGGCCTTTTTTTTCCCCGAAAGGCGTTCCCGAAGAGCCCTTCACAATCAAATTTTTCCCGATGCCTTTCTTCCAGAATGGCTTGGTTAAATGATTCACACGATGCGCATCGTATGTGTGCTTTTGCCCTATAAAGTACTTGAGATAATAAGTGTATATAACGCAGCCTAAGTCAACCTGATTTGCAGATTGGATAAGTGCCAAGAAAAGGAAGAGAGCCACCAAGGCATACTTTCAAAAGTATCCCATTCATCCATTGATTGTATGCTTTTTATAGCATACTTTCATAGTTACTATTCATGAATCACATGTATGCCTTTTTTTAGCATACTTTTAGAGAGCCAAACTTTCTTGTTGGATGAGTTTTCAGAAAAAGGACATAATGTTATCGGTAATTTTCGCTTTTAAAGGAGATCCAAACCCTTGATAATTGTTTTGACTCATAGTGTTTGTACAAGTTTCAGTTGTAAAAACAAGACGCTTCTAACTGCATACATCGATATTTAGTTGTTTCATGTCAAGAAGCTTATAAAAGACAATCGGAACAATCCTATATCAACCAGCCATGGTCTCTCCTAGCAGTTTGAAAATGATATCACACGAATCAGTTGAATTGTATCCACTTCTGAACCATAAGAGTATCTGTAGAAAGTACTATTATCGACGAATTCGCAGCTCATTCGCATTACATAAAAGCGCACACTTACAAATTGCAGAGGCTACTCAAATGAGCTGATGGTAAATCCTGGAATATTGATCCCTATCGAACATGTTTTTGAGGTGGATTAAAAAAATTTTTTAAGTTTAACCCTTTCCGCATATAGTGATGAAAGGACTGAATTCTCGGTCATCTCAGTCATTGAAGGTCCCGAAAAATTTTTTTTACAATGACCACTATAACCAGGAACTATTTCTATCAAACTGTCTTGTCTGTGCTGATTGCACCTTCTCTCTACATCTGAGAGTCTAAACTGCGGCGGAATTCTACCCTGAATTGCGAATTTCTGAACGATAGTTTCCGAGAATCTCTAAAACAAAAAAAGGCAATAAGACATTGATGCAGTGATTGTTATGAGTGATCCATGATTGAAAAATCCATGAGTGAAACGAATCCATGATGACAAGTTCAAGCAAGTGAACATCTATCGTGAGGCGATCTAGTTGAGGCGAGGGGTAATCGAATATCAAGAGAAAAGAGGGCATAACGGAATGTCTTTGAGGAATGAGAAACGAAGGCTGGGATGAGTGAGAGGTGTTGGGAAGAATAAGGGTTTTCGAGGAATAAGAGAGAATCATGGAAAAGCGGCTTGTAATGAAGAGAGGGAAAAGTTGAATATTTAAGAGCCGAATGGGAACAAACAAAAAAAGCCTAAAAATCACATAGAATGCACTGCAAAGCCATTATCATCAAAGTTTACCCTTTTTCTGTTATAAAGTTTAACATAAAACACTGACAAGTATTACATGAATTCGCATAATTTGTATTGAATGAAGAAACATAGAAGATGAATTACTAATAAAAAAGGAAACATGGAGAGCTCATCAAATATTGATCAATCCCATTTCCATTCAGGATACTTAACGATACAGTATACTGAATGAGTCTACTGTACTCATTCAAGACTGGATGTATGAGACGGCTTTCTTCACATCCCACTCATTGCAACTCAGCACGGATATGGCTTCACTCTGCAAGAAAAAAGAGAAATGAGTATGATTTTTTTTTGAAAATGGATACAGTATTTGGAAAGTCATAAATAACCCCAATTATTGAGCTCCAAACATGGTTAAAATATTTCTTTATTCTGCAGTAGATCGATCTCCCGAATAGAACAAAAATTAGTTATTCATTTAAACTTCACAAAACCTGTTTGGGATGAGTTATGGCTTAAGATTCTTCAAACTAAGTTAATAAAAAAAACAAAGATCTTATGATTTCAAATACACCTTCAAAAGAGTTCTGAATTTTTTTTTTTACTAAGTTCATTAGGAAGGGTCGGTAGGTAGGTCACCCTAAAAAAATTTTGGCCAGAATTAAAATTTACCTGTGGTTTGAAGCAATAAATAATCTCCACTTTTTCTCCGGCTTGTACCTCTAATTCTTCACTTGCCTTCCCTCTTTAAAATAAACTCTCTATTCGCTTTCATTATCCGCTTTCATCTTCCTAAATTTTCTAAGCCCGCGTTGTCGGTTAACTCATTTTTGAAGATGAGCGCACATTGCATGTAAAGACAACTCACTTCGGTGGTACTTGAAGTGGCTATGACACTCCGGATAGCTTCTAACAAGACCGATTCAAGACCGATTAAAGACAACTCACTTCGGTGGTACTTGAAGTGGCTATGACACTCCGGATAGCTTCTAACAAGACCGATTCAAGACCGATTAAAGACAACTCACTTCGGTGGTACTTGAAGTGGCTATGACACTCCGGATAGCTTCTAACAAGACCGATTCAAGACCGATTAAAGACAACTCACTTCGGTGGTACTTGAAGTGGCTATGACACTCCGGATAGCTTCTAACAAGACCGATTCAAGACCGATTAAAGACAACTCACTTCGGTGGTACTTGAAGTGGCTATGACACTCCGGATAGCTTCTAACAAGACCGATTCAAGACCGATTAAAGACAACTCACTTCGGTGGTACTTGAAGTGGCTATGACACTCCGGATAGCTTCTAACAAGACCGATTCAAGACCGATTAAAGACAACTCACTTCGGTGGTACTTGAAGTGGCTATGACACTCCGGATAGCTTCTAACAAGACCGATTCAAGACCGATTAAAGACAACTCACTTCGGTGGTACTTGAAGTGGCTATGACACTCCGGATAGCTTCTAACAAGACCGATTCAAGACCGATTAAAGACAACTCACTTCGGTGGTACTTGAAGTGGCTATGACACTCCGGATAGCTTCTAACAAGACCGATTAAAGACCGATTAAAGACAACTCACTTCGGTGGTACTTGAAGTGGCTATGACACTCCGGATAGCTTCTAACAAGACCGATTCAAGACCGATTAAAGACAACTCACTTCGGTGGTACTTGAAGTGGCTATGACACTCCGGATAGCTTCTAACAAGACCGATTCAAGACCGATTAAAGACAACTCACTTCGGTGGTACTTGAAGTGGCTATGACACTCCGGATAGCTTCTAACAAGACCGATTCAAGACCGATTAAAGACAACTCACTTCGGTGGTACTTGAAGTGGCTATGACACTCCGGATAGCTTCTAACAAGACCGATTAAAGACCGATTAAAGACAACTCACTTCGGTGGTACTTGAAGTGGCTATGACACTCCGGATAGCTTCTAACAAGACCGATTCAAGACCGATTAAAGACAACTCACTTCGGTGGTACTTGAAGTGGCTATGACACTCCGGATAGCTTCTAACAAGACCGATTCAAGACCGATTAAAGACAACTCACTTCGGTGGTACTTGAAGTGGCTATGACACTCCGGATAGCTTCTAACAAGACCGATTCAAGACCGATTAAAGACAACTCACTTCGGTGGTACTTGAAGTGGCTATGACACTCCGGATAGCTTCTAACAAGACCGATTCAAGACCGATTAAAGACAACTCACTTCGGTGGTACTTGAAGTGGCTATGACACTCCGGATAGCTTCTAACAAGACCGATTAAAGACCGATTAAAGACAACTCACTTCGGTGGTACTTGAAGTGGCTATGACACTCCGGATAGCTTCTAACAAGACCGATTCAAGACCGATTAAAGACAACTCACTTCGGTGGTACTTGAAGTGGCTATGACACTCCGGATAGCTTCTAACAAGACCGATTCAAGACCGATTAAAGACAACTCACTTCGGTGGTACTTGAAGTGGCTATGACACTCCGGATAGCTTCTAACAAGACCGATTCAAGACCGATTAAAGACAACTCACTTCGGTGGTACTTGAAGTGGCTATGACACTCCGGATAGCTTCTAACAAGACCGATTAAAGACCGATTAAAGACAACTCACTTCGGTGGTACTTGAAGTGGCTATGACACTCCGGATAGCTTCTAACAAGACCGATTCAAGACCGATTAAAGACAACTCACTTCGGTGGTACTTGAAGTGGCTATGACACTCCGGATAGCTTCTAACAAGACCGATTCAAGACCGATTAAAGACAACTCACTTCGGTGGTACTTGAAGTGGCTATGACACTCCGGATAGCTTCTAACAAGACCGATTAAAGACCGATTAAAGACAACTCACTTCGGTGGTACTTGAAGTGGCTATGACACTCCGGATAGCTTCTAACAAGACCGATTCAAGACCGATTAAAGACAACTCACTTCGGTGGTACTTGAAGTGGCTATGACACTCCGGATAGCTTCTAACAAGACCGATTCAAGACCGATTAAAGACAACTCACTTCGGTGGTACTTGAAGTGGCTATGACACTCCGGATAGCTTCTAACAAGACCGATTAAAGACCGATTAAAGACAACTCACTTCGGTGGTACTTGAAGTGGCTATGACACTCCGGATAGCTTCTAACAAGACCGATTCAAGACCGATTAAAGACAACTCACTTCGGTGGTACTTGAAGTGGCTATGACACTCCGGATAGCTTCTAACAAGACCGATTCAAGACCGATTAAAGACAACTCACTTCGGTGGTACTTGAAGTGGCTATGACACTCCGGATAGCTTCTAACAAGACCGATTAAAGACCGATTAAAGACAACTCACTTCGGTGGTACTTGAAGTGGCTATGACACTCCGGATAGCTTCTAACAAGACCGATTAAAGACCGATTAAAGACAACTCACTTCGGTGGTACTTGAAGTGGCTATGACACTCCGGATAGCTTCTAACAAGACCGATTAAAGACCGATTAAAGACAACTCACTTCGGTGGTACTTGAAGTGGCTATGACACTCCGGATAGCTTCTAACAAGACCGATTAAAGACCGATTAAAGACAACTCACTTCGGTGGTACTTGAAGTGGCTATGACACTCCGGATAGCTTCTAACAAGACCGATTAAAGACCGATTAAAGACAACTCACTTCGGTGGTACTTGAAGTGGCTATGACACTCCGGATAGCTTCTAACAAGACCGATTAAAGACCGATTAAAGACAACTCACTTCGGTGGTACTTGAAGTGGCTATGACACTCCGGATAGCTTCTAACAAGACCGATTAAAGACCGATTAAAGACAACTCACTTCGGTGGTACTTGAAGTGGCTATGACACTCCGGATAGCTTCTAACAAGACCGATTAAAGACCGATTAAAGACAACTCACTTCGGTGGTACTTGAAGTGGCTATGACACTCCGGATAGCTTCTAACAAGACCGATTAAAGACCGATTAAAGACAACTCACTTCGGTGGTACTTGAAGTGGCTATGACACTCCGGATAGCTTCTAACAAGACCGATTAAAGACCGATTAAAGACAACTCACTTCGGTGGTACTTGAAGTGGCTATGACACTCCGGATAGCTTCTAACAAGACCGATTAAAGACCGATTAAAGACAACTCACTTCGGTGGTACTTGAAGTGGCTATGACACTCCGGATAGCTTCTAACAAGACCGATTAAAGACCGATTAAAGACAACTCACTTCGGTGGTACTTGAAGTGGCTATGACACTCCGGATAGCTTCTAACAAGACCGATTAAAGACCGATTAAAGACAACTCACTTCGGTGGTACTTGAAGTGGCTATGACACTCCGGATAGCTTCTAACAAGACCGATTAAAGACCGATTAAAGACAACTCACTTCGGTGGTACTTGAAGTGGCTATGACACTCCGGATAGCTTCTAACAAGACCGATTAAAGACCGATTAAAGACAACTCACTTCGGTGGTACTTGAAGTGGCTATGACACTCCGGATAGCTTCTAACAAGACCGATTAAAGACCGATTAAAGACAACTCACTTCGGTGGTACTTGAAGTGGCTATGACACTCCGGATAGCTTCTAACAAGACCGATTAAAGACCGATTAAAGACAACTCACTTCGGTGGTACTTGAAGTGGCTATGACACTCCGGATAGCTTCTAACAAGACCGATTAAAGACCGATTAAAGACAACTCACTTCGGTGGTACTTGAAGTGGCTATGACACTCCGGATAGCTTCTAACAAGACCGATTAAAGACCGATTAAAGACAACTCACTTCGGTGGTACTTGAAGTGGCTATGACACTCCGGATAGCTTCTAACAAGACCGATTAAAGACCGATTAAAGACAACTCACTTCGGTGGTACTTGAAGTGGCTATGACACTCCGGATAGCTTCTAACAAGACCGATTAAAGACCGATTAAAGACAACTCACTTCGGTGGTACTTGAAGTGGCTATGACACTCCGGATAGCTTCTAACAAGACCGATTAAAGACCGATTAAAGACAACTCACTTCGGTGGTACTTGAAGTGGCTATGACACTCCGGATAGCTTCTAACAAGACCGATTAAAGACCGATTAAAGACAACTCACTTCGGTGGTACTTGAAGTGGCTATGACACTCCGGATAGCTTCTAACAAGACCGATTAAAGACCGATTAAAGACAACTCACTTCGGTGGTACTTGAAGTGGCTATGACACTCCGGATAGCTTCTAACAAGACCGATTAAAGACCGATTAAAGACAACTCACTTCGGTGGTACTTGAAGTGGCTATGACACTCCGGATAGCTTCTAACAAGACCGATTAAAGACCGATTAAAGACAACTCACTTCGGTGGTACTTGAAGTGGCTATGACACTCCGGATAGCTTCTAACAAGACCGATTAAAGACCGATAAGACAACTCACTTCGGTGGTACTTGAAGTGGCTATGACACTCCGGATAGCTTCTAACAAGACCGATTAAAGACCGATTAAAGACAACTCACTTCGGTGGTACTTGAAGTGGCTATGACACTCCGGATAGCTTCTAACAAGACCGATTAAAGACCGATTAAAGACAACTCACTTCGGTGGTACTTGAAGTGGCTATGACACTCCGGATAGCTTCTAACAAGACCGATTAAAGACCGATTAAAGACAACTCACTTCGGTGGTACTTGAAGTGGCTATGACACTCCGGATAGCTTCTAACAAGACCGATTAAAGACCGATTAAAGACAACTCACTTCGGTGGTACTTGAAGTGGCTATGACACTCCGGATAGCTTCTAACAAGACCGATTAAAGACCGATTAAAGACAACTCACTTCGGTGGTACTTGAAGTGGCTATGACACTCCGGATAGCTTCTAACAAGACCGATTAAAGACCGATTAAAGACAACTCACTTCGGTGGTACTTGAAGTGGCTATGACACTCCGGATAGCTTCTAACAAGACCGATTAAAGACCGATTAAAGACAACTCACTTCGGTGGTACTTGAAGTGGCTATGACACTCCGGATAGCTTCTAACAAGACCGATTAAAGACCGATTAAAGACAACTCACTTCGGTGGTACTTGAAGTGGCTATGACACTCCGGATAGCTTCTAACAAGACCGATTAAAGACCGATTAAAGACAACTCACTTCGGTGGTACTTGAAGTGGCTATGACACTCCGGATAGCTTCTAACAAGACCGATTAAAGACCGATTAAAGACAACTCACTTCGGTGGTACTTGAAGTGGCTATGACACTCCGGATAGCTTCTAACAAGACCGATTAAAGACCGATTAAAGACAACTCACTTCGGTGGTACTTGAAGTGGCTATGACACTCCGGATAGCTTCTAACAAGACCGATTAAAGACCGATTAAAGACAACTCACTTCGGTGGTACTTGAAGTGGCTATGACACTCCGGATAGCTTCTAACAAGACCGATTAAAGACCGATTAAAGACAACTCACTTCGGTGGTACTTGAAGTGGCTATGACACTCCGGATAGCTTCTAACAAGACCGATTAAAGACCGATTAAAGACAACTCACTTCGGTGGTACTTGAAGTGGCTATGACACTCCGGATAGCTTCTAACAAGACCGATTAAAGACCGATTAAAGACAACTCACTTCGGTGGTACTTGAAGTGGCTATGACACTCCGGATAGCTTCTAACAAGACCGATTAAAGACCGATTAAAGACAACTCACTTCGGTGGTACTTGAAGTGGCTATGACACTCCGGATAGCTTCTAACAAGACCGATTAAAGACCGATTAAAGACAACTCACTTCGGTGGTACTTGAAGTGGCTATGACACTCCGGATAGCTTCTAACAAGACCGATTAAAGACCGATTAAAGACAACTCACTTCGGTGGTACTTGAAGTGGCTATGACACTCCGGATAGCTTCTAACAAGACCGATTAAAGACCGATTAAAGACAACTCACTTCGGTGGTACTTGAAGTGGCTATGACACTCCGGATAGCTTCTAACAAGACCGATTAAAGACCGATTAAAGACAACTCACTTCGGTGGTACTTGAAGTGGCTATGACACTCCGGATAGCTTCTAACAAGACCGATTAAAGACCGATTAAAGACAACTCACTTCGGTGGTACTTGAAGTGGCTATGACACTCCGGATAGCTTCTAACAAGACCGATTAAAGACCGATTAAAGACAACTCACTTCGGTGGTACTTGAAGTGGCTATGACACTCCGGATAGCTTCTAACAAGACCGATTAAAGACCGATTAAAGACAACTCACTTCGGTGGTACTTGAAGTGGCTATGACACTCCGGATAGCTTCTAACAAGACCGATTAAAGACCGATTAAAGACAACTCACTTCGGTGGTACTTGAAGTGGCTATGACACTCCGGATAGCTTCTAACAAGACCGATTAAAGACCGATTAAAGACAACTCACTTCGGTGGTACTTGAAGTGGCTATGACACTCCGGATAGCTTCTAACAAGACCGATTAAAGACCGATTAAAGACAACTCACTTCGGTGGTACTTGAAGTGGCTATGACACTCCGGATAGCTTCTAACAAGACCGATTAAAGACCGATTAAAGACAACTCACTTCGGTGGTACTTGAAGTGGCTATGACACTCCGGATAGCTTCTAACAAGACCGATTAAAGACCGATTAAAGACAACTCACTTCGGTGGTACTTGAAGTGGCTATGACACTCCGGATAGCTTCTAACAAGACCGATTAAAGACCGATTAAAGACAACTCACTTCGGTGGTACTTGAAGTGGCTATGACACTCCGGATAGCTTCTAACAAGACCGATTAAAGACCGATTAAAGACAACTCACTTCGGTGGTACTTGAAGTGGCTATGACACTCCGGATAGCTTCTAACAAGACCGATTAAAGACCGATTAAAGACAACTCACTTCGGTGGTACTTGAAGTGGCTATGACACTCCGGATAGCTTCTAACAAGACCGATTCAAGACCGATTAAAGACAACTCACTTCGGTGGTACTTGAAGTGGCTATGACACTCCGGATAGCTTCTAACAAGACCGATTCAAGACCGATTAAAGACAACTCACTTCGGTGGTACTTGAAGTGGCTATGACACTCCGGATAGCTTCTAACAAGACCGATTAAAGACCGATTAAAGACAACTCACTTCGGTGGTACTTGAAGTGGCTATGACACTCCGGATAGCTTCTAACAAGACCGATTCAAGACCGATTAAAGACAACTCACTTCGGTGGTACTTGAAGTGGCTATGACACTCCGGATAGCTTCTAACAAGACCGATTCAAGACCGATTAAAGACAACTCACTTCGGTGGTACTTGAAGTGGCTATGACACTCCGGATAGCTTCTAACAAGACCGATTCAAGACCGATTAAAGACAACTCACTTCGGTGGTACTTGAAGTGGCTATGACACTCCGGATAGCTTCTAACAAGACCGATTAAAGACCGATTAAAGACAACTCACTTCGGTGGTACTTGAAGTGGCTATGACACTCCGGATAGCTTCTAACAAGACCGATTCAAGACCGATTAAAGACAACTCACTTCGGTGGTACTTGAAGTGGCTATGACACTCCGGATAGCTTCTAACAAGACCGATTAAGACGATTAAAGACAACTCACTTCGGTGGTACTTGAAGTGGCTATGACACTCCGGATAGCTTCTAACAAGACCGATTCAAGACCGATTAAAGACAACTCACTTCGGTGGTACTTGAAGTGGCTATGACACTCCGGATAGCTTCTAACAAGACCGATTCAAGACCGATTAAAGACAACTCACTTCGGTGGTACTTGAAGTGGCTATGACACTCCGGATAGCTTCTAACAAGACCGATTCAAGACCGATTAAAGACAACTCACTTCGGTGGTACTTGAAGTGGCTATGACACTCCGGATAGCTTCTAACAAGACCGATTCAAGACCGATTAAAGACAACTCACTTCGGTGGTACTTGAAGTGGCTATGACACTCCGGATAGCTTCTAACAAGACCGATTCAAGACCGATTAAAGACAACTCACTTCGGTGGTACTTGAAGTGGCTATGACACTCCGGATAGCTTCTAACAAGACCGATTCAAGACCGATTAAAGACAACTCACTTCGGTGGTACTTGAAGTGGCTATGACACTCCGGATAGCTTCTAACAAGACCGATTCAAGACCGATTAAAGACAACTCACTTCGGTGGTACTTGAAGTGGCTATGACACTCCGGATAGCTTCTAACAAGACCGATTCAAGACCGATTAAAGACAACTCACTTCGGTGGTACTTGAAGTGGCTATGACACTCCGGATAGCTTCTAACAAGACCGATTCAAGACCGATTAAAGACAACTCACTTCGGTGGTACTTGAAGTGGCTATGACACTCCGGATAGCTTCTAACAAGACCGATTCAAGACCGATTAAAGACAACTCACTTCGGTGGTACTTGAAGTGGCTATGACACTCCGGATAGCTTCTAACAAGACCGATTCAAGACCGATTAAAGACAACTCACTTCGGTGGTACTTGAAGTGGCTATGACACTCCGGATAGCTTCTAACAAGACCGATTCAAGACCGATTAAAGACAACTCACTTCGGTGGTACTTGAAGTGGCTATGACACTCCGGATAGCTTCTAACAAGACCGATTCAAGACCGATTAAAGACAACTCACTTCGGTGGTACTTGAAGTGGCTATGACACTCCGGATAGCTTCTAACAAGACCGATTCAAGACCGATTAAAGACAACTCACTTCGGTGGTACTTGAAGTGGCTATGACACTCCGGATAGCTTCTAACAAGACCGATTCAAGACCGATTAAAGACAACTCACTTCGGTGGTACTTGAAGTGGCTATGACACTCCGGATAGCTTCTAACAAGACCGATTCAAGACCGATTAAAGACAACTCACTTCGGTGGTACTTGAAGTGGCTATGACACTCCGGATAGCTTCTAACAAGACCGATTCAAGACCGATTAAAGACAACTCACTTCGGTGGTACTTGAAGTGGCTATGACACTCCGGATAGCTTCTAACAAGACCGATTCAAGACCGATTAAAGACAACTCACTTCGGTGGTACTTGAAGTGGCTATGACACTCCGGATAGCTTCTAACAAGACCGATTCAAGACCGATTAAAGACAACTCACTTCGGTGGTACTTGAAGTGGCTATGACACTCCGGATAGCTTCTAACAAGACCGATTCAAGACCGATTAAAGACAACTCACTTCGGTGGTACTTGAAGTGGCTATGACACTCCGGATAGCTTCTAACAAGACCGATTCAAGACCGATTAAAGACAACTCACTTCGGTGGTACTTGAAGTGGCTATGACACTCCGGATAGCTTCTAACAAGACCGATTCAAGACCGATTAAAGACAACTCACTTCGGTGGTACTTGAAGTGGCTATGACACTCCGGATAGCTTCTAACAAGACCGATTCAAGACCGATTAAAGACAACTCACTTCGGTGGTACTTGAAGTGGCTATGACACTCCGGATAGCTTCTAACAAGACCGATTCAAGACCGATTAAAGACAACTCACTTCGGTGGTACTTGAAGTGGCTATGACACTCCGGATAGCTTCTAACAAGACCGATTCAAGACCGATTAAAGACAACTCACTTCGGTGGTACTTGAAGTGGCTATGACACTCCGGATAGCTTCTAACAAGACCGATTAAAGACCGATTAAAGACAACTCACTTCGGTGGTACTTGAAGTGGCTATGACACTCCGGATAGCTTCTAACAAGACCGATTCAAGACCGATTAAAGACAACTCACTTCGGTGGTACTTGAAGTGGCTATGACACTCCGGATAGCTTCTAACAAGACCGATTCAAGACCGATTAAAGACAACTCACTTCGGTGGTACTTGAAGTGGCTATGACACTCCGGATAGCTTCTAACAAGACCGATTCAAGACCGATTAAAGACAACTCACTTCGGTGGTACTTGAAGTGGCTATCACACTCCGGATAGCTTCTAACAAGACCGATTAAAGACCGATTAAAGACAACTCACTTCGGTGGTACTTGAAGTGGCTATGACACTCCGGATAGCTTCTAACAAGACCGATTCAAGACCGATTAAAGACAACTCACTTCGGTGGTACTTGAAGTGGCTATGACACTCCGGATAGCTTCTAACAAGACCGATTCAAGACCGATTAAAGACAACTCACTTCGGTGGTACTTGAAGTGGCTATGACACTCCGGATAGCTTCTAACAAGACCGATTCAAGACCGATTAAAGACAACTCACTTCGGTGGTACTTGAAGTGGCTATGACACTCCGGATAGCTTCTAACAAGACCGATTCAAGACCGATTAAAGACAACTCACTTCGGTGGTACTTGAAGTGGCTATGACACTCCGGATAGCTTCTAACAAGACCGATTCAAGACCGATTAAAGACAACTCACTTCGGTGGTACTTGAAGTGGCTATGACACTCCGGATAGCTTCTAACAAGACCGATTAAAGACAACTCACTTCGGTGGTACTTGAAGTGGCTATCACACTCCGGATAGCTTCTAACAAGACCGATTAAAGACCGATTAAAGACAACTCACTTCGGTGGTACTTGAAGTGGCTATGACACTCCGGATAGCTTCTAACAAGACCGATTCAAGACCGATTAAAGACAACTCACTTCGGTGGTACTTGAAGTGGCTATGACACTCCGGATAGCTTCTAACAAGACCGATTAAAGACAACTCACTTCGGTGGTACTTGAAGTGGCTATGACACTCCGGATAGCTTCTAACAAGACCGATTCAAGACCGATTAAAGACAACTCACTTCGGTGGTACTTGAAGTGGCTATGACACTCCGGATAGCTTCTAACAAGACCGATTCAAGACCGATTAAAGACAACTCACTTCGGTGGTACTTGAAGTGGCTATGACACTCCGGATAGCTTCTAACAAGACCGATTCAAGACCGATTAAAGACAACTCACTTCGGTGGTACTTGAAGTGGCTATGACACTCCGGATAGCTTCTAACAAGACCGATTAAAGACAACTCACTTCGGTGGTACTTGAAGTGGCTATGACACTCCGGATAGCTTCTAACAAGACCGATTCAAGACCGATTAAAGACAACTCACTTCGGTGGTACTTGAAGTGGCTATGACACTCCGGATAGCTTCTAACAAGACCGATTCAAGACCGATTAAAGACAACTCACTTCGGTGGTACTTGAAGTGGCTATGACACTCCGGATAGCTTCTAACAAGACCGATTCAAGACCGATTAAAGACAACTCACTTCGGTGGTACTTGAAGTGGCTATCACACTCCGGATAGCTTCTAACAAGACCGATTAAAGACCGATTAAAGACAACTCACTTCGGTGGTACTTGAAGTGGCTATGACACTCCGGATAGCTTCTAACAAGACCGATTAAAGACAACTCACTTCGGTGGTACTTGAAGTGGCTATGACACTCCGGATAGCTTCTAACAAGACCGATTCAAGACCGATTAAAGACAACTCACTTCGGTGGTACTTGAAGTGGCTATGACACTCCGGATAGCTTCTAACAAGACCGATTCAAGACCGATTAAAGACAACTCACTTCGGTGGTACTTGAAGTGGCTATCACACTCCGGATAGCTTCTAACAAGACCGATTCCTTCGCTCCAGACCCCCGGGCATAGTGTTGAGTCCAGAAACGAGCAGTTCGCTACAAAAAAAAGGCAAAATAATGTTTCCGATTGAAAAGAGCACATGTATACGGTGCTCCAAACAGCGAACGAGAAGTATGGTCTTTAAACTAGCACGAAGGGTTGTGTTTTCTCCGTCATAACAAGTCATTCTTTCTTCAACTTGTTTTTTAGAACCGAAAGTTGTACTTTAGTACTACAAAATTATCATCAGTCTCTCTCTCTCTCTCTCTCTCTGCCTTTTTGAGTTCTTTCGAGTACTTTTGAAAGTTAAACTTCTTACAATAGGGAATTTTTTACACTGCTGTTTCGGACGAGCATTTGGACCCAATTCTTGGAAAATGTCTACTTCTTCGATATGTACTTCTCCAGTAGGCACTATTACTGTTCTCTTTGAATCATCTTATCAAACACCTTAGCGTCTACACAACGAGCGGAGATTCTTGTTACAACTCTAAACTTTTGTTGTGTTTCTCTTTACTTTCTGCTTTCATAAACGTATTCTCATAGCTCTAACTTCCATAATACATAAGTCTTTCATAAACACTGAGTTGAATCTACACGTTAGTAAAAGATTTCAGTCATAGGTCGCCAGGACTGTTGAGAAATCTTATTTGAGTGGAGTAGTCGAGAATAATCCCTTTTTCTGTAAAACCCTTACTTCTATCATCTTTGACTTGGGCTCGCTTCTCATTTCTCACTTCTCATATTTTTTCTCGTTTCTCAACAGTTGCGAGGGACCTCTGCTTTTATTCTAGAAGAAAAGTAGAAGAAATAAAAGTGACAGAGTAAGAAGGTTTGTTGTTGATGAACTGCTTGGCAACGACTGCGTCCTGGGGGTCACTCGGCTCTGGGTGCGCTAGCAGTGTTTGAATACTCAGCAGCACCGTTCTCAACGACAACGTCGCAACCCTGAAAATCAGTTTAAAATCCGCTACTTCGATTCGAAGAATTTTTTTATGTCCTTAAGCCATAAAGCTACATAACCTGAGAACTCTATAGGTGTAGAGCAATGAAACAGCATCTTTTTTTTAATTTTCGAAGGTCGGTCTCATCATTTGAAACTTTGATGTCCGGAAGAAAACCCCTTGCCACGAATGGAAGAAAACTCCTTGCCACGAATAGACCCGTTTAGGCTTTACAGAGTATAAAACTCTACCAAGAAAAGTCATCCACTGGGTACAGAAGCCGGTAGATCATGAAATAAATTTGGGTAAACACTAGAAGAATGGAAAGGTTGAAAATCTCAGTATTCGGTACAGAAGCCGGTAGATCATGAAATAAATTTGGGTCAACACTAAAAGAATGGAATGGTTGAAAAGCTCAGTATTCAACTACTGTTTTGAGCCAGCCTGAGCTCAAAATTTCAAATAGCAAAATGATCAGTAAATCGTACTCATTCCAGGGTGTTTCTTACCACCCGCATACTTTTTCTCAAGCGCATAGATTCCCAGAATTTCAGAGTTTGGAATTTTTTCTTCAAAGATCTAGAATTTTCCTAGGTAAAAATCGAAAAATTCTTCTTTCGAGTGCATAGATTTGAATGTTTTTCGGACTTTTCGAAGAACGCATATATTTTTTCACCCGCAGTGCGGATGAAAGAAACACCGTGACTCATTCTAAAATTCAAATATAACCGCTAATGCGAGTAGAATCTATATGAAAAGAGCAAGAAAGTAGAAGGGAGATGGACGGATGGGAGGCCGGAGGTAACCTCTTACCTTTATAGAGTTGACAGAATCGACAGCTAACCACTTATCCTTGAGAATGTCGAGGCAGATAGTTCCCGTTTGGGAGCTGATGTTCGGATGCCACACTCTCGTGATGAACTGAGCCTTCAAAAGCCCACAAACTGTTACCAGGTGTTAAATGAGACCGGTATAAAGCATGTTTATTGAGTTGAAAGAGGAATGAGGAAAGGCAAAAAGAGAAGTAGAGGAAAAGTACAATAGAACGGAAGGAGAAGAGAATGTAGATCATTTCGGCGGGAACATGTATGCGCTAACATAGCTGGTCCGGTAACCATTTAACCCCTGAGTGTTACGATTTTTTAAGTTTCTAGTTTTCCAAGAATTTCATACCAAAAGGGTTATTAAAACTTTTTTTACCCAAAATTTTTACATAGTTCTTTATCTCGTACGTAATAGTTCGCATTTACTCGCTAAAAAATATAAAATAGACAAAAATGCGGAGAATCGCGGATATGAACGAAATGCTGACTATATCCCTTACTTGTTATTTAGTCTCGGACAACTAATTTATTTTTCTCTCGATTTTTTTTTTGAAAAATGCGTTACAGTAAGTGAGAGAAACCCGCATCACTAAGTTGTATATCTACTTTATTCAAGAAGGCTTCATATAGACTATGGATACATCTAAGTGGAGGGGCGATGTTTAAACCTGCTCATAAGCTGAAACCAGATTATGTGACTACTTTTCATCTGTAGTAAAATTAACATTAACCTGCAGGGGTTAAATGGTTACCGGACCAGCTATGTTAGTGCATACATGTTCGCGCCGAGAATGATCTACATTCTCTTCTCCTTCCATTCTGTTCCACTTTCTAATTCTCTTTTCACTATTTTTGCCTTTTCCAACTCGCTTGGCGTGTACAAACATGACTCAGACCGACCTAATTTAACGCCTGTTAATCTGTTCTTGTTTTAAAAACTACCTAATTTAACACCTGTTAACCTGTACTTGTTTTAAAAACTACCTAATTTAACGCCTGTTAATCTGTACTTGTTTTAAAAACTACCTAATTTAACGCCTGTTAACCTGTACTTGTTTTAAAAACTACCTAATTTAACGCCTGTTAACCTGTACTTGTTTTAAAAACTTCCTTGTTACGCGCAAGCCAGTTCGAAATGCCTCGTGCTCTACGTTTTCCTTTGACTATTCAACCACAAAAAACAATTGTGCATTAAAGTTCTAATGACGGTTATACAACATAGGTAAACTGCCAACTGGCAAAAAAATTCTAGGGCGACCGACCTACCGACCCTCTCCCTCACCCAAAATGAATGTATTATAGTTTTTACAACTAAAATTGAAATAAAAACTTCATTCCTTTGCATAAGTAGAACTTTTCATTAGCCACAACTCAGACCCAACCGGTTTAGAGTCGAAATAGAACCTTGAGAGGTTTGAAAGGATAATCATCGGGGAAGTTGATATCAAGCTGGAATCGTCCGCCTTCGTAAGGCGTATCCGGCGGTCCTCGGATCTCACCCTAGAAATTTGCGATATAATGAAATTGCCTAAAAAATAGACCGAGCAGCACCACTCAATTCACACAATAATGAATTTTCAGTTTCTAAATTTCACCTTTAAATTTGAATCATTGGATTAACAGCCATAATTATCCTACCTAAGCCATGGAATAAGATACTTAAATTGAGGAAAAAAACATGTGAGAAAGTGTAAATTACAAAGCATCTCGTCTTTCTTCTGCTTAGTAATGATTTAAAACAACAGAGAGAAGTGCTTCGAAAAACGATCTCATTCAGGGAAAAGTTTTTTAGATTAAAAAAAACTGGAAGCATAAAGTGAGAACAAAAACTCCAGCCTCAAAAAAAGGAATTGTCGAACCTTTATATGACTGAAAGCTCCTTCATCAATGATCTCAATAGTAATTCCAAGATCCGCCATTTCTCCGTCAATCACCACTTCTCGACACTCCCGTTGGATTCGCTTCGTTGTTGTGTTTGACATACTGAAACACAATCCCATAATTCAACTTGTTTTTTCTTTATTATAAGTTATCTCAAGTTGAGAAATGTTTTTTAAAATAATCAAAATTTTAAAATCTCTTAAATGAATTATAACGACTGTTAGAATTCAATTGGAAGTGCAATGTGTCGGATTTCCCGCGACTGTTTTGTTCTTTTTACAAGAGGATTGTAAAGCTGTTTTTAATGGAATCAAATATTAGTCATTTACGCGCGCGATCACCAATAAGGGAAGTTATGCGGCTGCATGATTTAAATTTACAAAATATAATAATTATTATTATTTAATTTGGTAAATCAACAGTTCAATGCAAATTGATCAATGTACGCTTGTTTCTTCCCATATTTTTTTTTCTTCAAAACTTCCCTAAACAAGTTGGTGGTTTTATTGAGAGTTACGAGAGCTATCGAAAAGTTTCAGAGCTCCTATATTACGGCAAACAGGTGTATTTTGTACATCAAGAGTTTCGAAAAATTCCTTTCCACAATCGAACTTAGTGAGAATTGAAATCTAGTTTCAAGCGGAAATTTTACTCTGGTTTCCAGTCTTTCCTTTTTGTGTGCCGAGGATATCCATAATTAAGATCAAGGCTTACACTCAATTTCGGAGCTAATGGCTTACCCTCAATTAGACCGAGAGTGGGTAAGTGAACGGGAAAGAGAGAGAAGAAGAATGAAAGAGGAATGTACCCATGAAAGAATGAAAGAGCTCTTCCTAGAGAAAATAATCCTATTTTTGTTTAAGACTTTGGCCATTGTCGGATTGGTGTGAATTCGTATTCGCGTGTGAAAACAAAAGTTTATTGTTGAAACCATAGGTTACCTAAATTTGTCACAAAAATCTACGTGCGGAGGTCCGAGCGGTAAAAAGTTTTTCCCGGGTTTTGTGTTTGAATTGGACTCCTTAATGCACTTTATTAGATTTTCCTTCAAGGTAAATAATGAAAAAAAGCAGTTTACAGCAGAGAATTATTATAAGCTATTTCTTTCTTGTTTTTAGATGGTATTTTCTTAAATTTGAATGCAACGATAAGTCGGCTGATACATACTTTAACACCACGAACACGATAATACATAATGAAATAAATCTGCATTCGATAAACACTTGGGAACGTTAGAAATTTGGACAATAGTTTTTCTTTCTTTTTCCGAACGGCTCTGCTATGAACTGCAGAATTTTTTCTTTTTGGGCGGGGGGCAGGGGGTTTTCGTACCCTTTGGTAACTAATGGTTGGAACTTCGATCTTTTTGGATTTCGAAGCCTCGACGTCATTAGACACTCTCAGTTCCAGAGCCGCAATTCATCGGTGAGATATCCTTGAGCGCGGGTGTTTTTCAAGACTGCAAGAATAACAACTTTTGTCTGTGCCCCTAAAATGTTGTTCTCTCTTATCGCTATGTCATCCGAGTAGATCCACCTGGTAGCAGATAAAAAGGGTGTAATGTGTATCTCACTTTCGTCTGTCTTCAGGTTTGTGCTCTTCTGGTTGCCGTTCGTTCTCTCTCTATCTCTTTGTCTTTCTGTCTGTCTCTCTCTTAATTTTTCTCTCTCTTTCTCTGTTTGTCTTTCTCTCTGTCTCTCTCTCTCTCTGTTTGTCTTTCTCTCTCTCTCTCTCTCTCTCTCTCTCTCTCTCTCTCTTATTCCATCTTATTTCACACTATAAGCTGTCCCGAATGAATGGTCAATTCGTCTTGTAGTAATGTGTCGACGAGGCAGCAAGCCACGAAAATTCTATGCTTGTTCAAGAGAAAGAGAAAGGTCGAGTGAGAGAGTCTCATCGAATTCAAAGAAACTAGAAATTTGAATACATTTGAGATATCCCTTTCAATTTCACTTTGCATACTCCTCATAGGTAAACCATAAACTGACCAAGGTGCGCTGTTGAGAATTTGGAAAAAAAACGACCAGTTTTGAGCGGAGGAGTTTGAAATGACAACTTGTTTGCGCTTCTCCGCCATCTAACTTTCTAATCATTCTCACTTTACGCTCAAAGAAAGGCACTTTTTACTTGGTCTGGTAGGGCGGAGCCTCCTCCGCGCGTTTTGCGCGCAATGTCTCAGGAAGAGATTTTATTCATGAAAACTCCCTTCCCCCCTTTCTCCTTAGGGCCCCCTTTCCCCCCTCTAGCGTTTAAAGCCCACGAGCGCCCTTCCAGACCAAGTAAAAAAAGTACCAGAAGAAAGTAGTTTTTTGAAGTTTCCAGCAATTGCAAGTGAATTTTTAAACTATTGATCAAAAAAAGCTAGTAAAAATTATGTTTGTTATTCTATTTTTCCGTCGCGCGCTTTCTGTCTTACTCCAAAGTCTGTCGCTCCCTCGAAATTACCCTTTTAATTATTTTTTCGCTGCTTTTTCGGTTGATGAGAAACAGCCCACATCTGACTGAAGCTTTGTTAGACCGTTCAACTGAGGAGCTCATTCTCAAAAAAACTTTGTTTTAGAAAAATTCTCAGAAAAAAATTACTTTCATAATCAACTACTTTACTTTCATACTTTCATAATTTATCTCATTTAGTTGCGAAACAGTCATTTTAATCATTTAACTGTGCAGATATTTTGAACTCTCTTAGTTTTTTTTTTTTAGGAAAGTTTAATTTATGAGAAAGCAGCGAATATGCCATTTCGCATGCTTGGTTCGTGTATATCTGCAAGGGCCGCCACCTATCACTAAAAATGTCGAGCCTTTTTTCTTATAATTTCATAACTATCTGAGTTCTAAAATCGCTCGAGTTATTTGGTAACAACACTCATTTTCAAATCTTTTCCATTTAGAAAAATACTAATAGAGATCGGTCAAGGGTATCGCTATACATCAGTCACCTCTCTCATCTCCTCCTCTCTCTCTAATTTCTACCTCGTTCTCTTTCGTTTTTCGGACATTCGTTTCAATTTTCCTTACTCTGCCGTCACACCCGAGCGTCAAAACCAAACAGCGTTTTTTGCCGTTCGAGACTTCCAGTAGAACAACCCTTAGAGAAATTTTGAAAGCATTCATTTCAACAACAAATGATTTGTCCTCTTAACCAGTCGTCACTGCCTTTAAATTGTGCAACTCAGAATTTGAAGATTTAGTCATTTCAACCCTTATTGTTAGCTTAGAAAAAACTATCAGACGGACTCTCAACAAAAAATTGAATTTGATACATCTGTCATTTTCATTCAATCACTGTCTTTTTTCTATTGACTTCTCGCTTTTTCTATGATTCTTTCTCTTCCCTCTATTTTGTTTCCGTCTCTCACGACCCTTCATTTTTTCTCGTTTCTCTTTTGACTCCTAATTTTTTCCTTCTCAATGTTTTTCTTACTTTTCTATTTTGTTTCAGATATCTTTTCTAAATCCATTTCTCATCCTTCATTCCCTCAACACTAGTAGTGTCATAGGTCACCGAAATTTGTTTTAAAAGTTTTCGTGGGTGGGGGGCCGGGGGGTAAAATTTTTTTCGAGTTTTTATGTATGAATTTGATTCCTTGTTGTAGTGTTTTAGAATTGACTTTAAAGTCAGTAATAAAATAATGCAGTTTGCAGCGGAGTGTTATTGTAAGCGATTTCTTTAGCAAGTTTTTAATTTTTTCTTTCTTCTCCAACTTGAAAATAATTAGAAATGGATTGTTTTATTTTCTTTTGAGGCAGGGGGGAGGGTTGGTTTCTTACCCCTTGGTGACCCATGTTTTCTTTTGAGGCAGGGGGGAGGGTTGGTTTCTTACCCCTTGGTGACCCATGTTTTCTTTTGAGGCAGGGGGGAGGGTTGGTTTCTTACCCCTTGGTGACCCATGTTTTCTTTTATTTTCATTTACATCACTGATTCACTTTGTTCAAGACAAATTCATGTTAAATTCCTTTCATTATGATTTTGAGGTAATTCTGATTTACTACAGAACTAAAAACTCTCATTTCTCCTTGTTATTTGTTTCACTTTCTTTCATTTCTCTCTAAAGAACTGAAATCTCATTTCTCCATCTCTTAACCGAAATTTTATATGTTAATTAGCTCTCCAGACTCCAGTATCTCAATTTCCAGTAGTTTCCAATTACTCAGAGTGCAACACATTCGATTGAACAGAAAACAGGGAAGTCACGACTAGAATTTATTTTTTCGTGTTTACGGGTTAGTGGGAATAACCAGGGGTTAAATGCAGCCGCCCAATTTGGGTTTACATGTATCCGCCGCTCAAAGTTTGGAGGAAAAAAGAAGAGGGAATGAAGGAAAAGGGTAAGAAAAGAGAGGGAGTTTTTTGTCAATAGTGTGTGTACATGTATCCGCCGACGGGACCGATCCGGTCACTATTTAACCCCTGTCAATAGTGTGTGTACATGTATCCGCCGACGGGACCGATCCGGTCACTATTTAACCCCTGTCAATAGTGTGTGTACATGTATCCGCCGACGGGACCGATCCGGTCACTATTTAACCCCTGTCAATAGTGTGTGTACATGTATCCGCCGACGGGACCGATCCGGTCACTATTTAACCCCTGTCAATAGTGTGTGTACATGTATCCGCCGACGGGACCGATCCGGTCACTATTTAACCCCTGTCAATAGTGTGTGTACATGTATCCGCCGACGGGACCGATCCGGTCACTATTTAACCCCTGTCAATAGTGTGTGTACATGTATCCACCGACGGGACCGATCCGGTCACTATTTAACCCCTGGGAATAACCAGTCAATAGTGTGTGTACATGTATCCGCCGACGGGACCGATCCGGTCACTATTTAACCCCTGGGAATAACCAGTCAATAGTGTGTGTACATGTATCCGCCGACGGGACCGATCCGGTCACTATTTAACCCCTGGGAATAGTGTGTGTACATGTATCCGCCGACGGGACCGATCCGGTCACTATTTAACCCCTGGGAATAACCAGTCAATAGTGTGTGTACATGTATCCGCCGACGGGACCGATCCGGTCACTATTTAACCCCTGTCAATAGTGTGTGTACATGTATCCGCCGACGGGACCGATCCGGTCACTATTTAACCCCTGTCAATAGTGTGTGTACATGTATCCACCGACGGGACCGATCCGGTCACTATTTAACCCCTGTCAATAGTGTGTGTACATGTATCCGCCGACGGGACCGATCCGGTCACTATTTAACCCCTGTCAATAGTGTGTGTACATGTATCCACCGACGGGACCGATCCGGTCACTATTTAACCCCTGTCAATAGTGTGTGTACATGTATCCGCCGACGGGACCGATCCGGTCACTATTTAACCCCTGTCAATAGTGTGTGTACATGTATCCACCGACGGGACCGATCCGGTCACTATTTAACCCCTGTCAATAGTGTGTGTACATGTATCCGCCGACGGGACCGATCCGGTCACTATTTAACCCCTGTCAATAGTGTGTG
This sequence comes from Allodiplogaster pararmata, assembly GCA_964056735.1. NCBI lineage: Eukaryota > Metazoa > Nematoda > Chromadorea > Rhabditida > Diplogasteridae > Allodiplogaster > Allodiplogaster pararmata. The sequence continues at coordinate 19,179,300 of OZ057403.1, forward strand.
TACATGTATCCGCCGACGGGACCGATCCGGTCACTATTTAACCCCTGTCAATAGTGTGTGTACATGTATCCGCCGACGGGACCGATCCGGTCACTATTTAACCCCTGTCAATAGTGTGTGTACATGTATCCACCGACGGGACCGATCCGGTCACTATTTAACCCCTGTCAATAGTGTGTGTACATGTATCCGCCGACGGGACCGATCCGGTCACTATTTAACCCCTGTCAATAGTGTGTGTACATGTATCCACCGACGGGACCGATCCGGTCACTATTTAACCCCTGTCAATAGTGTGTGTACATGTATCCACCGACGGGACCGATCCGGTCACTATTTAACCCCTGTCAATAGTGTGTGTACATGTATCCGCCGACGGGACCGATCCGGTCACTATTTAACCCCTGTCAATAGTGTGTGTACATGTATCCACCGACGGGACCGATCCGGTCACTATTTAACCCCTGTCAATAGTGTGTGTACATGTATCCGCCGACGGGACCGATCCGGTCACTATTTAACCCCTGTCAATAGTGTGTGTACATGTATCCACCGACGGGACCGATCCGGTCACTATTTAACCCCTGTCAATAGTGTGTGTACATGTATCCACCGACGGGACCGATCCGGTCACTATTTAACCCCTGTCAATAGTGTGTGTACATGTATCCACCGACGGGACCGATCCGGTCACTATTTAACCCCTGTCAATAGTGTGTGTACATGTATCCGCCGACGGGACCGATCCGGTCACTATTTAACCCCTGTCAATAGTGTGTGTACATGTATCCGCCGACGGGACCGATCCGGTCACTATTTAACCCCTGTCAATAGTGTGTGTACATGTATCCACCAACGGGACCGATCCGGTCACTATTTAACCCCTGTCAATAGTGTGTGTACATGTATCCGCCGACGGGACCGATCCGGTCACTTTTTAACCCCTGTCAATAGTGTGTGTACATGTATCCACCGACGGGACCGATCCGGTCACTATTTAACCCCTGTCAATAGTGTGTGTACATGTATCCACCGATGGGACCGATCCGGTCACTATTTAACCCCTGTCAATAGTGTGTGTACATGTATCCGCCGACGGGACCGATCCGGTCACTATTTAACCCCTGTCAATAGTGTGTGTACATGTATCCGCCGACGGGACCGATCCGGTCACTATTTAACCCCTGTCAATAGTGTGTGTACATGTATCCGCCGACGGGACCGATCCGGTCACTATTTAACCCCTGTCAATAGTGTGTGTACATGTATCCGCCGACGGGACCGATCCGGTCACTATTTAACCCCTGTCAATAGTGTGTGTACATGTATCCACCGACGGGACCGATCCGGTCACTATTTAACCCCTGTCAATAGTGTGTGTACATGTATCCACCGACGGGACCGATCCGGTCACTATTTAACCCCTGTCATTAGTGTGTGTACATGTATCCGCCGACGGGACCGATCCGGTCACTATTTAACCCCTGTCAATAGTGTGTGTACATGTATCCGCCGACGGGACCGATCCGGTCACTATTTAACCCCTGTCAATAGTGTGTGTATATGTATCCGCCGACGGGACCGATCCGGTCACTATTTAACCCCTGTCAATAGTGTGTGTACATGTATCCACCGACGGGACCGATCCGGTCACTATTTAACCCCTGTCAATAGTGTGTGTACATGTATCCACCGACGGGACCGATCCGGTCACTATTTAACCCCTGGGAATAACCAGTCAATAGTGTGTGTACATGTATCCGCCGACGGGACCGATCCGGTCACTATTTAACCCCTGTCAATAGTGTGTGTACATGTATCCGCCGACGGGACCGATCCGGTCACTATTTAACCCCTGTCAATAGTGTGTGTACATGTATCCGCCGACGGGACCGATCCGGTCACTATTTAACCCCTGTCAATAGTGTGTGTACATGTATCCACCGACGGGACCGATCCGGTCACTATTTAACCCCTGTCAATAGTGTGTGTACATGTATCCACCGACGGGACCGATCCGGTCACTATTTAAAAACCCCTGGGAATAACCAGTCAATAGTGTGTGTACATGTATCCGCCGACGGGACCGATCCGGTCACTATTTAACCCCTGTCAATAGTGTGTGTACATGTATCCGCCGACGGGACCGATCCGGTCACTATTTAACCCCTGTCAATAGTGTGTGTACATGTATCCGCCGACGGGACCGATCCGGTCACTATTTAACCCCTGTCAATAGTGTGTGTACATGTATCCGCCGACGGGACCGATCCGGTCACTATTTAACCCCTGTCAATAGTGTGTGTACATGTATCCGCCGACGGGACCGATCCGGTCACTATTTAACCCCTGTCAATAGTGTGTGTACATGTATCCGCCGACGGGACCGATCCGGTCACTATTTAACCCCTGTCAATAGTGTGTGTACATGTATCCACCGACGGGACCGATCCGGTCACTATTTAACCCCTGTCAATAGTGTGTGTACATGTATCCACCGACGGGACCGATCCGGTCACTATTTAACCCCTGGGAATAACCAGTCAATAGTGTGTGTACATGTATCCGCCGACGGGACCGATCCGGTCACTATTTAACCCCTGTCAATAGTGTGTGTACATGTATCCGCCGACGGGACCGATCCGGTCACTATTTAACCCCTGTCAATAGTGTGTGTACATGTATCCGCCGACGGGACCGATCCGGTCACTATTTAACCCCTGTCAATAGTGTGTGTACATGTATCCGCCGACGGGACCGATCCGGTCACTATTTAACCCCTGTCAATAGTGTGTGTACATGTATCCGCCGACGGGACCGATCCGGTCACTATTTAACCCCTGTCAATAGTGTGTGTACATGTATCCACCGACGGGACCGATCCGGTCACTATTTAACCCCTGTCAATAGTGTGTGTACATGTATCCACCGACGGGACCGATCCGGTCACTATTTAACCCCTGGGAATAACCAGTCAATAGTGTGTGTACATGTATCCGCCGACGGGACCGATCCGGTCACTATTTAACCCCTGTCAATAGTGTGTGTACATGTATCCGCCGACGGGACCGATCCGGTCACTATTTAACCCCTGTCAATAGTGTGTGTACATGTATCCGCCGACGGGACCGATCCGGTCACTATTTAACCCCTGTCAATAGTGTGTGTACATGTATCCGCCGACGGGACCGATCCGGTCACTATTTAACCCCTGTCAATAGTGTGTGTACATGTATCCGCCGACGGGACCGATCCGGTCACTATTTAACCCCTGTCAATAGTGTGTGTACATGTATCCGCCGACGGGACCGATCCGGTCACTATTTAACCCCTGTCAATAGTGTGTGTACATGTATCCACCGACGGGACCGATCCGGTCACTATTTAACCCCTGTCAATAGTGTGTGTACATGTATCCACCGACGGGACCGATCCGGTCACTATTTAACCCCTGGGAATAACCAGTCAATAGTGTGTGTACATGTATCCGCCGACGGGACCGATCCGGTCACTATTTAACCCCTGTCAATAGTGTGTGTACATGTATCCGCCGACGGGACCGATCCGGTCACTATTTAACCCCTGTCAATAGTGTGTGTACATGTATCCACCGACGGGACCGATCCGGTCACTATTTAACCCCTGTCAATAGTGTGTGTACATGTATCCACCGACGGGACCGATCCGGTCACTATTTAACCCCTGGGAATAACCAGTCAATAGTGTGTGTACATGTATCCGCCGACGGGACCGATCCGGTCACTATTTAACCCCTGTCAATAGTGTGTGTACATGTATCCGCCGACGGGACCGATCCGGTCACTATTTAACCCCTGTCAATAGTGTGTGTACATGTATCCGCCGACGGGACCGATCCGGTCACTATTTAACCCCTGTCAATAGTGTGTGTACATGTATCCGCCGACGGGACCGATCCGGTCACTATTTAACCCCTGTCAATAGTGTGTGTACATGTATCCGCCGACGGGACCGATCCGGTCACTATTTAACCCCTGTCAATAGTGTGTGTACATGTATCCGCCGACGGGACCGATCCGGTCACTATTTAACCCCTGTCAATAGTGTGTGTACATGTATCCGCCGACGGGACCGATCCGGTCACTATTTAACCCCTGTCAATAGTGTGTGTACATGTATCCGCCGACGGGACCGATCCGGTCACTATTTAACCCCTGTCAATAGTGTGTGTACATGTATCCGCCGACGGGACCGATCCGGTCACTATTTAACCCCTGTCAATAGTGTGTGTACATGTATCCACCGACGGGACCGATCCGGTCACTATTTAACCCCTGGGAATAACCAGTCAATAGTGTGTGTACATGTATCCGCCGACGGGACCGATCCGGTCACTATTTAACCCCTGTCAATAGTGTGTGTACATGTATCCGCCGACGGGACCGATCCGGTCACTATTTAACCCCTGTCAATAGTGTGTGTACATGTATCCGCCGACGGGACCGATCCGGTCACTATTTAACCCCTGTCAATAGTGTGTGTACATGTATCCGCCGACGGGACCGATCCGGTCACTATTTAACCCCTGTCAATAGTGTGTGTACATGTATCCGCCGACGGGACCGATCCGGTCACTATTTAACCCCTGTCAATAGTGTGTGTACATGTATCCGCCGACGGGACCGATCCGGTCACTATTTAACCCCTGTCAATAGTGTGTGTACATGTATCCACCGACGGGACCGATCCGGTCACTATTTAACCCCTGTCAATAGTGTGTGTACATGTATCCACCGACGGGACCGATCCGGTCACTATTTAACCCCTGGGAATAACCAGTCAATAGTGTGTGTACATGTATCCGCCGACGGGACCGATCCGGTCACTATTTAACCCCTGTCAATAGTGTGTGTACATGTATCCGCCGACGGGACCGATCCGGTCACTATTTAACCCCTGTCAATAGTGTGTGTACATGTATCCGCCGACGGGACCGATCCGGTCACTATTTAACCCCTGTCAATAGTGTGTGTACATGTATCCGCCGACGGGACCGATCCGGTCACTATTTAACCCCTGTCAATAGTGTGTGTACATGTATCCGCCGACGGGACCGATCCGGTCACTATTTAACCCCTGTCAATAGTGTGTGTACATGTATCCGCCGACGGGACCGATCCGGTCACTATTTAACCCCTGTCAATAGTGTGTGTACATGTATCCACCGACGGGACCGATCCGGTCACTATTTAACCCCTGTCAATAGTGTGTGTACATGTATCCACCGACGGGACCGATCCGGTCACTATTTAACCCCTGGGAATAACCAGTCAATAGTGTGTGTACATGTATCCGCCGACGGGACCGATCCGGTCACTATTTAACCCCTGTCAATAGTGTGTGTACATGTATCCGCCGACGGGACCGATCCGGTCACTATTTAACCCCTGTCAATAGTGTGTGTACATGTATCCGCCGACGGGACCGATCCGGTCACTATTTAACCCCTGTCAATAGTGTGTGTACATGTATCCGCCGACGGGACCGATCCGGTCACTATTTAACCCCTGTCAATAGTGTGTGTACATGTATCCGCCGACGGGACCGATCCGGTCACTATTTAACCCCTGTCAATAGTGTGTGTACATGTATCCACCGACGGGACCGATCCGGTCACTATTTAACCCCTGTCAATAGTGTGTGTACATGTATCCACCGACGGGACCGATCCGGTCACTATTTAACCCCTGGGAATAACCAGTCAATAGTGTGTGTACATGTATCCGCCGACGGGACCGATCCGGTCACTATTTAACCCCTGTCAATAGTGTGTGTACATGTATCCGCCGACGGGACCGATCCGGTCACTATTTAACCCCTGTCAATAGTGTGTGTACATGTATCCGCCGACGGGACCGATCCGGTCACTATTTAACCCCTGTCAATAGTGTGTGTACATGTATCCGCCGACGGGACCGATCCGGTCACTATTTAACCCCTGTCAATAGTGTGTGTACATGTATCCGCCGACGGGACCGATCCGGTCACTATTTAACCCCTGTCAATAGTGTGTGTACATGTATCCGCCGACGGGACCGATCCGGTCACTATTTAACCCCTGTCAATAGTGTGTGTACATGTATCCACCGACGGGACCGATCCGGTCACTATTTAACCCCTGTCAATAGTGTGTGTACATGTATCCACCGACGGGACCGATCCGGTCACTATTTAACCCCTGGGAATAACCAGTCAATAGTGTGTGTACATGTATCCGCCGACGGGACCGATCCGGTCACTATTTAACCCCTGTCAATAGTGTGTGTACATGTATCCGCCGACGGGACCGATCCGGTCACTATTTAACCCCTGTCAATAGTGTGTGTACATGTATCCACCGACGGGACCGATCCGGTCACTATTTAACCCCTGTCAATAGTGTGTGTACATGTATCCACCGACGGGACCGATCCGGTCACTATTTAACCCCTGGGAATAACCAGTCAATAGTGTGTGTACATGTATCCGCCGACGGGACCGATCCGGTCACTATTTAACCCCTGTCAATAGTGTGTGTACATGTATCCGCCGACGGGACCGATCCGGTCACTATTTAACCCCTGTCAATAGTGTGTGTACATGTATCCGCCGACGGGACCGATCCGGTCACTATTTAACCCCTGTCAATAGTGTGTGTACATGTATCCGCCGACGGGACCGATCCGGTCACTATTTAACCCCTGTCAATAGTGTGTGTACATGTATCCGCCGACGGGACCGATCCGGTCACTATTTAACCCCTGTCAATAGTGTGTGTACATGTATCCGCCGACGGGACCGATCCGGTCACTATTTAACCCCTGTCAATAGTGTGTGTACATGTATCCGCCGACGGGACCGATCCGGTCACTATTTAACCCCTGTCAATAGTGTGTGTACATGTATCCGCCGACGGGACCGATCCGGTCACTATTTAACCCCTGTCAATAGTGTGTGTACATGTATCCGCCGACGGGACCGATCCGGTCACTATTTAACCCCTGTCAATAGTGTGTGTACATGTATCCACCGACGGGACCGATCCGGTCACTATTTAACCCCTGGGAATAACCAGTCAATAGTGTGTGTACATGTATCCGCCGACGGGACCGATCCGGTCACTATTTAACCCCTGTCAATAGTGTGTGTACATGTATCCGCCGACGGGACCGATCCGGTCACTATTTAACCCCTGTCAATAGTGTGTGTACATGTATCCGCCGACGGGACCGATCCGGTCACTATTTAACCCCTGTCAATAGTGTGTGTACATGTATCCGCCGACGGGACCGATCCGGTCACTATTTAACCCCTGTCAATAGTGTGTGTACATGTATCCGCCGACGGGACCGATCCGGTCACTATTTAACCCCTGTCAATAGTGTGTGTACATGTATCCGCCGACGGGACCGATCCGGTCACTATTTAACCCCTGTCAATAGTGTGTGTACATGTATCCACCGACGGGACCGATCCGGTCACTATTTAACCCCTGTCAATAGTGTGTGTACATGTATCCACCGACGGGACCGATCCGGTCACTATTTAACCCCTGGGAATAACCAGTCAATAGTGTGTGTACATGTATCCGCCGACGGGACCGATCCGGTCACTATTTAACCCCTGTCAATAGTGTGTGTACATGTATCCGCCGACGGGACCGATCCGGTCACTATTTAACCCCTGTCAATAGTGTGTGTACATGTATCCGCCGACGGGACCGATCCGGTCACTATTTAACCCCTGTCAATAGTGTGTGTACATGTATCCGCCGACGGGACCGATCCGGTCACTATTTAACCCCTGTCAATAGTGTGTGTACATGTATCCGCCGACGGGACCGATCCGGTCACTATTTAACCCCTGTCAATAGTGTGTGTACATGTATCCACCGACGGGACCGATCCGGTCACTATTTAACCCCTGTCAATAGTGTGTGTACATGTATCCACCGACGGGACCGATCCGGTCACTATTTAACCCCTGGGAATAACCAGTCAATAGTGTGTGTACATGTATCCGCCGACGGGACCGATCCGGTCACTATTTAACCCCTGTCAATAGTGTGTGTACATGTATCCGCCGACGGGACCGATCCGGTCACTATTTAACCCCTGTCAATAGTGTGTGTACATGTATCCGCCGACGGGACCGATCCGGTCACTATTTAACCCCTGTCAATAGTGTGTGTACATGTATCCGCCGACGGGACCGATCCGGTCACTATTTAACCCCTGTCAATAGTGTGTGTACATGTATCCGCCGACGGGACCGATCCGGTCACTATTTAACCCCTGTCAATAGTGTGTGTACATGTATCCGCCGACGGGACCGATCCGGTCACTATTTAACCCCTGTCAATAGTGTGTGTACATGTATCCGCCGACGGGACCGATCCGGTCACTATTTAACCCCTGTCAATAGTGTGTGTACATGTATCCGCCGACGGGACCGATCCGGTCACTATTTAACCCCTGTCAATAGTGTGTGTACATGTATCCGCCGACGGGACCGATCCGGTCACTATTTAACCCCTGTCAATAGTGTGTGTACATGTATCCGCCGACGGGACCGATCCGGTCACTATTTAACCCCTGTCAATAGTGTGTGTACATGTATCCGCCGACGGGACCGATCCGGTCACTATTTAACCCCTGTCAATAGTGTGTGTACATGTATCCGCCGACGGGACCGATCCGGTCACTATTTAACCCCTGTCAATAGTGTGTGTACATGTATCCGCCGACGGGACCGATCCGGTCACTATTTAACCCCTGTCAATAGTGTGTGTACATGTATCCGCCGACGGGACCGATCCGGTCACTATTTAACCCCTGTCAATAGTGTGTGTACATGTATCCGCCGACGGGACCGATCCGGTCACTATTTAACCCCTGTCAATAGTGTGTGTACATGTATCCGCCGACGGGACCGATCCGGTCACTATTTAACCCCTGTCAATAGTGTGTGTACATGTATCCGCCGACGGGACCGATCCGGTCACTATTTAACCCCTGTCAATAGTGTGTGTACATGTATCCGCCGACGGGACCGATCCGGTCACTATTTAACCCCTGTCAATAGTGTGTGTACATGTATCCGCCGACGGGACCGATCCGGTCACTATTTAACCCCTGTCAATAGTGTGTGTACATGTATCCGCCGACGGGACCGATCCGGTCACTATTTAACCCCTGTCAATAGTGTGTGTACATGTATCCGCCGACGGGACCGATCCGGTCACTATTTAACCCCTGTCAATAGTGTGTGTACATGTATCCGCCGACGGGACCGATCCGGTCACTATTTAACCCCTGTCAATAGTGTGTGTACATGTATCCGCCGACGGGACCGATCCGGTCACTATTTAACCCCTGTCAATAGTGTGTGTACATGTATCCACCGACGGGACCGATCCGGTCACTATTTAACCCCTGTCAATAGTGTGTGTACATGTATCCGCCGACGGGACCGATCCGGTCACTATTTAACCCCTGTCAATAGTGTGTGTACATGTATCCGCCGACGGGACCGATCCGGTCACTATTTAACCCCTGTCAATAGTGTGTGTACATGTATCCGCCGACGGGACCGATCCGGTCACTATTTAACCCCTGTCAATAGTGTGTGTACATGTATCCGCCGACGGGACCGATCCGGTCACTATTTAACCCCTGTCAATAGTGTGTGTATATGTATCCGCCGACGGGACCGATCCGGTCACTATTTAACCCCTGTCAATAGTGTGTGTACATGTATCCGCCGACGGGACCGATCCGGTCACTATTTAACCCCTGTCAATAGTGTGTGTACATGTATCCGCCGACGGGACCGATCCGGTCACTATTTAACCCCTGTCAATAGTGTGTGTACATGTATCCGCCGACGGGACCGATCCGGTCACTATTTAACCCCTGTCAAGAGTGTGTGTATATGTATCCGCCGACGGGACCGATCCGGTCACTATTTAACCCCTGTCAATAGTGTGTGTACATGTATCCGCCGACGGGACCGATCCGGTCACTATTTAACCCCTGTCAATAGTGTGTGTACATGTATCCACCGACGGGACCGATCCGGTCACTATTTAACCCCTGTCAATAGTGTGTGTACATGTATCCGCCGACGGGACCGATCCGGTCACTATTTAACCCCTGTCAATAGTGTGTGTACATGTATCCACCGACGGGACCGATCCGGTCACTATTTAACCCCTGTCAATAGTGTGTGTATATGTATCCGCCGACGGGACCGATCCGGTCACTATTTAACCCCTGTCAATAGTGTGTGTACATGTATCCGCCGACGGGACCGATCCGGTCACTATTTAACCCCTGTCAATAGTGTGTGTACATGTATCCACCGACGGGACCGATCCGGTCACTATTTAACCCCTGTCAATAGTGTGTGTATATGTATCCGCCGACGGGACCGATCCGGTCACTATTTAACCCCTGTCAATAGTGTGTGTACATGTATCCACCGACGGGACCGATCCGGTCACTATTTAACCCCTGTCAATAGTGTGTGTACATGTATCCACCGACGGAACCGATCCGGTCACTATTTAACCCCTGTCAATAGTGTGTGTACATGTATCCGCCGACGGGACCGATCCGGTCACTATTTAACCCCTGTCAATAGTGTGTGTACATGTATCCGCCGACGGGACCGATCCGGTCACTATTTAACCCCTGTCAATAGTGTGTGTACATGTATCCACCGACGGAACCGATCCGGTCACTATTTAACCCCTGTCAATAGTGTGTGTACATGTATCCGCCGACGGGACCGATCCGGTCACTATTTAACCCCTGGGAATAACCAGTCAATAGTGTGTGTACATGTATCCGCCGACGGGACCGATCCGGTCACTATTTAACCCCTGTCAATAGTGTGTGTACATGTATCCGCCGACGGGACCGATCCGGTCACTATTTAACCCCTGGGAATAACCAGTCAATAGTGTGTGTACATGTATCCGCCGACGGGACCGATCCGGTCACTATTTAACCCCTGTCAATAGTGTGTGTACATGTATCCGCCGACGGGACCGATCCGGTCACTATTTAACCCCTGTCAATAGTGTGTGTACATGTATCCGCCGACGGGACCGATCCGGTCACTATTTAACCCCTGTCAATAGTGTGTGTACATGTATCCGCCGACGGGACCGATCCGGTCACTATTTAACCCCTGTCAATAGTGTGTGTACATGTATCCGCCGACGGGACCGATCCGGTCACTATTTAACCCCTGTCAATAGTGTGTGTACATGTATCCACCGACGGGACCGATCCGGTCACTATTTAACCCCTGTCAATAGTGTGTGTACATGTATCCACCGACGGGACCGATCCGGTCACTATTTAACCCCTGGGAATAACCAGTCAATAGTGTGTGTACATGTATCCGCCGACGGGACCGATCCGGTCACTATTTAACCCCTGTCAATAGTGTGTGTACATGTATCCGCCGACGGGACCGATCCGGTCACTATTTAACCCCTGTCAATAGTGTGTGTACATGTATCCGCCGACGGGACCGATCCGGTCACTATTTAACCCCTGTCAATAGTGTGTGTACATGTATCCGCCGACGGGACCGATCCGGTCACTATTTAACCCCTGTCAATAGTGTGTGTACATGTATCCGCCGACGGGACCGATCCGGTCACTATTTAACCCCTGTCAATAGTGTGTGTACATGTATCCACCGACGGGACCGATCCGGTCACTATTTAACCCCTGTCAATAGTGTGTGTACATGTATCCACCGACGGGACCGATCCGGTCACTATTTAACCCCTGGGAATAACCAGTCAATAGTGTGTGTACATGTATCCGCCGACGGGACCGATCCGGTCACTATTTAACCCCTGTCAATAGTGTGTGTACATGTATCCGCCGACGGGACCGATCCGGTCACTATTTAACCCCTGTCAATAGTGTGTGTACATGTATCCGCCGACGGGACCGATCCGGTCACTATTTAACCCCTGTCAATAGTGTGTGTACATGTATCCGCCGACGGGACCGATCCGGTCACTATTTAACCCCTGTCAATAGTGTGTGTACATGTATCCGCCGACGGGACCGATCCGGTCACTATTTAACCCCTGTCAATAGTGTGTGTACATGTATCCGCCGACGGGACCGATCCGGTCACTATTTAACCCCTGTCAATAGTGTGTGTACATGTATCCGCCGACGGGACCGATCCGGTCACTATTTAACCCCTGTCAATAGTGTGTGTACATGTATCCGCCGACGGGACCGATCCGGTCACTATTTAACCCCTGTCAATAGTGTGTGTACATGTATCCGCCGACGGGACCGATCCGGTCACTATTTAACCCCTGTCAATAGTGTGTGTACATGTATCCGCCGACGGGACCGATCCGGTCACTATTTAACCCCTGTCAATAGTGTGTGTACATGTATCCGCCGACGGGACCGATCCGGTCACTATTTAACCCCTGTCAATAGTGTGTGTACATGTATCCGCCGACGGGACCGATCCGGTCACTATTTAACCCCTGTCAATAGTGTGTGTACATGTATCCGCCGACGGGACCGATCCGGTCACTATTTAACCCCTGTCAATAGTGTGTGTACATGTATCCGCCGACGGGACCGATCCGGTCACTATTTAACCCCTGTCAATAGTGTGTGTACATGTATCCGCCGACGGGACCGATCCGGTCACTATTTAACCCCTGTCAATAGTGTGTGTACATGTATCCGCCGACGGGACCGATCCGGTCACTATTTAACCCCTGTCAATAGTGTGTGTACATGTATCCGCCGACGGGACCGATCCGGTCACTATTTAACCCCTGTCAATAGTGTGTGTACATGTATCCGCCGACGGGACCGATCCGGTCACTATTTAACCCCTGTCAATAGTGTGTGTACATGTATCCGCCGACGGGACCGATCCGGTCACTATTTAACCCCTGTCAATAGTGTGTGTACATGTATCCGCCGACGGGACCGATCCGGTCACTATTTAACCCCTGTCAATAGTGTGTGTACATGTATCCGCCGACGGGACCGATCCGGTCACTATTTAACCCCTGTCAATAGTGTGTGTACATGTATCCGCCGACGGGACCGATCCGGTCACTATTTAACCCCTGTCAATAGTGTGTGTACATGTATCCGCCGACGGGACCGATCCGGTCACTATTTAACCCCTGTCAATAGTGTGTGTACATGTATCCACCGACGGGACCGATCCGGTCACTATTTAACCCCTGTCAATAGTGTGTGTACATGTATCCGCCGACGGGACCGATCCGGTCACTATTTAACCCCTGTCAATAGTGTGTGTACATGTATCCGCCGACGGGACCGATCCGGTCACTATTTAACCCCTGTCAATAGTGTGTGTACATGTATCCGCCGACGGGACCGATCCGGTCACTATTTAACCCCTGTCAATAGTGTGTGTACATGTATCCGCCGACGGGACCGATCCGGTCACTATTTAACCCCTGTCAATAGTGTGTGTATATGTATCCGCCGACGGGACCGATCCGGTCACTATTTAACCCCTGTCAATAGTGTGTGTACATGTATCCGCCGACGGGACCGATCCGGTCACTATTTAACCCCTGTCAATAGTGTGTGTACATGTATCCGCCGACGGGACCGATCCGGTCACTATTTAACCCCTGTCAATAGTGTGTGTACATGTATCCGCCGACGGGACCGATCCGGTCACTATTTAACCCCTGTCAAGAGTGTGTGTATATGTATCCGCCGACGGGACCGATCCGGTCACTATTTAACCCCTGTCAATAGTGTGTGTACATGTATCCGCCGACGGGACCGATCCGGTCACTATTTAACCCCTGTCAATAGTGTGTGTACATGTATCCACCGACGGGACCGATCCGGTCACTATTTAACCCCTGTCAATAGTGTGTGTACATGTATCCGCCGACGGGACCGATCCGGTCACTATTTAACCCCTGTCAATAGTGTGTGTACATGTATCCACCGACGGGACCGATCCGGTCACTATTTAACCCCTGTCAATAGTGTGTGTATATGTATCCGCCGACGGGACCGATCCGGTCACTATTTAACCCCTGTCAATAGTGTGTGTACATGTATCCGCCGACGGGACCGATCCGGTCACTATTTAACCCCTGTCAATAGTGTGTGTACATGTATCCACCGACGGGACCGATCCGGTCACTATTTAACCCCTGTCAATAGTGTGTGTATATGTATCCGCCGACGGGACCGATCCGGTCACTATTTAACCCCTGTCAATAGTGTGTGTACATGTATCCACCGACGGGACCGATCCGGTCACTATTTAACCCCTGTCAATAGTGTGTGTACATGTATCCACCGACGGAACCGATCCGGTCACTATTTAACCCCTGTCAATAGTGTGTGTACATGTATCCGCCGACGGGACCGATCCGGTCACTATTTAACCCCTGTCAATAGTGTGTGTACATGTATCCGCCGACGGGACCGATCCGGTCACTATTTAACCCCTGTCAATAGTGTGTGTACATGTATCCACCGACGGAACCGATCCGGTCACTATTTAACCCCTGTCAATAGTGTGTGTACATGTATCCGCCGACGGGACCGATCCGGTCACTATTTAACCCCTGGGAATAACCAGTCAATAGTGTGTGTACATGTATCCGCCGACGGGACCGATCCGGTCACTATTTAACCCCTGTCAATAGTGTGTGTACATGTATCCGCCGACGGGACCGATCCGGTCACTATTTAACCCCTGGGAATAACCAGTCAATAGTGTGTGTACATGTATCCGCCGACGGGACCGATCCGGTCACTATTTAACCCCTGTCAATAGTGTGTGTACATGTATCCACCGACGGGACCGATCCGGTCACTATTTAACCCCTGTCAATAGTGTGTGTATATGTATCCGCCGACGGGACCGATCCGGTCACTATTTAACCCCTGTCAATAGTGTGTGTACATGTATCCACCGACGGGACCGATCCGGTCACTATTTAACCCCTGTCAATAGTGTGTGTACATGTATCCACCGACGGAACCGATCCGGTCACTATTTAACCCCTGTCAATAGTGTGTGTACATGTATCCGCCGACGGGACCGATCCGGTCACTATTTAACCCCTGTCAATAGTGTGTGTACATGTATCCGCCGACGGGACCGATCCGGTCACTATTTAACCCCTGTCAATAGTGTGTGTACATGTATCCACCGACGGAACCGATCCGGTCACTATTTAACCCCTGTCAATAGTGTGTGTACATGTATCCGCCGACGGGACCGATCCGGTCACTATTTAACCCCTGTCAATAGTGTGTGTACATGTATCCGCCGACGGGACCGATCCGGTCACTATTTAACCCCTGTCAATAGTGTGTGTACATGTATCCGCCGACGGGACCGATCCGGTCACTATTTAACCCCTGGGAATAACCAGTCAATAGTGTGTGTACATGTATCCGCCGACGGGACCGATCCGGTCACTATTTAACCCCTGGGAATAACCAGTCAATAGTGTGTGTACATGTATCCGCCGACGGGACCGATCCGGTCACTATTTAACCCCTGTCAATAGTGTGTGTACATGTATCCGCCGACGGGACCGATCCGGTAACTATTTAACCCCTGGGAATAACCAGTTCAGTATTTCATTAATTTTTTCTCCTCACAAAAAACCGCTGTGCGATTGATATCTACAACTTTTAATCATTTGCTGGCACTGCCTTATTGCTTTTGAAAGCTTCATCTTTCTCCTTTTATACTGAGCTGATTCGTATTCTCTATTTTCCTATGAATCTGCTTTTTTTCCTAACTCTCTTTGTGTTTCTCTCTCTCTCTCTCTCTCTCTCTCTCTCTCTATCTCTCTCTCTCTCTCTCTGTTTTTTGTTGTCTTGTTCTAATGTTTTACGTCTGATTGTGTACGCGCTCTAGTTCGTGCATCCAGAAAGAAGTGGGACCGATTAGATAAATGGGCCTTCTCTCTATCTCTGGTGATGTTTATTCTTCTCTCATCATGTGAGAATGCTTCTTCTCTTCTTTCATGCATGAAAAGAAGATATAGGTTGTTGTGCTCCATTGGTTGTTTTCAAAGATTCAATCAACAAGATAATTCGAGTTCGCTCCTGATTACGAGTTAAAAACTGCACTGAACGCATTTTCATTGATCATCTTCAATTCAGGGTTTTTTTTAGTTTGCAAGAAAAAAGATACAGACGCCCGCCAAAACCGGAAAAAGTTTTTACTTATAAGGGTCCCCCTTACGATTTTTCAAACATAGGCCCGCGAAAAATTATGTTTTGTTTTACATAAGGGTCCCCCCTTGAGATTTGGAAAAACAGAGGCCCACCGACAGAAGGTCTGACATGACTATTTAACCCCTGCTTTTATTCGGTTCAAAATGATCCATGCTTGATTGGATATGAAGCAGCCATCCAGATACACATAGCTCATCAGGATGTGCTGAAAATAATTTTCTCGGGCGGTTGACCGGGCGGCCGGAAAGGGGGAAAGTCAAAAAAATCTTTGGTCTGTTTTGTGAAGTCAATTGATTTTTTATTTCGCGTAGTCGAGGCCGTAGTATGACAATTAGTTTATTTAAAAGCATATTGTTTTTTGATCAACTTCTGTCGTATTTTCTTCACCATGAAACTAATTTCTGAAAGACCGGGCGGGCGACCGAGAGAAATTTCACAAGTTTGGTGAGCTATTCAGATACAGACTCACTGCCACTATGGAGTTGAAAACACGCAGAATAAGATGAAAAGGGACTTATTCAAAAAAGAGGATTAAACAGAGGACTCTCTGAAAAAGTACAAAGTTGCGATATTTAAATCCTTCAACGAAAAGAAACTCGTCAAAGTATTCCCAATGGGACATTTCATCGTTTGGAAGCTGGCAGAAAAGGGAGAGAAAGCAATTTTAAAGGAAAAATAGGAAAAGAGAAAGAAAATGAATGCGGGAGGGAAGATGCGGGTCAAAATAGGAGGGAATGGAAGAAAAAGAAAGAGAGAGGGATAATAGAAAAGAGAGAGGAAGGCGGTAGGATATTTATAAAGAAATAGTAACATTGTATGGCTTTCTTCCAAGAAATGAGATGTTGCATCTCTAACGCAATCTCTCTAATGATGTTTGTCTCTGCTGATCGGGGAAGATGGCTTCTTTGGTTTCAGAGGAAATGGATTCATGGGTTTGGAGAAATAACATATGTTGAAATAGTCGAACTAACCCTGATTATTTATTACGCGTAATTACCTTTACTACATTTCATGATGGATGTTTCTGTGAAATGCACTGCGGGTAAAAAAAACAATGCTCTCTCCAAAAACCTCGAAAAACATTGAAATCTATGCGCTTAGAAAAAAATTTTCTCGGATTTTTCGTAGGGAAAGTTCAAATCACTAGAAAAATTGAATGTTGAACTCTGAAATTTTAAAATCTATGCGCTCGAAAAAAGATGCGCGGGTGCTAAAAAATACCCTGATTAAGAGCTTACAAGACGAATAATTACGCCCATAGGTAGAATATGTCTTGGTTTTTCTATATGTCGAGAGCCCAAGTAGGTTTTAAAAATTCTAACTAGAAAAAAACTTGTTCGGGCGCAGTTATGGCAGATAAACTTAATATTTACCTTTAGAAAAAACTCTGAAAACTTCTTTTTTGAGGTCTGTGAGAAATGGGATTGGTAGGTCGGTCGTCCTGGAAATTTTTTTGCCAGTTTGCCCATGATCAGGGTTCAAATGGTCATGTTAGATCCCATGTCGGCGTGCCTCTGTTTTTTTTTCTCAATTGATAAAGGGGGTTCAATTCATAAGAAAAGTTTTGCGGGTTTCCGTGGCTTTGGTACCCGCAGGTCTTGAAGCATTTGAAGAAAAAATAAATTCTTCTTCCCCTTTCTAATTCTCCTGAGCTGCCGTCATGTAACAACTCTCCCCACTTCTCGTAATCTTCCCTTTTGCACCATTCTGAGCGGCTGGTATGCCTTGATTCTTTCCATGCTCGATTTTCTAACTGGAATCCCTCCGTAGGGACTTCCATCGGAAAACACATCCGAACCCCTAAATTCCTGTTCTCCCCTATGCCCCAGAAACCCTCTATCTTCCCTCTTACTCATGCTTTCACACGTGATATTTCAAAATACTTTGCGTAATGAAACTTCTACTTCACGAATATAGAATTATTTTGTTAAAATCTATCAAATTTTCTTTTTGTTACCCTAAATCTCTATTTTGAATACTTTAATATCTCTGTGTCAGTCATCCATTGTCTTGTTCGTGAATATGCTTACTTCACAACTGGATTTCTAAAACTAATAAGATCTGAAGATACAGTATTTACAGGAATGCCAGGGCTCCTGGCGGAAAGAACTTCGCAAGGGACAGCGGGAGGCTCTCTTCTAGTCCTAACTTCACTCTTCTCTACCGACGAACACCATGTTATCAGAATCCACCGGTAAGCAACGCTTGGTCTTCCTCAATCACTTAGCGCTTTTAGCAATGTTTTTCCGCTTCTCTATTCAAAAAAATATACCGAATTTAAATTTCAAAGTAGAAATTTTTAGAAGTAGAAAAAGTGGTTAAGGCGTTCTGGAAGTTTGATAGGTAGCTGCTGAGGCCTGATGGTCACGTCATGACTACCAGGGTAACATGAGCTCTGGATATCGATTCTTGACAGTCTTGTATTTCAGTTGAAATTAAACGCTTCGTCTTAATATCAGAAACGTGAAGCCTCAAATTCAAGATCCTACGGGTGTTGTTGACCAGAGGCAGAAATATTTTTACAATAATTTGAATCAAGCTGCTTCTCAACCCTTTCCCTTCATCACAAAGAAAATTATGAGGTAACGGCACGCTCGTGTTTAGACTGCGTGGTTGCGAAAGGAACATTTCGTGCAAACAGATAACACATATCAATAGCTTTTTGTGAGCTCATTTACTGGTTCATAGATTTTACCCTATGTGCGGTTAAGAAAAAACACGGCTTGATTCAACGATGGAAGCCGGGGTTGAGTTTCTTTCAACAGACTGAATGTTGCGATGAAGGAGAAAAGATCACATCCACCGCTTGGTAATTCAACAAAGGCAACTTTCAAATGTTGGAAAGTTTCAAAAACGACCGCTTTCCAAGTAGGGGACTCGGAGTAGTGAGAAGCGAGTTATAGGAAAGATTCTCATAATTCAAGACCCCCACCGCTAAAAAAACAGTTGTTTTCCAAAACTCTCAACAGTGCTGGTGACCAGGGGTTAAATTGTCATGTCAGACCTTCTGTCGGCGGGCCTCTATTTTTTCCAAATCATAAGAGGGGACCCTTGTGTAAAACAAAACAAAAATTTTTTTCGCGGGCCTCTGTTTTTCATCATAAGGGTGATGTAAACTATGTAAACCTTATATGAAAATTTTTTTCAGCTCTTGTCGGGCGTCTGTACCTTTTTCTTGCACACTAAAAAACCCCGCTGGTGACCCATGGCTGCTGTATAAATGGCTCGCAAGAACTATGTCACCCTTGAAGCAAAGGTCATCAGCACTGTTGAGAATTTCGTAGAACAACCATTCTTTGAGCGATGGAGTCTGGAATAATGACTAGCTATCCCTTCTCCGCTCTTTACCTTCAGCTCGCTTATCATTGTTCAAGACTCCTCCACTAAAAGAGCGGTCGTTCTTTTCGAATTTTCCACAGTTACAGTAGACCTTTGGTGAACTATGGTGACTATTGAAGGGAACACAATTTGGATACGGAGTCTGTGAGACACATCGCCACTGGTCCCCATGCTGGCATCATTGTCAGCTCTTCGAAGCACGAAGAGCGAGGTGAGTAGTTCGTATCAGAACAAGAAGGGAACCCTTTTTTCACATAAGGTGGGTACCCTTATGATCAAAAAACATAGTCTCGCAACAAAAAAAACTCAAACGTATGGGTCGTCACTCTTACGATACAAAGAAAAACAGACGACCGCTAACGGATGGTCGGACATTACCATTGAACCCCTTCTAATGATGATAAAAGAGCGCGAGAGCAGGGGTTTTTTAGTGTGACAGATTACGGGACAGACGCCCGCCGAAGGCGGGAAATTTTTTTCACATAAGGGTCCCCCTTATGATTTTTTAAACAGAGACCCGCCGAAAAAAAAATTCACATAAGGGTCCCCCCTGAGGGGTGAAAAAAATTTTTTCTTTTTTTTCTTACATAAGGCTCCCCCTTACCTTTTTTTCACATAAGGGTCCCCCCTAAAGATTTGGAATACAGAGGGCCACCGACAGAAAATCTGTCATGACTAAATAACCCCTGCGCGAGAGCGTTTGTTGTAAAAGAGTGGATGCAGACGATCACCGATTTGTTTTACTAGCTTTATTGGATAGCGCATAGATTTGTTTTACTAGCTTTATTGGATAGCGCATAGATTTGTTTTTACTAGCTTTGTTGGATAGCGCATAGATTTGTTTTAGTAGCTTTATTGGATAGCGCATAGATTTGTTTTACTAGCTTTATTGGATAGCGCATAGATTTTAATTTAAGTGCAGTTCCGAGAAAAAAATTGGTATTTTTAGTTGATGAAAGTGAATATGACATCGAGCTGTCCTACTCCGTCTGGATGAGCGATGGAAAGGAGCAGAAACAGGTGAGATTCAAGTGAATTCTTCACTATCTCCTTGTTTGGAAGATAATTATAGTGTGGGTTGGCAGAATGGATATGGTTGACAATTTGCTACTTGCAAAAATCGGAATGACTGAATAGATTTAAGAATCTATCGTTGAATTCGGTGGTATATCGTCATTGTAGATCAATCGAAAAATTTGTATTCGATCACTCAATGTTTCACGTCTCGATTGTTTTATAATGAATTAATTGTCGATCAGTCCATATTTGGTCACTCAACCGTGTTCGGTGATAAGTGGATCCTTTATAGTAAATTACTCGTGTAATTGATTGTGGTTTAATTAGTTCACTCGACATCGGCTGATTCATTTATTGGGTCCTCATATGTCGACAAATCAATAGTGAATAATCAGCCATTGGATTACTTTGTTAACAAACAAAACAATAAATTCAATCACTCGATAGTGAATCAATGAGCCAGTCGGTATCCCACTAAAAGTATCATTGAAGGAAAAGCGATCGATGGCGTTCACCCTCTCATCGGACGCGGCTTTGGACGATGGCAAAGCAGACGCTCATTCCTTCTTCAGATCTCTTCTCGCACAGTTCCCGAAAGGTATGGTTAACGACTCCCCACCGAGAAGCTCCATTCAATCTGTTCCTTACTATTCGTATATCAAAAAGTAGATCAAAAAGTAGCATGTAGATCAAAAAGTCGAATCATCTGGATGCTGCGTGTTCTGAAAAGAGACTGAAGAGCCTGGCATGAAAGTTAGAAAATTTCATACAAACAGAAATTTTGTCACTAGCTTTTTTTTAATAGCACATAAATCTGCAGAAAAATATTGATATAATGGTCGTGGTTTTTGCGATATACAGTTATTCAGTCTGTCTCTCCATGTACACATCAGGTCAAGGTTCAGCATGGCTTCAGTTGACGATATACTGAATCTTCTGATCCTGGGCGATAGATATAAAAAAGAGAGAGAGACGATAATCCCTCAATCTAAACTAGTTGATGGAATTATCGTCACAGAATCACAAAAAATGTGATCTTTCTTTCCAACCGCAGAAAGCTTTTGTATACAGGGGTTAAATGGAGCTGCTCAATTTGGGTTTACATGTATCCGCCGCTCAAATTTTGGAAGAAAAAAGAAGAGGGGATGAAGGAAAAGGGTAAGAGAAGAGGGTGTTTTTGTCAATAGTGTGTGTACATGTATCCGCCGACGGGACCGATCCGGTCACTATTTAAACTCTGTTTGTATATCAAGATGACTAATGATGAGGTTACGACCATCGAGAGAGCGTGTGATGTGAAAGAGAGATGCAGCCAGTTAGAGCATTTGTGTCATTAGCTTTATTGAGTAGCGCATAGATTTCACCCGCAGTGAGGGTTAGAGAAACACAATTGAACAAAAGTTTCTGTCTGCTCCTTTTACAAAAGAAGGTTCGCTTTACAGATTATGTGACATACTTGAAGAGGGTTCTGAAGTTGATGCAGCATGACTACCCGCGGCTTGCGAGTGTCACACTGGATATCCGACAGCTGAAGGTGGAAGAGCATGTCGCCATCCCTGATGCCGTCCAGTATGGTGAGTCTGTGGCGAGGTACCGTATCCAGCCGGGGTCGAGGTACCGTATGTTGTTTCAAGCCCATAGGTCCTGTTAAGAGGAGTCATTTAAGATAGTTTGGTAAGGATCCTTTTGTGCATGCAAAAAAATTTCTGATGTGTTTTATCCCGCTTAAGTCGGGGTTGAAGACTACGGGATAAAATACGGAGTTTTTGGGAGTTTGAATCTGAATCATTCATGAAATATGTAACGAAATTATTTTGATAAACAGTTATAGTTATAGAAGATAAACAGTTATAGTTGAATCTTCCATGGAAACTTGTCAAAAAATTTCATTTGCTCAAGTGTAGAAGTAGTAAATTTGGGTGAAGTGAGCGTTGAAAACTGAAGATATGGGTACAGATAGCTGTCTGAGATTACTGTAACCCGATGAAAAAAGTTAGCCTTAGGAAGGAAACTTATTACGCTTCCAAAAAGAAAAAAAGGCCGGCAAGAAGCGGAAATATCCCTAAGCAGAAAACTGCCGGTGACATTTTTTGTTGTTGTAGAGTTCTGTTCATCAGATGTAAACTGGTATTCGCCTAAAATTCATACAAATGTTTGTTATCAGACGTTTGAGCCATGGCCGCGGGCGTTTCAGATTCCTCATCTGAAGTAGAAGCAGCCTCGGTAGCTCAAGTGCAAGAAGTTTTGGAGCACGCTTTTCCCAATGGTCTAACTACTGACGTCATCGCAGAATCTCTGAGGTATCACAATTCATTTTATGAATGTTTCATTACTGAACGAAACTCTCATGAAGTGTTCGTGGTAGAACCCCATGCCTAGTTTCACTATCGACCAGGGTTTGATCGAATACGGTAGATCGATTGAACTGATTTGAGGTTTTATCGACCAGGGTTTGATCGAACACGGTAGATCGTTTGAACTGATTTGAGGTGTCCTCTGGAAGAAGCAGAGCAGTTCCTTCTTGAGCTCGAAGCGGCCGGGATAGCAAAGAGGGTCGGCGAGGAATGGTTAGTAGTTCAAGATAGAAACAGATTTCGGTTTTTGAAACCTTGGTGTATCGTAAAGCGATTGTGGTTACGGTAGATTTAAAACTTTCGTTATTGATTGAAAGATCAAGAATTTGATAAACAGTAAATTGAAGAAGTTATTTTAGGCTGCGAGCTGTTCGAGATTTGGACGGAGCGCGCACTTCGGCAGCTTTGATGGCTTCAGAAGAGCGTCCTACTGTAGCCATCGTAACATGTTTATTCGTGGAAAAGCAGGCAGTGGATGCACTCCTGGAGGACAGTAGAACAATGCATGGACATAAGATTGGAGGTTTCTTGGAGAGGGGGTAGTGTACTGTAAGGAGTCATGGAGTAGCGAGAGCTTTAGCTTCCTGGATAGAATTGATTGATTTATTCTCGCCGGTATCGAGCGCGTCCTCAGGTGGCGGATAGAGGGATAACTCTGCACAAGTGAATTGGAGATAGCGGGCTTGACCGGACAAAAATTGGATAGTATATTTAATCAAAGGAGGGCGATGCCGGAATGGCCTAGGCATGCCACCAGATAAAACATCATCCGATACTCCCCTATACAGGGTGGCTGGAAAGTACACAGTCCGAATGTCAAACGCTTTTGTATCGTAATCAATAATCCAATTCCTCTGAATTCAACACATTTTGTTCTCAACATATATATGTACAACTGGGTGAAGTCAGTTTTTAATGCGGCCGCCCTTGGCGCGGGTGACTTGGCGGAGACGCTTGGGGAAAGCATCAGTCGTGGCACGCAGGTAATCAACGTCGAGTTCCTCCCAAGCTTTGAGCAGGGCCTTCTTCAGAGACGCCAAATTGGGGTGGGGACGAGCCGAGGCTTTCGCCTCGAGGACTGACCATACGGAATAGTCGAGCGGATTGAGATCCGGCGAGTAGGCGGACCACTGCTTACTCGTTATGAAGGTGGGCAAATTGTTCGCACACCACTTTTGCGTCACAACGGCCTTGTGAGCGGGCGCGGAGTCCTGTTGGAAGCAGAACGGGCGGCAAGCGAAGTGCGTACGGGTCCAGGGAAGCAAGGCGCCTTCGAGAATGTCTTTGATATAGTTCTGCTTGTTGATCTTCACGCCCTGATCAACGAAGACGAGCGGAAACTTGCCCGAAGCGCACACAGCCGCCCAGACCATCAACTGAGCTGGATGGAAGATGCGGTTGACGACTCTTCCGTTGCGATCGGCTTCCTCAGGATCTCTGGCGAAAACCCACTCGTTTTGGGAGTTGTAGGCCTCCTCGATCGTGAACAACTTCTCGTCTGAGAAGACTATCTCGTCGGCAACAGGTGCGGCCGTGTCGCGAAAGAAGGCCCGACTTCTCTTCACGCGCTCTGCCGTGTTCTTGGCAGACAACAAGGCACCCTTGCGAGTACGATAAGGGCGCATGCTTGTTGTTGTTGTTGCCGGCAAGCATCCCGCATCGAAGACTCGGTTATGAACACTCTCTTTAATGAGAAAAGTTCTCGCGTTCTTCGGACGAGATGAGTTCGGAGAAGGGTTTTGATGTCCTTTGCAGTCCTGAGACTGTCATGCTGCACCTTGTGAAGGCGGAAATCGTTGTAGCAACCTGTTCATGCTATAGGCCTTGTGAGTGGGTGGTCAACCCGGCCTAGCATCGTTTTTGGTGGGAGTAGAGACGTCTCGCCTGTCGTTGACCGGAGATAGGCAAGAGGCTATTTGACTGGCGCCTCGACTCGCCATTGACAAGTATAGCGGAGTATCGGCTGATGTTTCGTCCGGTGGCTTGCCCAGGCCGGTCCGGCATCGCCCTCCTTTGAAGAGCTATACTACCCAGTTTTGGTCCGCGGCGGGATTTCTCGCGCTACCTCCCAGCACGAATTCTTCGTAGTGAGGCGTCCCTCTATCAGCCACCTGAGGTCGCGCTCGATTCTGGACTGGATGATCCGGCTCCATCCGTGACAGGCTCTTAAGGCTGTAGAGTCACGAATGGCCACTGTTGCCAGTGTGTTTCGAGTCGCATGCCGAGGTCATCCCTGACGATGGTCTGAGCTGACCAGCGGGATATTCCGAGCTCCTGGGAAATCTTTTTAATGCTCCGCTTGGAGTTTCGTCGTATTCGCTCCCTCACTGCTTTTATCTTCGCCGGCGTCCGAGCAGATCGAGGTCGGCCAGTTTTTGGACGGTCCTCGAGATTTCCGAGCTCGCGGTAACGTTTGATGGTATTCCAGACAAGATCTCGACGGACGACGAGGCGTTTCGCGATGTCGGAGTTGGAGTACCCGCGCTGGTGCAAATCGACGATAGCGGCACGCTGGAGATGGGGGGGGGGACCCGTCATTATCTTCACATTTAAACAATCGTTGTCAAACTTCAACACGATGTTTAAAACACAATAAACTTCGAAAACCAAAAAAAAAAAGGAATCGGTGCGTGCACGAAATAGTGCGTAGCACACTCCTAAACCACGGACTGCGTACTTTCCAGCCACCCTGTACATTGTAATGGCCAGTCGAGGCGCCAGTAAAATAGTCTCTTGCCCTTCTCCGGTTAAAGAATGGGTCTCTTGAGAGGATCGTCGACTGCGGTGCGAGTGTAGACGGATAAAATTTCTCCGGACTCAGAAAGATCCTCACCAACCTATCCCAAAGGACTTCCCTTGACAGGACCTATGGGCAAACAACAACAGCGACGGATAGAATCGAACTTTTCATGGGTTTCTACAAGATCGATAATTCAAAATCTTCGTATCAAAGAAGAAAACATTATAGTCTAAGAATTGCGTTGATTTTTTTCTTCACAAACGGAAATTGAGTTCGTAAATAAAGTTATATTAGAAGTTGTTCCTATAGCCTTCAAAAAGAGAATATGAGCTAATGTACAGCCTTTTCCTAGGTGACTCCAATGTGTATACGATTGGGCGCATCGGAAGCCACAATGTGGTTGCGACGAAGCTAGCATTGATCGGAGACACGCGGGAGGCCACGACTAGTGCTGGGAGCATCACTACCAGGTAGGCGGTAGGCCACCAGTGGTGTTTAAAACGCTCAAGGGAGAGAAAAAGGTGGAATTGATTGGGGACTTAAAAGAACCGGTTGCCTTTGAGTGTGAGACACATTAGTTTTTTTGGAAAAAAAAGTTACAGCGATAAGGTAACCAAGGCCATTAACCGAGGCCGATCCTCCAGGTATTATTTACTCAGAATAAAAAAAATAATTGTGACGTTTCTTAGTTTATATTCTGAATGATTGATAATTCTGCGAGAAGTCTTGCTTTGTTCTGTAAACTTATTTATTTTAACCGATTCAAGGTCTCGATACCTACAACTTTCCAAATATCTTTTGTTGCATAGGTCGCGTTTTCTTGTCAAAAAAGTATTTGATAATGCAGTGTGGGGCAGAGTAAAAGAGAGATCTGGCAATATGAAAGTTCGAAACTGTGAAGCTTAGTTCCCTTTTCGAATTTTTTGCTCTCAAGTTTTGCCGTTTTTTTAATACAGCAGGTGAATTATAAAATACTTTCAATATCGCAAATGAAAAAGAAGGTGTGATTTGCAGATTGCTGGGAAACTTCCAACACATTGAGCACGTCCTGATAGTCGGAGTGGGCGGGGCCGTTGCGCACTACACCGATGCCAAGCGACACGCGCGACTAGGGGATGTTGTTGTGTCCACTTCATATATCTACGCCCATGATCTACTTATCGATCGGTGAGAATCGTATCGATCCCTTTCTCTGCATCAGATTTGACGGTACAGTGAAGTAAGTGTTGTTTGCGTTATTGAAGGATGCAAAAAGGGCTCCGAGCGAATCATCGGACAGCTTTGCTCACCAGAAAGTGCATTAATAAAGTTTTTAAGATACTTTTTTCTAAGATAAGTCCTTTTAAGATACCGGAAGCGCGTTTTGCACGTGAATGAGGATTATTACGTAGGTCTGTACCGATTTTCCCTTGCAGTGCTTTACTTTGGCTTCAGGCAAACGGAGTCCTTGAAGGATTTCGCTGTGCGGAAGTATACTCCCAAGTTTTCGACTATCCCGGACACAGTGAGAAACGCAAATGAAGACCTGCTGCAGAATTGGGAAGCAGCGACCTCTGAAGCAATCGGAAGACTCGCCAGCTCACCCGGTAAGTCAAACAGAAGTTTATTGATAAGTAGGAAAAATAATGACTTGAGGAACTGGCGAAAAAAAGCCTCGAAGATCCGGTAAAAACTGTTGTCTTCTCTAAACCGGCACTGTGTGTAGGCCAATCATAAAAAGGCTTGAGTGACTGACGAGCCTATCATAACAAGGCTTGAATGACTGACGAGCCAATCATAAAAAGGCTTGAGTGACTGACGAGCCAATCATAAAAAGGCTTGAGTGACTGACGAGCCAATCATAAAAAGGGCTTGAGTGACTGACGAGCCAATCATAAAAAGGCTTGAGTGACTGACGAGCCAATCATAAAAAGGCTTGAATGACTGACGAGCCAATCATAGAAAGGCTTGAATGACTGACGAGCCAATCATAGAAAGGCTTGAATGACTGACGAGCCAATCATAAAAAGGCTTGAGTGACTGACGAGCCAATCATAAAAAGGCTTGAGTGACTGACGAGCCAATCATAAAAAGGCTTGAGTGACTGACGAGCCAATCATAAAAAGGCTTGAATGACTGACGAGCCAATCATAAAAAGGCTTGAATGACTGACGAGCCAATCATAAAAAGGATTGAATGACTGACGAGCCAATCATAAAAAGGCTTGAATGACTGACGAGCCAATCATAAAAAGGCTTGAGTGACTGACGAGCCAATCATAAAAAGGCTTGAATGACTGACGAGCCAATCATAAAAAGGCTTGAGTGACTGACGAGCCAATCATAAAAAGGCTTGAATGACTGACGAGCCAATCATAAAAAGGCTTGAATGACTGACGAGCCAATCATAAAAAGGATTGAATGACTGACGAGCCAATCATAAAAAGGCTTCAATGACTGACGAGCCAATCATAAAAGGCTTGAATGACTGACGAGCCAATCATTAAAAGGCTTGAATGACTGACGAGCCAATCATTAAAAGGATTGAATGAATGACGAGCCAATCATAAAAAGGATTGAATGACTGACGAGCCAATCATAGAAAAGATTGAATGACTGACGAGCCAATCATAAAAAGGATTGAATGACTGACGAGCCAATCATAAAAAGGCTTTAATGACTGACGAGCCAATCATAAAAGGCTTGAATGACTGACAAGCCAATCATAAAAAGGCTTGAATGACTGACGAGCCAATCATAAAAAGGCTTGAATGACTGACAGCCAATCATAAAAGGCTTGAATGACTGACGAGCCAATCATAAAAAGGCTTGAATGACTGACGAGCCAATCATAAAAAGGCTTGAATGACTGACGAGCCAATCATAAAAAGGATTGAATGACTGACGAGCCAATCATAAAAAGGCTTTAATGACTGACGAGCCAATCATAAAAGGCTTGAATGACTGACGAGCCAATCATAAAAAGGCTTTAATGACTGACGAGCCAATCATAAAAGGCTTGAATGACTGACGAGCCAATCATAAAAGGCTTGAATGACTGACGAGCCAATCATAAAAAGGCTTTAATGACTGACGAGCCAATCATGAAAAGGATTGAATGACTGACGAGCCAATCATAAAAAGGATTGAATGACTGACGAGCCAATCATAAAAAGGATTGAATGACTGACGAGCCAATCATAGAAAGGATTGAATGACTGACGAGCCAATCATAAAAAGGCTTTAATGACTGACGAGCCAATCATAAAAAGGCTTTAATGACTGACGAGCCAATCATAAAAGGCTTGAATGACTGACGAGCCAATCATAAAAAGGTTTGAATGACTGACGAACCAATCATAAAAAGGATTGAATGACTGACGAGCCAATCATAAAAAGGACTGAATGACTGACGAGCCAATCATAGAAAGGATTGAATGACTGACGAGCCAATCATAAAAAGGATTGAATGACTGACGAGCCAATCATAAAAAGGCTTGCATGACTGACGATAAACCATTTCTGGTTCTTGGACTACGATTAAGGTTGAGACTCGCGTTGTTTAGAAAGTTTTCCAAGAACTAAGGCGTAAGATTGAAATGCAAAAGCCTTCAGAAATAGTTTTGTGAGAATCCAGAATTAAATTATTCATCAATCTTCGTTGTCGAATAAAAACTTTATCGATTGTTTGGACTTTATCAAAAGCGATAGTTTGCAGAAGTGGACTTTGCTCGTCCAGCCCCCGAGACGGATGTTCTAGCCTTGTCCGTCGGTGGCCGCAACATGGTTGTCGTACCGCATCCTGATGAAGGGGAGAGGAGAGCAGCTAGGTTGGTCCCGAGTAGATCATTAGCGTAACTTTGTCAATATATAAAAAGAACCACGCTTCAAAGAATGCTGCGTTTCTTCTGTTGTCTCAGTAGCTTAATCCAAAATTTTCCGGATCGAAAAAGCTAGCTACTTTTATTTGTACATTGTCTAGGTGATATGGGAAAGTGATTATTGACCTATCAAGATACCGAAAAATAATTTTAATACCGTATCCATTTATCTTTTCAGAACCCACGTGGGACCGGTCGGGGCGATAGCTTCTCTCAGGAGAGCTGGTACTGTAGAGAATGGAACGGTCGCTACCGGTGACACACCAAAGAAAGAAGAAGAGCAGAGGAGAAGGGAGGAAGAGGAAGCGATCAGAGAAGAAGAGACAGCCAGCCAGGTTGATTAGAGACGCAGAGAATATTTTTGAAAACGAAAAAATGATATGTTGGATTCAAAAGTCGTTCAAGGGTGAGAAGATTAAGTGAAAAGAACACTTGGATCGATCTTTGAGAGCATCCTTTAGGTGAATTTTCAATGTGATCGGAATGATGGTATGATAGTGTATCAGAAAGATTGAGAGAAGAATATAAATAACATGCGTTCAAATGTTGTTCCCAACAAGATGATGCGCTTCTATTAAAAAGTGAAGCAGCCTGTTTGTTGTTACCAACCGCAGAAACAGGATTCAAATATTTTTTTGAAGAAAAACTGTAAGTCTAGGGATTGCATTCTCGAATGAGTTTAATCCTTATGCTTGGTGAGAGAAAAAGCGGTGGAAACCGAATTCAGGGGGTAAGAGATGAAGCGGTAACAACAGAATCATTAGCTGTTTTAGGTAGAGCGCTTAGGTGTGGTGCAGAAGTTCCACTCGTAGAGAAATCAAGATTTCACCAAGAGGATGAGTTTTATATGCGAAGGTTCGCGAGCGATTCGCCAATCAATTCGGCGTCCGCTCTATCGATGCGGGATTCGACTCGGTGGTGGCGGCTGTCGTTGGTTCCCGGATTGACTCGTGGGCGCTGGTGCGAGGAGTCGCTGACTACCAGCATGGACAGAGCAGGGCCAGCAAGTTGTGGCAGGTTCGGGGTCGAACTTTTGCAAGGATAGACCAATATGGTGAAAATAGATGAAACACAACCCTATCAAAAAAGCTCCATCGTACGGATCAGGATTTTGATTCCGGTAGTGTCGTGGCTGGTAAAAGTCATTCGCTGCTGGTAAAATTCTAGATAGGGCTGAGTTCGATCCCGCTTCCGGGACTAGTTTTGTCAGTGCAGTAGTACTCCGTTCTGATTGGCAGGCGCATGCAGCGACCAGGGCGGCTGCAATGGCGAAGTGCATCGTTGAGAGGCTGCCGAAAGCATGAATATTATCAATGCTCCCGTCTTCCCCTTAATTCGGTGTATTATTGATTGATTTAAATGTTATATTGATCGATCCATTTCCCTGCCCTTCAACAGTTGTATCATTGATTGGGTACATGATCGATTGATTGACCTGCTAGGCTCATTCCTATCCATCTTAGTAAATATCTGATTTTTTTTGAATCAACAAATATCTGATCTTCTTGAATCAAATTTCTATCCGATAATCGGATGATTTTACCGTAGCTTTTTGAAGTAGCCCGGTTTTAGTGTTATATTTGGTGATTGTGATTGTTTACAGTAGACATTAAAAAACCAAAAAGTTCTCCCAGAAGACTGAAAGAGGCATTGTTATTTTCTCTTTTTTGTTTGATCGGTGGAAAATAAATTCATTAGTGGCAATATCTCATCCCAGATCAGTCTCATCCTTGGAAATACGAACTCGCTTTAAAATTGCTCTCTCCTGCCGATTTATTACGAGCTTTTTTTCGCGGTGCTTTAGTCTAATTTTAGTTGGTGTTTTTTATTTCAGTTGTGCATACCATTGAAGTTAAATCAAAATGCTTTATCTCTCTATAATCTCTGTGTTTGATCTTCATCGAATATTCTATTGATCCCAAATTCAAAGCGTTTTTGAAAGTATAGCGATTACGTGAAAATGCAAAGTTTTTTGTTTAAACATTGTCATCCGGTTTTAACATTTTCTTGGCGCGGACTTGAGAGGTAATGTATGACTTTTAATAAGTCTGACAAGTTATACACACTGAAAACTGAGTGTGACCTTGGGATTGTTATGCACGAAAAACTACGAATAAGATGGCACACTTTGTTGGCACAATGTCTGATATTCTCAGGCCGTATGCATGGAGCAATCCAAAAGGATTATGAGCTTGGATTAGCAGTTATCCAAATACATTTCACTAATCCGGTATGCATGGAAGCTATAATACTTTTGGATTAGAGATAATCCGACAAAATTTTTTAAAACTTTTTTGGATTTTGTAATCCTTGGATTTGAATAATCCAGATTGTTATATTCTGTTTTCCATGCATACGGCCTCTCGATAGCTTGATGATCTATTTATATGTTAAAGTCACCCGGTATATAAAGGTCAATTTCAGCAATGCGCTCAGTAGATTTCTTCAAAATTGTCTGTGTTACTATTTATTGTCGTAATTCGATGACTACCATGTGTTTTTGTCTGATTAATCGGTTTTAATTGGATTACTGTAAGTTATTGTGTTATAAAGGCATTCAAATTTTCGTGCAAAAGGCATTATACTTCACGAATGAGATTTTTCCTGTTAAAATAGTTACCAAATGCGAACGGGAAGGTGCATTTTATTAGGATACTAAAGCTCGACTCGACACGTAATTTTTTCAAATAACTCGCTCGATTTCCAATGCATTGAAAACTTTGCTGCGAAATATTAATTTTTAAAGAAGCCTTCTTTTTTAAAACTGGTTTATTTCTGCTTTGATGACGCAATATTTGTGACTAGAATTGGTGTTTGAATACGGGCCTTAGGGACGATAGAAGCGGAGCGGTCGCGTGCGGTTGCACGCGAGAGGTGTTCCAGGAAGGGAGGATATTCAGTCTACGTTTTGTTGTGCCTAAGGAAGGTGTGTTTAGATTGAGTGTAATACCCACCCACCCGCCCTGAGAGGTGTCTTGAGTTTGGGTGCAGGATAAAGAGAAGTAAGAGTAGGACGAGCAAAGAACTACCAAAGTGGGGGTGGTGGTGCTCCTTTCGTAGGGCTCGCGACGGAGTACGACGAAAGACAGATGTGGGAAAAGTACACACAGGCTATCCCAAGCGGAAAGTACTCGCGTTTGGTCGCATTAATTTATACAAAAAGCCCAATATCTACAGATCACTTGTGAAAAGAGGTGATGATATCCTGCGAAGAAGCGTCCGTAGAAAGGCTCACGCCGCATCGGTTGAGAGAGGAAACACTTCGTCAGCATTGGAGGAAGGTGCGTCAAAGGAGGAAGTACAGTTTCAAAGAGGGTGGCAGTCCAGAGAAGGAAATGCGTCATACAGTAAGCATGCGATTAAGACGGAAGGAGGAGTATCATCTATGTAAATACAATAAGAATACTTGAGAGACGTAGTGGTACTAATTGTAAGCTACAATGTTGAAATGTTCCAACAGCATCCGGGATTTTTGCTGAGTGGGATCGGGAGATCATATTGTGTATTGATGATTAAGATGAATACTGACAAGTAAGAACGGGTTAACAGAAGCGTTGTTAATGGCATGTGTTTGGCATCGGTGAAGTTTATTTATGTGTGATTCTCCGACACCTTATCTGTGTCAGTGTTCAATACGAAGTTTCTTAGTTCAAACCTGATGGTTAAGTCTTTGTATATATAAGTTGGTCACGACACCTGTATGGCATTAGTGTTTTCAGCTACGTCTTATCCATGTGGGATCTGCAATAGAACATTAACTGCATCACTGTATAATACGATGTGTTTATTCAATGGCATGGTTTAGCCACCGCATAACTGGCAAGTAATGAAAACGTCTCATGAAATCATGTGTGATCGTTGTTTTATCTAGGTTTTATCGATGTGTAGCGACAATTTGACCTTATCTTGTATCGTTGTACAATACAAGTTTTGTAAACCTCATGGTTTATTCACTGCATATACAGTTGGCACGAATAAAGCGTATCCATCCTATGCTCATGGTTTATTCACTGCAGTAAGGGTTAAACATGCCTAAGGCGGATGTATTCAAACAGAGGTTATATAAGACGACGGATGGAGTTTACGACAGTAGGAGTCAATATAATTTTTCTTACGAAATTATTCATCCCTTATAAGAAAATGAATAGTTCTTGTTTATCCTATTCGGAAATTGCACCATCACTACATGAAGAAATGGAAGTGACGTCAATCGACGTTTTTAAATATATCTAGAGAATTATTATATTGTTTAGTAGATTAATTATGTAAAGTAAATCGGAAGGCGTTGAATGGATATCTCTGCATTGAAATAATCATCAGTACGAGAGAAATGTCGACGCGAAGCGATATAAGACGGCCAAACAGATTAAGCAGTATTCGGGGATAAGTATTCCCGATGCCTTGCTTGCCCTCTCTGCGGGGATCTCTTACTACCTCTCTCTTTCTCTCTCTCTCTCTTTACCCCTCTCTTTCACTTCTTTCTCCCTATCTCTTCCTCTCGCTCTTCCTCTCTTTGATTCTCTTTCTACGCTCTAACTCTCTATCTCTCTTATGCCCTCCTATTCCGCTGTCTCCAAAAGTATTCTCCTGCCATTTCCACCATCGATTCATTTTTGCCAGTTCCTTTCTCTCCGAAAAGAACGTGCAGATTCCCCGCACAAGTTCCCATCTCCCGAAGCTTCTCTCAGTTTTGTTCTTTTTTCTTCTCCTTGTTACACTTCAACCTATTGCTCTGTCTGTTATAGTCAACCCATTTACCTCCTTTTCTCTATTTTCTCTCTAACTCTATATCTTTCTCTCTTTCTCATTCACTCTCTTGATATCATCTCTTCGCTTAACTTTTATGCCCCTACCTTCGCCCTTCCCTCTGCCGAGTTAAACAACTCCAGTTTTTCCCATCAGACTTCTCGAGAATTCCGCGTTCGTCTCTACTTCCTAACTTCTTGTTTCTTTTTTAAAGAAAATTTTGATTAACTTTACACGGGTCATTTCCACCATTGAAATGTTCATCTACAAGAAACAGCAAAAAATATTGCTCTAAATCTGACTTTTAAAAATGTATTTGTTGAACACAGTTCTGCCAAAGGAAGGAATCCTGTTCTTGGTAGTAGATTAGATTTTTTAGGCGGAAAGTCAGCATTATTTCCCAAAGCAGTCAATTTTAGTAACAGGCAGTTAATTCAACTGATACACCCTTCTTCGACATCTCTTTCTCTATTACTCTGAGGGTCTCCGCTATTACTCTGATACACTGGTATCTGATTCTCTCGCGCTCTCTTTCCGTTTTAAAGTCTTTTCTGATCTCCCCTCCGCATGCTCTCTTTCACCCTCTTAGTTATTATATATACGCACGTATGCTCTATCGACAAATGCCCTGTTTTTCGCCTCAAATTTTAACTGAGCCATTTTTCATGTCTTCAATATCTCTGTGTTGCGTAATCTATTTTTTATAACTCGTCCCTCAACCAATTTTTATTACTGATTTTATCGTTGTTGAATCCTAGTATTTTTGAATTAGCGAATTCCACTGAACTTCCTTCACTGCCACTATGTAAAAAGCACTCGGCCGTTTTTGAACATTAGTCTCCACTTATTTAAAGGTAATCCCGCAGCAAATCTCGTGAAAGATGGCCAGCTACGCACCGTTCCTCACCAAGGAGAAGGAAGATGAGCTTAGAAGCATCGCCAATGCTATTGTCGCACAGGTTTGCATTTGTTTCATTTTCAATTACATATTATAAATACATCCTTAACTCAGTTTTTTTAAGAAAAAAAACTCAGCCAGAATATTTTAGTGTTAAAAAAAACTGCTGTAACTATTGGACTCAGAAGTATTTAAGTACTTTCCAATAATGTTCCAGACTAATATAATCTTTCGAGATATAATTACTGTTAATGATATTCTTCCAAAACGGAGAATCATGGTAGATGATATTCTGATGTGCAGGGCAAGGGTATCCTGGCGGCCGATGAGTCAACGGGTTCCATGGAGAAGAGACTGTCCTCTATAGGACTTGAGAACAACGAGGAGAACAGGAGAAAGTACAGGCAGGTCAGAACATCATTCAAGTTCAAAGGAGCGAGAGATTAGACAAAAAGACGGAGAAGTTAAGACAGGGAAAGCTATTATGAATATGGAAAAGTCCAAGATTTGTTTCAATTTTCTTCGCGACCTTAGTTTTTAAAAAGAAGAAAAACGCGTCTTTAAAGTTGACAATATTGTCACAATGTGGTATATAGGTAGACAAAAAAGGAGGGAGAGAAATCATTGAGAAAGAAAGAGAGAGAGAAAGAAAGAGAGGGTAAAGAGCTTCGACCTTCTTCTATGTCACGTGGAGGAAGACCACTGGGCAAGCAACAACAACAAACTGGTATCTGGACGAGCCGTAGAGCGGCTCTTCTTTGTTGAAACGGCCTTCCATATAGTATGAATCAGCTTTGAACCCACGATAATCGAATTAATGTTGTGACATAGGGGTAACCGTAACCAGGCTTAGGGGGTCACCGTTACAGGCTATCTCTTACTACCGGCAAGCAAGTAGATCAAAAAAAACTGATCAAGGTAACGAAACATCACGAAGAGAGACCGAAAGAGTGTGATAAAACAGTAGACATTGAAAAAGTTAAGAAAACAAACAGAGAATCAATAGTTTTTTCGAAGAGTGCATGGATTAGCAAAAAGATTAAACTCGCAGTGCGGGTTAGATGAACTTTTTAGGGGGTAAAGCACTGGATACTGGTAAGTAATAGAGTTTGAAGGTTCGACCCTGCCCGTAGTATAGCCTGTCTGAGCTGCGGTGAAACAGTTTTTTGTGAATAGCGTAGAAACAGTGAATTTGTATTTTTTTTTTGTAAACTCTGTTTTCTTTTCTTCTCAACAATAACAATGATAACTTTCGTCGGTGCGTTTGTCAAGTAATTTTTAAAAATTCAAATTTCATTGGAGCCGGATTCATATAATTGTTCTGTGCCTGCTGCAGCTGCTCTTCAATGGCTCAAACGACCTTGCCAAGTCGATCTCGGGAGTGATCATGTTCCACGAGACTTTCTACCAGAAGGCCGACGATGGAACGCCCTTCGTGGAGATTCTCAAGAAGAAGGGAATCATTCCTGGTATCAAAGTCAGTGTTATTTATCGAAGGAGACACTTATTGGAAAACTCTGAAGCTTTAAGGACAGGCGTTGAATGAGATCAGTCAGAGTTGTACGTGCCGGGCCAGTTGGAAAGGGGTGGGGAAAGCCTAAAAATATTGGAAAGGTAAAAAAGAAGGAAAAAAGGATGGCAAGTATAAGAGAATTAAGATTTTTTTTGCCATGAACATGTATCATACCTTGTCCGGCTAAAATTCAACTCATGGTTGCGGATAGTTATAGTAATCCGATGTTTCCATTGCGACCATAGTTCAAACAGGTCAAGTTTAAATGTTGACATTTTGAAAAAAGTACCGCTTTTTGAGCGGGGGGGGGGTCTGGAATAATGAGAAGCGAGCTAAAGGTAGAGAGCGGAGAAGGGAGATCTATTCATCATTATGAACTCCTTCGCTCAAGAAATGGTCGTTTTCTAAAACTCTCAAAAGTGCTGATTACCTATGATTGCCACTCTGATGGCGAATACCTAGCTTCAAAATTTTAAGATGTTACCTGATACGGGTAAAATTATCATTTTACCTAACTGAGATTGAACTTGAAATAATAATAATACTAAGTGTACTAAATGAGCACAAAAGAGTATGAACCGCTCGCTTTTGTTTTCAATACACTATTTTCAAATCAAAATCATTCGGTTATTGTAATAATCGGAGCAGCAGATAGAATGAGGATGAGTGAAAAGAATAGCTGCGGTTTGACAAGGGTGTGATTCAGGTTGACAAGGGTGTGATTCCTCTCGCTGGGAGCGAAGGAGAGGGAACCACCCAGGGACTCGATGACCTCAACGCCCGCTGCGCACAATACAAGAAGGTTGGTTACTGTACTTTGGAAGGATGCAGTAGATTCTTTACCATATTGTGAAAGTATAAAAAAGGTCCGATTGAAAAATGCGGGAAAGTGTTTGTTATCTGCTTTAAGGTGTTAAAAGTACATAGAGTGTTTACGTTTGAGAATACTGAAAAAGGGTTTGCTCCTAAGCTTCTCGAGTATTGTTTTCATGATGAAAAAATTAATTAGTTTTTCTCACTGTTGATTCAGAGCAAAAAGGTAGATCTATGCTTCGTAAGAATGAAAAGAATCTGCATAATTATTTCTATTTTCTCGGCACAGTTTTATTACCGAGGTCAAGGCTCTTGTTTTCGCGCCTGTGAGAAGTTGAGGGAAAAACGTAGTTGTGGAAGGTTTTGGGCATTCTAGTTGAATTGAATAGCAAAAATCTTCTCCGCTGTTCCCCTTTAGTGATGTAATTCCTTCGGAGTCTTGTAACTCTTAGTTTACTCCGAGGTGAAATAAGCTAACCCAGTGAATGAAATCAGAAGTATGCTGGTTTTCGACATTCTTCAAGAAAATGGTTCATCGGACACAATTAATCAGATTCATAAGAATGTGCATAAATGATAATAAAAGTGAATAATACTTTAAAAGTAATTTGACCGTTTCTGAGAGGCTTCTAGTCTGAAGAACGGGTCGAATTCTATCAATTGCCGAATTCACCAATCGATTACTTGTTATGTAGTGTAACAGTGGGCTAGGTTTTAGCTCTTTTTCTCTATCACAATCCCTCTTCCCCTCGCGTTGTGTGTAGATTTTTTACTCTTTTGTTTATTTACTGAAACTTCTGATTCTTCTCAGTTCCTGTCCCGTTCTCTCTCTTCAATCAGTTAGCTTTCTCCTGAGAACTCCAGGTTTTTTTCCTGTTTGATCGGAATTCGCCGTCTTTTCATCTTCACCCGTGTGTTCGGAGAAAAATTACTTTTTGAACTTGCAGAGAGCAACTTTTTTCTCGAATCATCGTTGAGGGATGTAGGGGTTGTATCTAAAAGTAAGTGTGACCGAGAGTTTGTTTATCGATTATTCATTGATCAAAAAATTTGATAATGTGATTATGAAAGTGAAATAATGAATGCAAGAATTTCCATGTAACTTGAAAAGTAATTTGATGTAATGAATGAATGAATGAATGAATGAATGAATATGTAATATCTTAAAGTGAATGAATATTTACAATGTAAATATTCATGTATTATATTCTAGGATGGAGCACAATTCGCCAAGTGGAGATGTGTTCACAAGATTTCCAAGACGACGCCGTCCATCCAGGCTCTCAATGAAGTCGCACAGGTCAGTGTTATTGTCATTCTCTTTTTTATAGCATTTAGGAAATGATAGAGATTTGTCACTCTCAATGATTCAATAACAATCCTCCATTGAATATATTGCCTTTTTATACCAAAATGGAAGCCGTATTGATGAAAAAAATTACAACTCAATGACCTTTTTCAATAGCAGATATGAAAAAGCAAACGTCTTTTTTAAGACTCCTCATAATAACTAGTTGGCTTAAGTGTAATTCTGTTATATTTTGAATAGCTCAGGCGAGAACAGCTATTAGATTAATTTTCAAGATGCAGGTATATCGTTCACTCTCATTGTCATGATATGAAAAATGTCATACTTCCCAGTGGCATTGTCATTAGATGATCATTCTTCTCATTGAAATTTTCATGAAGTGATCAATGTCATACTTTCAAGTGTCATTATCATAAAATCGTCTCGCTTGAGGTTCTCGCCCGCTACGCGTCTATCTGCCAACAGAATGGCCTTGTTCCCATCGTCGAGCCAGAGACTCTTCCAGATGGTGAACATGACTTGGCGCGCTGCCAGAAGATCACGGAGACCGTCCTTTCCTACACGTACCGTGCCCTGAACGAGCACCACGTCTTCCTCGAGGGCACGCTACTCAAACCCAACATGGTCACCCCAGGTCTGCCAGAACTTTCATCCGAAGTGTTGTGTATTTGAATTGAGCCCGATGAGAAGAAAACGATTTTGAAAAATGAAAAAACAAAAGTTTATCTGAATGAATGAAAAAAGTATCTGAATGAATGAAAGTTTGAGCCTAGTTTGCAGGTGTTAAGAGTGAGAATAAGAGTAGCTGATTTAGTTATGATAGTGCTCATTGTTAAGTGACTGATACGCATTTAAGGGTCAGATCATGGATCGTTGACAATCTAAAATTTTAACACTGAATTCTATTATCTGGGATGTTGTTGTTGTTGCCGGCAAGCAGCCCGCATCGAAGACTTTTGGTTATGAACACTCTCTATCAATGAGAGATGTTCTCGTGTTCTTCGGACGAGATGAGTTCGGAGAAGGGTTTTGATGTCCTTTGCAGTCCTGAGACTGTCATGCTGCACCTTGTGAAGGCGGAAATCGTTGTAGCAACCTGTTCATGCTATAGGCCTTGTGAGTGGGTGGTCAACCCGGCCTAGCATCGTTTTTGGTGGGAGTAGAGACGTCTCGCCTGTCGTTGACCGGAGATAGGCAAGAGGCTATTTGACTGGCGCCTCGACTCGCCATTGATAAGTATAGCGGAGTATCGGCTGATGTTTTGTCCGGTGGCTTGCCCAGGCCGGTCCGGCATCGCCCTCCTTTGAAGAGCTATACTACCCAGTTTTGGTCCGCGGCGGGATTTCTCTCGCTACCTCCCAGCACGAATTCTTCGTAGTGAGGCGTCCCTCTATCAGCCACCTGAGGTCGCGCTCGATTCTGGACTGGATGATCCGGCTCCATCCGTGACAGGCTCTTAAGGCTGTAGAGTCACGAATGGCCACTGTTACCAGTGTGTTTCGAGATTATCTGGGATGAATCCAAGGGCTTGTTATATTTGATATATTACGAACCACTTCTTGTATATTTGTAACCACGATTATACTGATACCTTGAAATATTTTTTTACTATTTTGAAAAACATAGGTTTTTAAGGGCAAAGTTACGCGGGTGAGAAGCCATCAAATGCGGCGATTGGACTGGCGACTGTCACTGCTCTGCAGCGGTCAGCTTTATCCCCAGACCCTCACCCCTTTTAATTCTGCTCTGGTTTCCGGTAGTAAAATAGTCGAGCCTCTTTTTTTTGCGAAACCGTTTTTTGAAGAATTCTATTGTTTACCTTTTTCTTAGAAAATAAACCAACCAGTTCATGAAAAACTCAAAAGGCTTTCAATCTGAATCATTCCTAATGTTCATCATGAAGTTGTTTTCATGTGAATTTAATTTTCCAAGAAAAGAGTCGAGAAAATAATAGTATTATAATCGATTCTGGTTGCAGAACTGTGCCGGCCGCCGTGCCCGGTGTCGTTTTCCTATCTGGCGGGCAGTCGGAAGAGGAAGCCACCAAGAACCTTAATGCTATCAACCAGGTTACATAGTTTAAACTCCTGTACTGAGATGGGCTGCATTTGAGTCTACATGCATCAAATAAATACTTAACGTTCGAAACTAAATTTCTATGTTTTCACCAGGTAAAATTCGTTTATAAAGTTCCCAGAGAAGACAGCTATAAGTATATAATTTGGCACTGTTATATAAAAGCGTTCATAAAGATTTCTTCTTCTCTGTTGTATAGCACCAAGTTCTTTATTAGTCTACTGGTAATCTAAAATGGTCGGAGCGTGCATGAAGAGATCAGTTTCACTTCAGGTAGCGGGCAAGAAGCCGTGGGCGCTGACGTTCTCGTACGGCCGTGCCCTGCAGGCATCCTGCCTTGCCAAGTGGGGAGGCAAAGACGAGAACATCGCTGATGCGCAGGTTCGAAGACATTGGGTGGCTGCGGCCCGAGAATTAGTTATAGGCATTGATAATTTTTTCTCTTTTCCATATTTTTTTGTGAACGCGCACCTGCTCTCACTCTCTTTTATTATTTCTATTTATTTGTATAACTTCCTATCTTCTTCTCTCTTCATCTTTCGTTTCCTCACAATTTCTCTCTTCCCTTTTCTCTCCCACTTACTCTCTTCATTTCTCACCATCTTTATTTTCTATCTCACTTCCTCTTTTTAAATTGTTCTCTTGTTCTTCTCATTATCTTTATCTCTTCTCTC
This sequence comes from Allodiplogaster pararmata, assembly GCA_964056735.1. Classification (NCBI taxonomy): domain Eukaryota; kingdom Metazoa; phylum Nematoda; class Chromadorea; order Rhabditida; family Diplogasteridae; genus Allodiplogaster; species Allodiplogaster pararmata. The sequence goes on from OZ057403.1 coordinate 19,220,927, forward strand.
ACTCTGGCTCCCTTATTCCTTCTGTCTCTCCCTTAATAAATCTAAATACCCTAAGGGTGTCCTGCTCCACCGCGCGGTCTCCAATTCTCTCGCGTCGACAGGCAAGTACACAGGCGACGCGACCGCAGACGCAGAAGCGGCGCAGTCTCTCTTTGTCGCCAACCACGCCTATTGAGAGATTTCTCCAAGAATCTGTCTGCATTCACATACTTACGAGGATACGGTAGAATAATCAGTACAGTAACGGCTCTCATTATACTTTCTCATGTCATTTTATCGTCGAGACCCCCAACTCTACAAAACATCTGCTTCCATCACAGTTTGCATGCCTAGTTTATCGATTGTTTAGTCAACGTGAAAGACTTTAGAGAGTTGTTCACATTTCATGATACCGTAACTGTATCATTTCAATCCTTACGCATCAATCCCAATCGCAACGTCATACATAATATATTTAATTAGAGAAATGGATAAAATATATATCAAAATATTTCCTTCTGTTGAACAGCTGACACACTCACAGAGAAGATGATGAATAGTGAGGAAGTGTTGTAAAGAGAATTCCAGAGTTTTTTTTCAGTACAGAATATAATCCCAAATCCGATTGAATTGTCTGCTCAAAAAGAACGAGAATAGGTATCCTGATTGAAATTGAAGGAAAAGGTGGAAATGATGTGGTCTAGACACACTTTGAAATGCAGAATGATTATCAGCGTAGGGCGATGTGCGTCAGAAATAACTTAGTCTTCGAAATCAAATGACAAACGGGAGAAACTTGAAAGAAAAGAGAGATGAAAGCTGGCGTACTAGGCCTTCAATAAGTTGGGCAATCGTATTCTGAAAGCAATTCGTCGCAAGAGCAAGACTCCTCCCAAACCACCCCTCTCATCGTCGATGCATAGAACCCAAACCACCCAGAACTATACATAAACATGCCAAGGACTTAGAACTAATGTTAGTAGACAGTGATCAGAAAGCCGCACTTAGAAGAATACATACTGACACTATGAGACATTTTATAAGCTCCTGCTCCCCTAACCCCGTTCTAAGTAAGAAACCTCCCAGAAACCATAAATCAGCGAATCAACTTCCCAGGGAACAACAAATAACATTATCGCAACTGCGTAGCGGCTATGCAAGTTCCCTTAACAGCTACCTACACAGAATAGGAGCTGTCCAATTCCCTCTCTACCCAAAATGTTTAGAAGAGCCACATACAACTAGTCATTTATTCTCATCTCTCTGTGACCACACACTTCTAAGAAGCATAGATTTGTGGAATACCCCGACGTCTGTTGTTAAGTTCTTATACCAGTGATTCCTTTCTCTCTCTAAAAAATAATAATAATAATAATAATAAAGGAGAAAAAAATGAATATGAAAAAAAACCCAAGAGAGAAAGAGAAATAAATGTAATTAGATAAATGATGTAAGTAAGGATATTGTTTTCTGAGCCATTGACCACGAAGACCTCGCCTACCCAGCCGGAGACCTACGGCAATCGTCTACCCATCCGGAGACCTACGGCAATCGTCTACCCATCCGGAGACCTACGGCAATCGTCTACCCAGCCGGAGACCTACGGCAATCGTCTACCCATCCGGAGACCTACGGCAATCGTCTACCCATCCGGAGACCTACGGCAATCGTCTACCCATCCGGAGACCTACGGCAATCGTCTACCCATCCGGAGACCTACGGCAATCGTCTACCCAGCCGGAGACCTACGACAATCTACAACAACAACACCGAAAAATCTAGGCCATTACTAAAGCACGCAAAAACCGCAATCTACAACAACAACACAGCAATCGTCTACCCAGCCGGAGACCTACGGCAATCTCTACCCCTACGGCAATCGTCTACCCAGCCGGTGACCTACGGCAATCGTCTACCCAGCCGGAGACCTACGGCAATCTACAACAAAAACACCGACAAACCTAGGCCATTACTAAAGCACGCTATGCACGCCAAATACGCCAAGTCATTACTAATGCACGACACTGCGCGGGAAAGAGAGAAAGAGTGTTTGACGCACTAGTATGATATTTCTTAAACGGTCTCGTTAGCCTTAGCCGTACGGCCTCGTTAGCATGAACTTTTGCCAAAGCCTAAGCAGAAAAAAACAGGAAAACCCCTACCGTACCCCTTACCCTACCCCTACCCCTTACCCCTTACCCTACCCCTTACCCTACCCCTTACCCTACCCCTTACCCTACCCCTTACCCTACTGGAGTTGGAGTTGGGACCCGTCATTACCTTCAAATTTAAACAATCGTTGTCAAACTTCAACACGATGTTTAAAACACAATAAACTTCGAAAATCAAAAAAAAAGGACTCGGTGCGTGCACGAAGTAGTGCGTAGCACACTCCTAAACCACGGACTGCGTACTTTCCAGCCACCCTGTACTTTGAATTTTTCACTAATACGCTCACAACGATGGAAAATGTAAGCACTTACATTCCTCAGTAAAACATGATTTTTCGTATTTTGTTTAAGATGCAAGTGTTTTTGAAATTAGGTTGACGTTTCAAAAAAAAAGTAGAACTTTTTACTTTTTCGGGGCACTTTTTGCGTTTAGGCCCCCCCACCAGAGGTTCAATTGGGTCTGATGAGAGTGGCATTTTTGGATACGGTCTCGTTAGCCTAAGCCGTACGGCCTCGTTAGCGTAGACCTTTTCCTAACCCTAAGCGTTTTTTAATGTAAAAGTAAATTTTGTAAATGTAAATAAGTCACACGTATGACCTAATTGAACCTCTGGTAGGGCCCTAAACGCAGAAAGAGCCTTTTTTGGTAGAAGTTTTACTAGGAATATTTATGTTTTTCTCAAAAAAGGTAGATGTTTCACTAAATTAGGTAGACGTTTCACTCAAATACGTAGATGAGTCACTAGATTAGGTAGAAATTTTTTTAATCCGCTAGAAGTGTTTCTCAAAATAGGTAGACGTTTCATCGAAATAGGTAAAGGTTTCTGCTATATCGAATTTGAAAACAGTTCCCCGCCACGACGCGGGAACAAGCGCGAGAAAGAATAATATCATTAATGTTATTTCTACGTCGAGCTGTAGATTCAATTCTAGCAGACGGTTGATTAAAAAGTGTACATGTCTGTACATTACATGTAACCAATTTCTTAGGTAAATTAACTTAACTGATACACTGAGATAGATACCTGTGAGACTAATCGTTCAACGCTCTACCGAATGAACTATCTCAGGCTCTGCCGAAAGTACGGAAAGAAGATGGCAGCAAAATCGCCTCTTTTTATCCTTAACTAAGCATAACGAGTCATGCATTCGTAGTCTCTCAAATTGTTTTCTTTCTTTTCTTTTTCTTTTCTTTTTTCTTTCTTTTTTTTCTTCTCTTTTTTTTCTTTTGTATTTTTTCTTCTTTTTTTTCTTTTTTTTCTAGGCTTCTGGGGGAAGTGGTTTGGGGCAGAGACTGGTGGCGGAGGCGGGGAACGTTGGGTGGTGGCAGATGCTGGAAGCCGAGACTTGTAGCGGAGCTTTATGAAAACTGGTGATTGCGGAGGCTGGTGGACGTTTGTGGCCGTGTATGTTGGCGGAGGTAGGTGGCAGAGGCTTGTGGCCTAGCTTCATGAAGAAGGTTGGTGGTGGATGCTAATAACAGAGGCTGGCGGTGAAGCATTGTGGCGGAAGCTTGCAGCGAAGGCTGGTGGTAGGTTTATGAAAAGAGTGATGACGGAAGCTGGTGGTGGAGGTTTGTGGCCCAGACTGGTGGCGTTGGGTGGTGGCAGAGGCTGGAGGCGGAGGCTGTTGGTGGATGTTCGTGGCCGAGACTGGTGGAGTTGGGCGGGGGCAGAGGCTAGAAGCGGGGCTGGTTGTGGAGGTTTGTGGCCGAGACTGGTGTCGTTGGGAGGGGACAGAGGCTGGTGGTGCAGGTTTGTGGCCGAGACTGGTGGCGTTGAGAGGGGACAGAGGTTGGTGGTGCAGGTTTGTGGCCGAGACATGTGTCGTTGGGAGCCGAGACTTTTTTTAATTTTTTTTCTTTGTTTTCTTTTTTTCTTCTTTGTTTTCTTTTTTATATTTTTTCTTTTTTTCTTTTTTTTCCTTTTTTTTCTTTTTTCTTTTTTTACTGGTTTGTGGGGAAGAGGTATGGAGCTAAGACTGGTAGCAGGGGGCGTTGGTGGTGTTGAACAGCTGACACACTCACAGAGAAGATGATGAATAGTGAGGAAGTGTTGTAAAGAGAATTCCAGAGTTTTTTTTCAGTACAGAATATAATCCCAAATCCGATTGAATTGTCTGCTCAAAAAGAACGAGAATAGGTATCCTGATTGAAATTGAAGGAAAAGGTGGAAATGATGTGGTCTAGACACACTTTGAAATGCAGAATGATTATCAGCGTAGGGCGATGTGCGTCAGAAATAACTTAGTCTTCGAAATCAAATGACAAACGGGAGAAACTTGAAAGAAAAGAGAGATGAAAGCTGGCGTACTAGGCCTTCAATAAGTTGGGCAATCGTATTCTGAAAGCAATTCGTCGCAAGAGCAAGACTCCTCCCAAACCACCCCTCTCATCGTCGATGCATAGAACCCAAACCACCCAGAACTATACATAAACATGCCAAGGACTTAGAACTAATGTTAGTAGACAGTGATCAGAAAGCCGCACTTAGAAGAATACATACTGACACTATGAGAAATTTTATAAGCTCCTGCTCCCCTAACCCCGTTCTAAGTAAGAAACCTCCCAGAAACCATAAATCAGCGAATCAACTTCCCAGGGAACAACAAATAACATTATCGCAACTGCGTAGCGGCTATGCAAGTTCCCTTAACAGCTACCTACACAGAATAGGAGCTGTCCAATTCCCTCTCTACCCAAAATGTTTAGAAGAGCCACATACAACTAGTCATTTATTCTCATCTCTCTGTGACCACACACTTCTAAGAAGCATAGATTTGTGGAATACCCCGACGTCTGTTGTTAAGTTCTTATACCAGTGATTCCTTTCTCTCTCTAAAAAATAATAATAATAATAATAATAAAGGAGAAAAAAATGAATATGAAAAAAAACCCAAGAGAGAAAGAGAAATAAATGTAATTAGATAAATGATGTAAGTAAGGATATTGTTTTCTGAGCCATTGACCACGAAGACCTCGTCTACCCAGCCGGAGACCTACGGCAATCGTCTACCCATCCGGAGACCTACGGCAATCGTCTACCCATCCGGAGACCTACGGCAATCGTCTACCCAGCCGGAGACCTACGGCAATCGTCTACCCATCCGGAGACCTACGGCAATCGTCTACCCATCCGGAGACCTACGGCAATCGTCTACCCATCCGGAGACCTACGGCAATCGTCTACCCATCCGGAGACCTACGGCAATCGTCTACCCAGCCGGAGACCTACGACAATCTACAACAACAACACCGAAAAATCTAGGCCATTACTAAAGCACGCAAAAACCGCAATCTACAACAACAACACAGCAATCGTCTACCCAGCCGGAGACCTACGGCAACCCCTACGGCAATCTCTACCCCTACGGCAATCGTCTACCCAGCCGGTGACCTACGGCAATCGTCTACCCAGCCGGAGACCTACGGCAATCTACAACAAAAACACCGACAAACCTAGGCCATTACTAAAGCACGCTATGCACGCCAAATACGCCAAGTCATTACTAATGCACGACACTGCGCGGGAAAGAGAGAAAGAGTGTTTGACGCACTAGTATGATATTTCTTAAACGGTCTCGTTAGCCTTAGCCGTACGGCCTCGTTAGCATGAACTTTTGCCAAAGCCTAAGCAGAAAAAAACAGGAAAACCCCTACCGTACCCCTTACCCTACCCCTACCCCTTACCCCTTACCCTACCCCTTACCCTACCCCTTACCCTACCCCTTACCCTACCCCTTACCCTACTGGAGTTGGAGTTGGGACCCGTCATTACCTTCAAATTTAAACAATCGTTGTCAAACTTCAACACGATGTTTAAAACACAATAAACTTCGAAAATCAAAAAAAAGGACTCGGTGCGTGCACGAAGTAGTGCGTAGCACACTCCTAAACCACGGACTGCGTACTTTCCAGCCACCCTGTACTTTGAATTTTTCACTAATACGCTCACAACGATGGAAAATGTAAGCACTTACATTCCTCAGTAAAACATGATTTTTCGTATTTTGTTTAAGATGCAAGTGTTTTTGAAATTAGGTTGACGTTTCAAAAAAAAAGTAGAACTTTTTACTTTTTCGGGGCACTTTTTGCGTTTAGGCCCCCCCACCAGAGGTTCAATTGGGTCTGATGAGAGTGGCATTTTTGGATACGGTCTCGTTAGCCTAAGCCGTACGGCCTCGTTAGCGTAGACCTTTTCCTAACCCTAAGCGTTTTTTAATGTAAAAGTAAATTTTGTAAATGTAAATAAGTCACACGTATGACCTAATTGAACCTCTGGTAGGGCCCTAAACGCAGAAAGAGCCTTTTTTGGTAGAAGTTTTACTAGGAATATTTATGTTTTTCTCAAAAAAGGTAGATGTTTCACTAAATTAGGTAGACTTTTCACTCAAATACGTAGATGAGTCACTAGATTAGGTAGAAATTTTTTTAATCCGCTAGAAGTGTTTCTCAAAATAGGTAGACGTTTCATCGAAATAGGTAAAGGTTTCTGCTATATCGAATTTGAAAACAGTTCCCCGCCACGACGCGGGAACAAGCGCGAGAAAGAATAATATCATTAATGTTATTTCTACGTCGAGCTGTAGATTCAATTCTAGCAGACGGTTGATTAAAAAGTGTACATGTCTGTACATTACATGTAACCAATTTCTTAGGTAAATTAACTTAACTGATACACTGAGATAGATACCTGTGAGACTAATCGTTCAACGCTCTACCGAATGAACTATCTCAGGCTCTGCCGAAAGTACGGAAAGAAGATGGCAGCAAAATCGCCTCTTTTTATCCTTAACTAAGCATAACGAGTCATGCATTCGTAGTCTCTCAAATTGTTTTCTTTCTTTTCTTTTTCTTTTCTTTTTTCTTTCTTTTTTTTCTTCTCTTTTTTTCTTTTGTATTTTTTCTTCTTTTTTTTCTTTTTTTTTTCTAGGCTTCTGGGGGAAGTGGTTTGGGGCAGAGACTGGTGGCGGAGGCGGGGAACGTTGGGTGGTGGCAGATGCTGGAAGCCGAGACTTGTAGCGGAGCTTTATGAAAACTGGTGATTGCGGAGGCTGGTGGACGTTTGTGGCCGTGTATGTTGGCGGAGGTAGGTGGCAGAGGCTTGTGGCCTAGCTTCATGAAGAAGGTTGGTGGTGGATGCTAATAACAGAGGCTGGCGGTGAAGCATTGTGGCGGAAGCTTGCAGCGAAGGCTGGTGGTAGGTTTATGAAAAGAGTGATGACGGAAGCTGGTGGTGGAGGTTTGTGGCCCAGACTGGTGGCGTTGGGTGGTGGCAGAGGCTGGAGGCGGAGGCTGTTGGTGGATGTTCGTGGCCGAGACTGGTGGAGTTGGGCGGGGGCAGAGGCTAGAAGCGGGGCTGGTTGTGGAGGTTTGTGGCCGAGACTGGTGTCGTTGGGAGGGGACAGAGGCTGGTGGTGCAGGTTTGTGGCCGAGACTGGTGGCGTTGAGAGGGGACAGAGGTTGGTGGTGCAGGTTTGTGGCCGAGACATGTGTCGTTGGGAGCCGAGACTTTTTTTAATTTTTTTTCTTTGTTTTCTTTTTTTCTTCTTTGTTTTCTTTTTTATATTTTTTCTTTTTTTCTTTTTTTTCCTTTTTTTTCTTTTTTCTTTTTTTACTGGTTTGTGGGGAAGAGGTATGGAGCTAAGACTGGTAGCAGGGGGCGTTGGTGGTGGCAGATGCTAGAGCAGAGGCTTTTTGCGTGAAGTTCATGAAAAAAGATGGTGTCGAAAGCTGGTGGCGTAGGTTTTTGGCCGAGACTGGTGGTGGAGGAAGGTTGCGTTGAGTGGTGGCAGAGGATGGAGGCGGAACCTTTTGGCGTAGCTTCATGTAGAAGGGTGATTTTTTTCTTCTTATTTTCTCATTTACTTTTTTTTCTTTTTTATTATTTTTATTTTTTTTCTTTGTTTTCTTTTTTTTCTTCTTTGTTTTCTTTTTCATATTTTTTTCTTTTTTTCTTTTTTTTCTTTCTTTTTTTTCTTTTTTTCTTTTTTCTTTTTTTACTGGATTGTGGGGAAGAGGTATGGAGCTAAGACTGGTAGCAGGGGGCGTTGGTGGTGGCAGATGCTAGAGCAGAGGCTTTTTGCGTGAAGTTCATGAAAAAAGATGGTGTCGAAAGCTGGTGGCGTAGGTTTTTGGCCGAGACTGGTGGTGAAGGTTGCGTTGAGTGGTGGCAGAGGATGGAGGCGGAGCCTTTTGGCGTAGCTTCATGTAGAAGGGTGATTTTTTTCTTCTTATTTTCTCATTTATTTTTTTTTATTTTTCTTTTTTTTCTTTGTTTTCTTTTTTTTTCTTCTTTGTTTTCTTTTTTATATTTTTTTCTTTTTTTTCTTTTTTTCTTTTTTTTTCTTTTTCTTTTTTTTCTTTTTCTTCTTTTTCTTTTCTTTTTTTTCTTTTTTCTTTTTTTACAGGATTGTGGGGATGAGGTTTGGGGCTAAGACTGGTAGCAGGGGGCGTTGGTGGTGGCAGATGCTAGAGCAGAGGCTTTTTGCGTGAATTCCATGAAAAAAGATGGTGTCGAAAGCTGGTGGCGTAGGTTTTTGGCCGAGACTGGTGGTGAAGGTTGCGTTGAGTGGTGGCAGAGGATGGAGGCGGAGCCTTTTGTCGTAGCTTCATGTAGAAGGGTGATTTTTTTCTTCTTATTTTCTCATTTATTTTTTTTTATTTTTCTTTTTTTTCTTTGTTTTCTTTTTTTTTCTTCTTTGTTTTCTTTTTTATATTTTTTTCTTTTTTTTCTTTTTTTCTTTTTTTTCTTTTTCTTTTTTTTCTTTTTCTTCTTTTTCTTTTCTTTTTTTCTTTTTTCTTTTTTTACAGGATTGTGGGGATGAGGTTTGGGGCTAAGACTGGTAGCAGGGGGCGTTGGTGGTGGCAGATGCTAGAGCAGAGGCTTTTTGCGTGAAGTTCATGAAAAAAGATGGTGTCGAAAGCTGGTGGCGTAGGTTTTTGGCCGAGACTGGTGGTGAAGGTTGCGTTGAGTGGTGGCAGAGAGTGGGGGCGGAGCCTTTTTGCGTAGCTTCATGTAGAAGGGTGATTTTTTTCTTCTTATTTTCTCATTTATTTTTTTTCTTCTTATTTTTCTTTTTTTTCTTTGTTTTCTTTTTTTTTTCTTCTTTGTTTTCTTTTTTATATTTTTTTTCTTTTTCTTTTTTTTTCTTTTTTTTTCTTTTTTTTACAGGATTGTGGGGAAGAGGTATGGAGCTAAGACTGGTAGCAGGGGGCGTTGGTGGTGGCAGATGCTGGAGCAGAGGCTTTTTGCGTGAAGTTCATGAAAAAATATGGTGTCGAAAGCTGGTGGCGTAGGTTTTTGGCCGAGACTGGTGGTGAAGGTTGCGTTGAGTGGTGGCAGAGAGTGGGGGCGGAGCCTTTTTGCGTAGCTTCATGTAGAAGGGTGATTTTTTTCTTCTTATTTTCTCATTTATTTTTTTTTCTTATTTTTCTTTTTTTTCTTTGTTTTCTTTTTTTTTTCTTCTTTGTTTTCTTTTTTATATTTTTTTCTTTTTCTTTTTTTTTCTTTTTTTCTTTTTTTTTTTCTTTTTTTTACAGGATTGTGGGGAAGAGGTATGGAGCTAAGACTGGTAGCAGGGGGCGTTGGTGGTGGCAGATGCTGGAGCAGAGGCTTTTTGCGTGAATTCCATGAAAAAATATGGTGTCGAAAGCTGGTGGCGTAGGTTTTTGGCCGAGACTGGTGGTGAAGGTTGCGTTGAGTGGTGGCAGAGGATGGAGGCGGAGCCTTTTGGCGTAGCTTCATGTAGAAGGGTGATTTTTTTCTTCTTATTTTCTTATTTATTTTTTTTCTTATTTTTCTTATTTTCTTTGTTTTCTTTGTTTTCTTCTTTATATTTTCTTCTTTTTTTCTTTTTCTTTTTTTTTCTTTTTCTTTTTTTCTTTTCTTTTTTTTTCTTTTTTTTTTTTCTTTTTTTCTTTTTTTTTTCTTTTTTCTTTTTTTTACAGGATTGTGGGGAAGAGGTATGGAGCTAAGACTGGTAGCAGGGGGCGTTGGTGGTGGCAGATGCTGGAGCAGAGGCTTTTTGCGTGAATTCCATGAAAAAATATGGTGTCGAAAGCTGGTGGCGTAGGTTTTTGGCCGAGACTGGTGGTGAAGGTTGCGTTGAGTGGTGGCAGAGGATGGAGGCGGAGCCTTTTGGCGTAGCTTCATGTAGAAGGGTGATTTTTTTCTTCTTATTTTCTCATTTATTTTTTTTTCTTTTTCTTTTTTTTATTTTTTTTCTTTGTTTTCTTTTTTTCTTCTTTGTTTTCTTTTTTATATTTTTTTCTTTTTTTTCTTTTTTTCTTTTTTTTCTTTTTCTTTTTTTTCTTTTCTTTTTTTCTTTTTTTTCTTTTTTTTTTCTTTTTTCTTTTTTCTTTTTTTTACAGGATTGTGGGGATGAGGTTTGGGGCTAAGACTGGTAGCAGGGGGCGTTGGTGGTGGCAGATGCTAGAGCAGAGGCTTTTTGCGTGAAGTTCATGAAAAAAGGTGGTGGCGAAAGCTGGTGGCGTAGGTTTTTGGCCGAGACTGGTGGTGGAGGAAGGTGGCAGAGGACGGAGGCGAAGCCTTTTGGCGTAGCTTCATGTAGAAGGGTGTTTTTTCTTCTTCATATTTTCTCATTTATTATTTTTTTTCTTTTTTTTTCTTTTTTTTCTTTTTTTATATGTTTTTTCTCTTTTTTTTCTTTTTTTCTTTTTCTTTTTTTTTCTTTTCTTTTTTTTCTTTTTTTCTTTTTTTTTCTTTTTTTAACTTTTTTTTTACAGGATTGTGGGGAAGAGTTGTGGGGCTAAGACTGGTAGCAGGGGACGTTGGTGGTGGCAGATGCTGGAGCAGAGGCTTTTTGCGTGAATTTCATGAAAAAAGGTGGTGGCGAAAGCTGGTGGCAGAGGTTTTTAGCCGAGACTGGTGGTGGAGGATGGAGGCGTAGCTTCATGAAGAAAAGTGATGATGGAGGCTAGTGACAGAGGCTGGTGGTGGAGGTTTGTAGCCGAGACTGGTGGCGTTAGGTGGTTGCAGAGGCTCGAGGCAGAGGCTTGTGGCAAAGGTTTATGAAAAGACTGGAGGCAGAGGCTGGTGTTTGAGGCTTGTGGCCGAGAATGGTGCCGTTGGGTGGTGGCAGAGGCTGGAGATGTCGGGCTTGTGGCGTAGCTTCATGAAGAAAAGTGATGGTGGAGGCTACTGATAGAGTCTGGTGGTGGAGGTTTGTGGCCCAGACTGGTGGCATCTGGTGGTTGACGAGGCTCGAGGCGGAGGCTTGTGGCGAAGGCTGGTGGTGGAGGCTTGAAGCGGAGGGCAGAGAACTCAGTTACCAGGGGCGCACTTGAGGATGGTGTAGGTGGCGATCCCCCTGTAGCCCTTCTCAATGTTGGCCCTCCTCGCCATTCTCGCGGCGGCCTCCCGCATCTCCGGGGTGTTTTCGTCGCGATTGCGGCCGGCCCGCACATTAGCGTTGCCGACCTCAACATTGTTTATATTTTTCCAGTTACCGAAAACTTATCTTTTGTTGAATTATAACTGAGATTTGTTGGACACTAAAGAGGGTCACCTTAAGGGGCTCGCAGTGTCCACCAACTGATGATCATTAGCTCGTTACCTCATCTATGTTATACCTTATCTCATATTATCCATTTTTTTTTATAGTAAAAACTCATGTATTTTCTAGGAAGTTGATCAATTACCTCAAACTTTCATTCAAGTTCTTCCATTAAACACTCATGCAAAGCTTAAAACTTTGAAGTCATATGTATTTTATTTATTCTACAGTCTTACTAAATTCAGTTCGTTGGGAATATATGTAAACAGATTCTTAGCTTTTGCAGATTCGTGCAACGGATGAAGTCAACTATCAGCTTTTTTATCCGCTTCTTTCTCAGCCACTCACCTTGATCACCGCGTCGACCGCTTCGCGGAGCTTTTCGTACGCGCGAAGATGATCCTTCCTCGCGCTCTGCATGTCCAGGAAGTTCTGGACATGCTCGACTCGGAGCGGCAGCCTCAGCAGCGCAAGTTGGTAGGCAGTGTCCTGCTTCGCCTGCACAATTATGTAATCATATGCTGATCTTTCTGCTTTCAAGACTTTAGTTGGTCTATAAGTCTCATACTCTACTCTTCATTATTCCTATGACTTTAGTTGGTCTATAAGTCTCATACTCTACTCTTCATTATTCCTATGACTTTAGTTGGTCTATAAGTCTCATACTCTACTCTTCATTATTCCTATGACTTTAGTTGGTCTATAAGTCTCATACTCTACTCTTCATTATTCCTATGACTTTAGTTGGTCTATAAGTCTCATACTCTACTCTTCATTATTCCTATGACTTTAGTTGGTCTATAAGTCTCATACTCTACTCTTCATTATTCCTATGACTTTAGTTGGTCTATAAGTCTCATACTCTACTCTTCATTATTCCTATGACTTTAGTTGGTCTATAAGTCTCATACTCTACTCTTCATTATTCCTATGACTTTAGTTGGTCTATAAGTCTCATACTCTACTCTTCATTATTCCTATGACTTTAGTTGGTCTATAAGTCTCATACTCTACTCTTCCTATGAAATCACTCAACATCCAAACAATATAAAGATGAAATCAATATGACTAATTCTGATTGATAGTCTCTTCATTATAATATGTACTCGTCAGTTCATGTTATTGTTCATATGTGAACAGAAGATTTCAGAAACTTACTCATCATTAGAATGAGAAGAGATCTTAATTCCGCTTTTCACTGAGAGATTGATCATTCTTCCTATTCTTTCTATCTCAGCATTCGTTCAAAAAGGGCTGCATCGTTTCGTTTCTTGATGATGACAGTGTGAGAAACAATCTCCTGAGTGCACGTGAAAGATCCTACCTTCGCTGCCTCGGCTGCACTTGCGGTTGCCCGAGCCGACCTCGTGATGAGGACTTTCCCCTTGTTGACGAGCGGAGGGGAGCGCCCTGGGTATTTTGCGGTGGCCGTGATGACGCGAGCCGCTGGCTCGAGCAGGCGGCCTTTTCTCACGCTGCAGCGAATAGAAATTTCATGAACCTTTTTCTGGTTAGTTACCCAAAACTTGGTCACTAATGTTTCTTCAGCTTTCAAGTCAGTAATCGCAGCCAAAGATAAAGCAAAATAATTTAAGATTTCGGTTCTGCCTCGAGAGCGGATCACGCGCTCATTCACGATGAGATGCAGACTTATCCCAATAGTACCGATGGCCTTTGTAACGGTCACTACTATGAAGTGTGTATTTCAGAAATATTTAGCAATTTTTTTTCAAAAAGGGTTTTGGACCTCACGCGACCGATGGTAATTAAAAAAAGAAATTGTTTGAATAGCAGAAACACTTACGCTCTCTGCAGCCGGCGGAGTTTCCGGAGATTGTATTCGGTCGCCGTCCTGGGGGCTGGCTGTGTCACATCCACCGCAGCGTTCGGAAGCGGCGCTGGGCGAGCGACTGGAGAGACGCTCATGATTGGGGCGAGCGGCGCAAACGATGGAGTTCGGGCGGCCCTCGGTGAGGGAGTCAGCGCTGCCCAGGCTTTCTTTGCCCACCTGGCGACCTGTAGAGGTTCTATTCATACTAGCTTTCTATGGATGACCTACTCCTTACAAAACACTGAGAGTGAACCGAAGATAACCAGCAAAGGGTAATGATAATGAGGTGACTGAGAATATTTACAGCATAAAATTGAAAGATTCGAAAGGAAGGAAGACAAAACTGTAGAATAGGTCGACTGAACGAAGGGTGTAAAACACAAGGGAGAGGGCGGTGCTTAGAAAAGCAGTGGCTAACCTTGTCCGGTACCGGACATGCGGATCGGATCGGTTCTGCGGATCGCTTCTGGCCGATCATGCCGACCTGCCTCCTCTCCTCCGCCGCTTTCTCTCCCCACTTCTCTTCATCGGAGTGCCAGCCGACCTGGGCCCACTCATGTCTCTGCAATGGTAGGAATGTTAGCACTGATACAGAAAAATTTATAGTTTGTTGTTATACGTAGTTCTGTTTTACTGATGATTTAAGAACAGAATGTTATTTTGAAAGCCTAAAAAAGTGAAACCTTGTTTTTATATCTCATTAATTGTTGGTGTTTACTCATCAAAGAGAAAAATATTTACCGCCTCCCAGGGAGTCTTCTTTCCCTTCTTTTCCTTCTCACTCATCCGAGGCGTCTGAAACTTTTTTGAATTACGCAAGTTTACAATTAAATTATACCTGAATATTCACAATAATTCGAGACATCTGAATTTGATAATATATCTTCATTGTTCAAATATTCAAGAATATTATGTATTTTTTTGTGAGCAAAATTTCATTATAATTTTTTCAGAGTTCTTTGGCAACATTTTCGCCAACGGACTCTAAAAAATCAGAAATCTTTCCGTTGTTGGTGCTCATTCATATGTGCTGTGAATATGTAATCAACTCTTGCAGCTACGATGATTCAAATTTCAGAACTAAGAATTCTCAAACCTTGGGCAGACTGCCATCCGACAGTGAGGCGTCGGCGGATCGTTTGCGATGACATATCCTGACCCGACGCCGGCCTTCCTTATCCTCCTTCTCCTCGATTCCCCAATCCTCGCCATCGGACTCTCCCACCCAGAGGACGTCTTCGTCGTCCTCTCCGGCGCGTTCTCTCTCCTCTCCGGCGCGCTCTCTCTCCCCTCCTTCCACAACTTCCTCTTCTGTAAATAAACAATTGATTTTCTGTTCGAGGATGTTTCTTCCAACCACAAAAGCTTTATAAAAAAATTTATATGTATAAGATGTTTCTAAAAAAAAGATTGCTATACGTACTAGAGCTCCCAATGTTCACGCGCTGCTAGTGATTTTGCTTGAAAATCCAACTGCGCCTAATCGTGTGTTATAAACTATATGTGTTATAATCGTGTGTTATAAATGATGAACCCAAACTTGATTACCTATCACGCTTGAGTTTCCTATCAATGCAAACTTTAGAATATCGACGAGCCATAGCTGATCTATGTTTTGTTCACAAAATTGTTCATAAACAGATTACACTCGATCATGCATCACTATAGAGAATTCTTCCATTTAATTCACCCCTGGAGAGTTGTGCTTCCTTTCAAGCTTCCTCAATCTCACAGCACTTGTGTCTCTCGGTCTATTGACTCATGGAATTCTTTGCCTTCTCAAACTGTATCAAATGTTTCACCCAAGTCCTTCAAGAACTCTATCCTTCAAATTCCTGTATCTGTGACCAAATTACGCCTTAATTATATGAATTGTTTTTCGCTTCATTGTCTTGTCTACTGAACTCACACCCGCGACAGTCATCCATTGTGAATCTGTATTTATGCTTTGAAAGGATAAAAGAATGAATGAATAAATGAAGGTTTCTATTCCTTGTGAGTTTGCATTTGAAACGGACAATTGCCTTAGTATGAGCCTCTGTGCAATTGTTATAATATGCATATCTTGTGATTGATTACCTGGCATGGAGTCTTCCATCAAATGGAAGTCGGCTGCTACCAGCTGAAAATACAAACTTCCTCACACAATCCTTGTAGTAAACTCGGCTATGTTTATGATCACATAAATTATCGTTCAAGTAGTCAATTTCACACAACTCGATATGTATTTTTCCTGTCTCTTCTTGCGAGTTGAGAAATATAATCTTATCTCCTCGAATGCTAGGTAAAAATCGAAGCTTCCTCTTCGCAGTTTTATTGTGGTCGAGACTTATCAATCAACTCTAACCGCTTTTGTCTTACATTTGTCTGAAAAAATTCGCGCAGTTTGTTTTGTTTTCAGCTTTTGCTTGAGTGCTTCATCCAAACTAAACTCTCTCAGGCGCTGAAGATGTGGGAGGTACTAGAACTCGAAGACTGAAGACCTATGAATAAGGCAACACTTCTAACATTTTTTTGATTTATGTAAATCGTTTAAGCAACGATGGGCTGAGACTATGTATTAAAGAAAACCATCGCGAAAAAGTCCATTGTTATGGGTTTTCCCATACTTCTAACATTCATCCGCCCAAGAATGATCTCCACCAACGTTTTATTCGAGAGTGAAACTCGTTGAAAATTAGAGACAATTTATTAATTCACTCACCCCGGCAGAAGCCGCGAGTCGGTGGAGCGCTCGGGCAGTTCTCTCAAAGGCCCTTGCCTTCTTTTCGGCCTCTGCGGCCCTTTTCTCCTCTCTTAAAACGGCCATATGGGCCGCTTTTATGATCGAGGACTTCTAAAAAAACGAAACTTTTTCATTTGTCTGTGTTCCTAGCTCAAAACCTATGAAACCTTCTAATGCTAAATCCCGTTCTGTGGAATTCAAAAATCCAATTTCTTCTCGAAAGAGTCTCAAAAACTGCTAAAATCATTTTCACTGTTCTGCATGTATGAAGCAGTCGAGTATTCATTTCTACTCAACTCTGATCATTTCATCTTTTCGACCAGAATTTGCTCGGTTTATCGCGGAAACTTACATCAAAGTTATGTAGTTTGATAAAAACACTGAAAATTTTCTAATTCATGCTAAAAGGACTTCGATTTTTTCGCTCCAATTATTCGACACGTTTAGTTTGCAGCGGAATAGACTGACATTGTAATTAAAAGGTAGCGTGTAATAAGAAATTATTTTCATCGGAGTTATCACGCATGACCGGTGAGAGAATATATTTTTAACACTTTAAGTTCACTTCGTTCTGTGTTCATAGCTCCAAACTTTTGACTTTTCTAGGAGCTTTCGCTAAATCCTATTGTACGCACAAAGTAAGAAACTAGAAAACAATTTTTTATATCATCAAAGAATCTCAATAACGCTCGAAGCATGTTTAGCTGCTTTCAATTTATGAAACAGTCGATTCTATGTCCGAACTTTTCTCATCCCTGGACGTGGCTTATATTAAAAAAACCTATTTCATAGAATTTTTTTTGATTTTTCATCG